>OU342635.1:28265874-28658482 GCA_910589415.1 Malachius bipustulatus | reverse complement strand
GAAAAAAAAAGAAAAAAAAAAGGGGGGGAGGAAGGGGAAAAGAAAATAAATGTAATAAGAATATAAATGTCATCCCTACATAGTATGTAAGCTACCTTATAAATGTTTGTACTTTTTCTTTGTATTTCTTTGTAAGTACCTCTTCATCGATACTATTGCAAAAATTCATCAGGGTTTTATTTCTTTGTGTGCCTTCATCTAACCTTGCGCCTGAGTAATTTATTCAGACTTCTAGTGAAGATTTAGACTATGCTTCTGAATACTTGCTGTGTTTTCCGTCACCACAGAAGAAATGTCTGCGCGTTGTCAGTTTGATGAGAACACTTAAAAATAGAAAGAACATAAGGGCACGAAGTAGGTACGTCATTAAGTTATGAAGAAGATCCTTAGAAGTAGTTCAAGATAAGGTAGAGTGCCACACGGAATCACGAGCCTGAGTGTGGATTAGGTTATAACGGCTAGCTAAGGAGCAAGTTGTCTTTTAAGCTTGTGGTTTTACTCTTTTCAATGTTTCCTAATTTGACTAAGTCATCAATTTGCAGGTAAGCTTTACCAAGACCTACAAGAGACGAAGGCAGCATCCCTCAGGCCACTCTGTTCAAGTGAACATCGGTTTTACGCGACTTACACAATAATAAAAACACTGAAGGCATTCTCGCATTCACGTACCTGCTGGAAGAAAATACCTTGATCTCTTTGGATCTGAGTTTACCGCAAAAGACTATGCTCTGACATTATGAACTCGTTTTTGTTTTGTTTTTTGTTTGTTTTAGTTTTAACCCTTCATTTGTTCTTATTAATGTTATAAGCATGAGACTCCAACTTTTGATTTGAGCGAAGTTAAACTTCGCTTGGTTAGTGAGGTGACATGTCTTTTGTTTTGTTTCTACCTTTCTGTTTATTTTTCACCTTTATTTTGTCGAACCTACCTAGTGTTTGGAATATTCCAAGGAGTTGAAATAATTTCCGAAAGATTTTCGTTGAGGGTTTTCACACCCAGGGTGTGATACTTTACATTATCGAGGCAACTTTGGATGGTATCGATGTCCCTTTACTTTCGAAGAGTAATAGGCATCTACCTCCTTTAAAGATGTCATATTGAGATTGGCAGTTGAAATATACTAACCTATGACGTACTGCAGGGCTTAATATTTGGGCCTATAGTATAAACGGGATGGAGCAAGTATCTGTGAATCACAATGCACAGGTGCTGGTGCATTGTTATGATCCAGGTTTGTTCCGTTCGCAGTCTACCTGGTGGTCATTGTATCTATACTCGTAAGTGCACGAACCTCGAAGTCAGTATAGAAGATAGAGGTAACGAGACCGTGAAGAGATTGATCGACTGGATTGCCAAAAACGTCCTGGAGATAGCTTCTGAGAAGACTGAAGGCACGGTCATAGAGTCATGGCCCATCATAAGAATAACAGTTAAAGATGATCTTAGTAAACTCCTAGGAGTAATGCTGGACCAGATGATGATACTAATGAAAAAATGAAGGCAGCTGAGGAAAAATCCCCGAACACATCTCCCGCACTCTCGGGAATAATGTACAAAATAAATGGATTGATGAAAACTGCTGGCCCCCGTACTTTATCCTCTGGTTCCATATATGGAGTCCCGGTGAGAGAGAGAATAGTGAGAATTAAGCACCATGAGATGCTCGCAGTAAGATAAAGCGACACAAACTCGTTGAGAGTAACGTGAGTCTTAGAGAACAGTGTCACCTGCACACTTACCGAGGAAGTAGTTTCCGTAAGAAAGGAAAGATTCACATAGAATAACAGTTCAACCAAGAATCTGGAGATTCCATAAGGAAGAGAGATGGGATGACAAGCAAATGCGCGACGACTGATTGGACCCAGGATCCAGATCCAAAGACTCGAAAACTGATTGGAAGGAAAATGGTATGTGGATACACAATACAAAAATATTGTAGTGGCTGCATAACGTCCATTATTAGCGGCACCACACCAAGGCTTGTCTATATAAGGAGCCGCAACTGAAGAAATAATAAGCTTTTACTGAAGTCTTTCCTGTAGTCAGTAGAATGGAATCGACTTCCGACTGATTGAGCCTCTATCCAATATCTTTTCCCATATCCTGAATCTTTGGATACTGATCTATGATCTTTCTGCTGTTCTGACCACCAATAAGAATCTACTCACTGTTGCTTCGTTATTTGTAAACAGAAAACAGATATTGGCCAGAGGTCCTCAGAAGTAAAGTAGAAGGGGGTACGTGGGATTGAAGGACTCGCTAGCAATGAGACTGCCCAATAGCAACCTGAAACCGTTTTGCGTTTCTTAAAAAAAAGATAAACCCAGCACGGGAGGTAATGAATTGAATCACAAATTCTCCGTGAGAAAGGTAGAGCACCTGGAACAATAAACCGAAAATATAGAAATAAATAATAATAGAAAAACCTATAAATTGGACACAGTTTTAAGAAGTGAACGAGGAAATTTGGAAATTTTGAGTGTCCCACTCTCATATGGGACACTCTATAAAGTCTAAAATAATTTTAAATTATGGTCATGGTGGTATGGTACTTGAATTTGAAAATCGATCGTTTGGCTCACAGAGACCGACTCGAATGAACTTTGACACCCTGTATAAGGCCCATTGAAATTTAAGTAAGTAGTGCATTATTTATTCAAAGTGACGTCACGTATAATATGTTAAAGTTTAAGATAAAATGAACTAAAATAAAAGAAGAGTTGTATCATTGAGAGTTGTTAACGTCAGCTGTTTACTCAAAAGGCACCAATTAAGCATCAATAAAATTAAATATGCGCGTTAGCTCTATCTGGTGTTATAAATAAAAACACTTATCAACAATACGGCCAGATTGTCTTAAGTGAAGTTTTTAAATACACTCGGAGAGCTTGGGGGCATTTACAAGTTATTTCTGTGGTATTTACAGTATATTCATCCTATCTTATATTTATATTGATTGGACCGTCGCAGGAGGCCAGGATTTCCCCCCACATCCCGTCCTGCACTGGCGACAGGCATTTGTCACGAGATAAAACTCAGACAATCAAATTAGTAGACTCCGGGTTTGTGTGTCTGTGTGTTTAATTTTACCCTGTCACTTGATCCGGGTACATGTAATCTATATATTTATCTTGGAAATTATTCCGAATTAGCTGATTTTTTGTTCAAGGTAAATTTCTCAACGAAGGGCTCTTTAAACACGCAACGTGAATATGCGGGCCTTAAAAAGTACCTACCAAACCAATGAGGGATTTTTGAAGGTATTTATTTCGGGAATAATTGATCTTGAAGAGTGTAAATAATAGACTGAAATTTTACAAAATGATCGAGTCAAGCGGAGTGAATATTTGATCAAATCCTAAACATTATCAATTTAATGAACATCAGTATAGTGAACGAGTACAAGTGAAAGATTGATCAGGGATGATATGTTCAATGGACGATGCAACGATTGATTAAAGGTTAAAGGAAAAGTTACGTGGCCAATGCGGAATTCCGAACGAGACCAGGCCTGGAAAATCAAATATTATTTATAGTCCTTTTAGCTTTTTTACGGAACGAATTTAATTGAATTCGATTTAAAAATACTTTCAACATCCTATAATTTCTATTCAGGAATTATAACACAGGGGAGGCGCGATTTATATGAAGAGAAGTGTTGGGAGTAGGAATCTAAAAAATTGTACATGTCTGATTTCAATTTTGACGAGCTGAACAAAAATATTTACAGCCCCACAACACTTCCGGTTATACCGGAGGTTGCCATCAACTTTCTTATTTTAAATGGGACACCTGTATATTATTACACTTTCAGAATGCCTTAAAAAATTTAATAAAAATGGTGCTTATAATTCAAATTTGTAAATGTGATTTATGAGTTATAAACAAATGAAAATAGCCATTCTCCATTTTCAAAACAGCTTGCATGGATTGACCCTACGGCTTACATGACCATATCCTAACTTTTCACGTAGTATCCTATTGTGGGGATGCAATTTCTGTACAAAGTGTTGAAAAATTTGCGATTTTCAAAAACAATTGAAAAATTTTTAAAAAAAATATTTCTAGAGTGTTCTATTTAAAATAAGACAGTTGATGGCAACTTCCGGTGTAACCGGAAATGGTGTGGGGTCAATGTACAAATTCTTAGACTTCTACTCCCAACGCACTTTTCCATATAAAAATGTCCTGACGTCTTCGCGCCTCACCCTGTGTTTATTTTGGAGTGAACGGAGACTCGTTAAAGGGACATTTTAAAATTATTATACTCATAATGTATAGAGTGTCCCAAAGATATGAAACAAATAAAAGTTAATTTTTTTTAATGGAATGCTATTAAGTATGTTATTGAATTTTTAGATTATTGCAAAAATAAAAATGGTTTTTACAGTTAGGCAGTGGTTAAATTAAGTAGTTTCTGAGTTATAAGTAAACAAGGTCTCGTTCCTCGACCTTGGCCTGCCGGCGGCGTGGGGCCTTCGGCCCTCCATGACGGGCCTTCGGCCCGGTTTGTCAGTAGATCCCCGTCAAAGTTAGAATTTTTCATGTTTTTTTCGTGTTACCTTTTTTTCTATGTCGCTACACGGCACTGTGATCAGTAGATTCCGCGTCGTAGTTAAAATCTGCCATTCATCTCTTTTTGTGTTATTTTTTTCTATATCGCCCCTGAAGGACCAATATGGGAACTTCCGAGATCGCGCGTAAAAGTTAGATTCGCGTCAAAGTTAGTCACGCGTTAATTTGACAGTTCAAGTTAGTCGTGAAAGAGAGAACAGGTCGCGAGAAGCACGGAATTTTCTTCGACAGCTGTCAAATATGTCAATTCGGTCTGTGGAATCAACAAAATGCCGAAATGAGTTTTGTTGAAAAGAGAAACAATCCTTTTAAATGCTCTTGATTTAGACATTTCAAAAATGACAGTTTTAATTTTAATTTCGCAATTTTCTCAAATGAGAGTCGTAACCTGAAGTCTCTTCTTTACGTCAAAATTAAAAAAGGCCGCCATTTTGATTCTCAAAATTCAACAAAAATTATTTCGTGTGTTCGAAACACCCATTTTCCACTATATTACTATGTAATTTGATATTTGAACGCCATTTTCTCCGAAACTATGCAAGAAAACGAAAAAGGTTCTTCGGTTCTAGATTTGCAATCACTTCATGATGCCCTTTTGTGAATTTCAGCTGTTTTTATTTTTTTTTATTTTTTAAAAAATCGAAAATCGAAGGGTGTAGCCTATCGATTTGCTTGATCGCAGATTGTTTCGTCGTTTTCTCTGAAACGCTGCAACTTTTTGACGGACGGTATTTTCCGATCGACAGAGTTCGTCGATAAGAAGCGTAACGTGAAATTGCTATCGCGAATTTTTTTTAAATGGCCGCTACAGACGCTTTTGAAAATTTTCAAAAAAATTTTTTAAATCTACTTTGGCGGCTTACAGCTGACAGACGGTTGTCTCGATTGCAGCAAAACTTTGCATTTTGGAAGAGCAATTTCTTAGCTACACGCCGATACTTTTGCGATGTTCCCCCGACCCAAGCAGCTAAAGTTACGGTAAAAAATGTGCGAGCGGAACAATTTTCCGTTCAAAATTTCGACAATTTCCGAGCAAAAGTAATGAAAAACAGCTATAGTTCGGAATTTTTTTTCTCGGCAATTTTCGTACATCGGGATTCGAGGATCATTTTTGCGGGATTGTGGAAGAGTTGCTCTGTTGGAATATTCAATTTTTGTCGCCTAAATTTCCAAAATGGCGGCACTGTGTATTTTTGAAAATGGCCGATTTTTGCTCGCGATTTCTCGACGGCGTTTGAAAAATTGCGTTTACGATTTTTTTCTTCGCGCTTTTTTCGAGAATACGTTCGAGCTAAGGTTATTCTTTTGACTGTTTAAAAGAAAATGTATCGGTAATTTCAAAGTCGCCGCGAATTTTTTTGTCAAAAAAAAAGACTCATATTGAGGTTTTTCAAATTTGACAATTTTTTAGTGACTTTTTCGATTTCGCCGTAATTTTTTCAGAATAGCCAAATGAGACTTGCGAGTAATGTCTTTATATTGACAGCGTCGAAAACATTTCAACGGCGACTCACGCCATCATTATGATTTTTTTAAATTAAAAACAATAAGGAGTTTTTTCATTACTTTTCAATTTGACGTTTCAAAAATGACAGTTCAAATTTTAATTTCGCAATTTTCCCAAAAGAAGATCGTAGCCTAGAGTCTCTTCGTTACGTCAAAATTAATAGCAGGTCGACATTTTGATTTTAAAAATTCAAAAAAATTATTTCGTGTGTTCGAACCACCCATTTTCCACGAAAATGGCCAATTTTTGATCTCGATTTCTCAACTTTGACGTTTAAAAAGTCCCAGTTTGAATTTTTTTCGAGTTTTTTTTCAAAACCACGTACTAGCTAATAGTATTGCCGTTATTCTGACATTTTGAAAAAAATTGTATCGCGAGTTTCAAGGTCGCCGAGATTTTTTTTTTTTTTTTTAAAAAATTATTTTTTTTCGGGTTTTTCAAGTTTGACATTTATTAAGTGACATTTTCGAATTCGCTGTTATTTTTTCTGCATAGCCAGATGAGGGTCGCAAGTAATGCCTTTATTTTGACATCGCCAAAAATAATTCAATCACGATTTATACCGTCACTATAATGACATTTGCTAAAAAGAAAAACAATATTCTTGAATTTGACGTTAAAAAAAAATGACAGTTGCATTTATTCGGGATTGCTCTTGCACCAATATGTTATTGCTGCACATTTCACCTTTACGAGGATACCAAAATCTGGCCGCCATCTTGATTTGGCTGAAAAGCTGTGGTGAGAAGGATAAATCTGCATACGTGTATAAGAAGTTTGTGATAATTTTTTCAAACTATTTACAGGGTCAATTAATAAAGTTTCAACCCTGCGAAATTCCTCGAAAAGGACCAAAAACCACTCTTAAAGTATATCTTTCCCCGCGCGCTCCCTTTTTACATTCCGTGTTTGGTATAGTGTGTTTGGTACATAAAAAGGTAAGTTTTCACCAAATTTCGCGAAAAAGTTTTTTTTTTTTTTGTAAAAGATAAAAATAAAAAACCAAAAACTTGGTTATTTGAATTTTTCACATAAATTTTGAGGTTATGTGAAAAAAATATAAATACAAAAGTTGTAGATCTTTTTATTACCTGCAACTTTGTCATTTAACTTTTTTTGATAGGACTTGTAGTTTTTCCGGAAATCGAGATAAACCGATTTTTACCCTTAATAACTCACCCCCCTTCCACTTTCCGACCTCAAATCGCCCTTAATTTATTTTCCTTTCATTTTTGTTATATTCTCTTCCTTTTTCAATGGGTTTCATTCTACTATATATTTTTTTTGGTTTCAAAAATTATCGAACCTGGCTTTTATTGACATTTTTGTGATCAATTTCGTGGGGTGAAACACCAAACTGCTATATTTTCCACCCAGCATTTTCCACCCTTTTCTAGAACCTTTTGACGCCCCAAAAATCTGCCCGTAAACTTAATGAGCTTTATAATATGTACTTACTCACTGTAAGTAAAATAAATAGTACCTACATGAGAAGATACAGGGTGATCAGTTAAGGGTATACCTATCTCGGTGTTGACTGGTATTCATTATATTTTTATAAATTGTCTGAGAAAAACGAATACAGGTGGTTTAACGGTTGGCGTTTAACTTAAGTTGATGTTAATGAGTTATAAGCAAGTGAAAATAACAATTTTTCACGTTCTTCAGTGTAAATAGGAAATGGCTCAAGATATGGGAAAACGGCTTACATGTTGCTATCTTAATTTTTCATACAGTATCCTGTTAGGTAATTTAAATTTCTGTAGAGGGTGATAATAATTATCGAATTTCCATCACTCGGTTTTCTAATATCTTGAGTCGTTTCCGATGTACCCTATTTTGAAAATGAAAAATTAATATTTTCACTTATTTATAACTCAAAAACTACTCAATTTAGCAAATCGTCGAAACCACCTATACCTATTCGTTTTTCTCAGACAATTTAAAAATATAATAATATACAGGCTGTCCCCTTAAAATATCTTGAAAATATTTTCATTGAATTTTTAATTTACTTATGTCTGGAAAATTTTAATTTTGAAACTCTAAGGACCAACAGTTCCCGAGATATGGCCGCTCTGTACCCTTAACTGATAACCCTAATAAGAACAACCCCCCCCCCCCCCCCCCCCGAGGATTGTTACGACCCTTCAGGCTGTCTCCTTCCTTTAAAAAATTCACATTTCTTTTGAAAAATCACTAACTTCACTAATGAAAAGATTTTTTGATTTGTGGAAGAAAAAAATCGAAACACAATAGTCTAAAACCCATCACGGAGGTTGTTAAAACCCAGGTTGTCGATATCACTTTTTTTTTCTCCATGCAGACATAGAAGAATCAATCTCTATCCCCTATACTGGGAAATATCTACACGATGGGTAGGGGTAATGTCTTCTTATGGGGTAATCGAGGGCAATCGGCCAGAAAAAGGGAGTAAAAAAATAGTGTGCGAAAGAAGTTGCTTTAAGGGTGGGTTTTAACTAATTTCGCGGGGTTGGCGAAATAATAAAAATTACATTTGAACCCTGATTCGGTCTCAGCACCCTCGAAAACGGGACGAGGAGACTAGGTGACCTGATTCGGAGTAAAATCGGGTTTAAATCGCGACTCCCCACCCGCTTACTTATTCGGCAATATGTCCCGTTGCATGAGGGTTGAATATTTGAGATCCATTTCGGAAGGTTTTATTTTTTTCTTTAATCTCAAAACACCACGACATTTCCCTATGAATAGTTATCTATTAAAACACAATTTTTATATTTCATAAAATAAATTTAATGCAAAAAGTAACTACTTCCTTGTGAAGTTGAACAAAAATGAAATGATTGAAGTCATTTTGCCTACAAATACTCGGGCGCTAGAGAAGGGCGAACTGTGTAATCAAGAAGCGATTTTCATGGAACGGTTATAACATTTTCCTCTCTGAAACTATACCAGCACCAACCCACTAGAATAGCCTCTAGCCTTAAAAATCTTGGTTATAAATTGAATGATTCATATTTTGTAATTAATTAGTAATTAGTATTTGCTTCAACTTTATAAGATGTCAGCTGGGCTTCACACAGAGGAGTTTTATTTCATGAAAGGTCAGATTGGACCGGAACGTGTGCTAGTTTTTGACGAAAGCCAGTAACAGGAAGTGACAGTTAACTTAATCCAGAAAGAAAAGCGCTGATCTGTTCCGTAATCGCTTGTCCACCAGCGTTTTCTCTCTAATAAATCACTCTGGCCAAATTGAAAGACTCGACTGGCTGTCCAGGAGCACTCGAACATGGCTTATAGAGGTCGGTCAATTGATGTCCGTTCGCGATAATCTGCACTTTGATAAATTATTTTCAATTTCGAATGTAATATCTCGAATGAAATGCGAAAAGCCAGCTCCGGAGCTGGACCTGGAAAGCTGCAATTGACCGTCAGAAGGACAATTCAAGAGATTTTTTTTCACTAAAAATAACGAAAAAATCACATAGGTAGCTAATAAATAAATTCTCGATAATTTGTCAAATCAGGCCCCAGCGGGGACAGTGACCTGACAATTATTTTCCCTGGTGAAAAATTCCAGAAAAAAAAAATAATAAGAAATTGTGTCACCTTTGGCTGTTTGTTTTATTAACATTCATGCAGATTCGGAAAGTTGAGGAATATTTTTCTTCAATTTTATCGAGTAGGGCATACAAATTTTGCCAAAGTATCAGGCAAAAAAAATCAGGCTCTTATACTATGTCCTGTCACCACTGTGAATTTGAATACGTTGATATCTAAATTGTTGTTTCGACACCGTTCATAGAACAAGTCCAAGTCCTCTGGAAGAAGATCAGCATCATGTTCGGCGTGTATCGGATGATACATTTTTGGGTCATCGTTATATAATAAGAACCTTACATTTAGAGCATTGACCGAATCGTTCATGAATACTAGAAATAATAGTCAACCAAGAATCGAGTCTTGCGGAACACCACTGGGAATGGTATCCAACTTGGACTTATAACACAAAATTTGAACATACTCCACCTGATCACTCAAGTAGCTGTGATGATAGCTGTGGGAAAGCCAAAGTCGCGAAGCCTCCTTTGGAGAAGACAGTGATCGGGGCGAATAAAGGCCTTACTGAGATCCATGTAAACGACATCAACCTGTACACCAGCATTAAAAGTGACTCAGAAAGAAACTGAGTGATTGTTAACTAAGTTGGTTACAGTGGGTCTACCCTTAATGAAGACATGTTGCTTCGGAACTATTCTGGGGAAAATCGGAGAGTTGGAAAAATCAGTTCGACTACCATTTTTGAAAATGGGCA
Organism: Malachius bipustulatus; assembly: GCA_910589415.1. Lineage (NCBI taxonomy): Eukaryota > Metazoa > Arthropoda > Insecta > Coleoptera > Melyridae > Malachius > Malachius bipustulatus. The sequence goes on along the minus strand of OU342635.1, from coordinate 28,648,102 downwards.
GTACGCGGGAGATCTTCCAAACTTCCGGAAATTTGCAATTCTTCAAAATGATCGCTTTCTATTAATGCGACCAAAATTTTTTTGAGTCGGATTTGATACTTTCTTCCATTGGTGGAACTTAACTTTAGCGACTAAAGTCTTGTGAAGCACGTAACATTTTCTATGCCAAATTTTCAGCTTAATATCTGCAATAATACGACCAGTGAACCAGGGAGGAAACTTTGATCATAAACGGGAAGAAGACTCTGGAATAAACCTATCTGGAGCACCATACACCATACACCTAAAAATTACGCAAAAAATCCTAAAAATCCTCTTAAGAGCAAAAAGAACTCCCAGTAAAACGCCACCACTAGGTTTCTGGCTTTGACCAAAGTAGAACGATCCACGCGGAAAGCTTTAAAGTCTGGCATGAAAAGCTCCGCATCGTGAACAGGAGTATTAAGCCAGGTTTCTGATATGGTCAATAAAGATACGTGACTGTAAGAAGATACAAAATTATAGAAATCGACAAGTTTCGTGTTCAAACCACGTAAATTTTGGTATAGAGTAAGCTGTAAACTCACATGAATTATCAGAATTTCGGCCCAATAGTTGCTAATCAGAGCCTCGTAAGCCCTTCCTGAGTGACTCTAATTTCTGGTGGTACTGCAAGTACTGCTGGTACTGGTACGGTCCCAAGCAGCATGAGAAGTATCCTTTTCAGGCATAAGTATCTATACACCTCAGCAGTTGACACATTTTAGCTGAGTGGATTGACAGGATGGCCCCAAGCGCACCGAGGACAAACTACATTATTCTTACATCAGTTTCTCGCATAATAAGCATTAAAAAAAAGCTCCAATGAGGAATCGTAGACTGAAAGATACAAATGAATTATTATCCTTCCATCAAGTTTTGCGTAATAATAATTTCGAATCTCCCTATCACATTTTAAGTTTAAAAGAAAAATCACTTTTTGATGATAAATTCTTATAAGCAGGTAATCTTTAGTATCCAATTAGTATTAATGTCATAAGCGTCATCATTGAAATAACACATCAAGATTTGTTCAAAATTTCACAGGATATGATATAAAGTACCTATGCCTGCCGACATCATAATTTACGAATTTATTTCTGATGAGTGATGACAAGGTCGTCGCTTTCTTTCCATTACCGGCGATGAACGATGACGTTTTCTTCTAATGAGAGGACCACACATCTATCACTCGGTGGTTAGGAAGTTGGACAATTTGTTCTATAATGAATGAATCTGCGGAGAAGATGAATGAACGACCGGGGTAATAATAGCATAGCGGCTTAGGTCTGCAAGATTACAGGTAGCAAACGGAAACAACGCCGATGCGTCTAGACAAAAAGAGCACTCAGGTGACGATCATCTGATTGCTCGTTTGTTTTAATGTTGTTTGGTCATTTTATGTGTGTTTGCGGTTTTTGCGTCGGATCCTGTTATGTTGTTTATTGGAGTGTTAGTTGTACAGTAGGTACAAATTGAGAAGTTACTGCGGCACGTAATACATGCAGGATGCAGGTCACAATAATTTTTAAGCTTGACCATACGTTTTGAAGGTGTTTTACCAGCAGACTGACATGACTAAAGGGTGGTGGTATAGTTCTTCGAGGCAATTCATCTGGTTTCGTAAAATTTCTGATGTCGTTTCTTTCGATATTACAGGGTGATTAAATGTATTTTTCCGAAATTTTTGATGAGCAGTTGAATGAATTGATGGAATTCAATGAAATTTTGTAGCTACTATACACCGTGTTTTATATTAAGTCGGCACTATTGCTAACTTCGTTATTATTTAACCTAGAAAGTCGGTTAAATTAGCAAACAAGTTTTCTCCTGAATAAAACGGCGAAAGCAGAAAAACAATTGAACATCGCGTTTTCGAGATATTTAAAAAAATTTAATTTTTTTAATGGAACACCTGTATATTTATAGATGGATCGGTTGAAAATTTTTTTTTAAAGGGAAAAGTCTTTATACACTATGACCCTAAAATAATAAATTCATTAATTATTCATTATTTTATTACTCCCAAAGTAGGCTGCGATAATTATTGTAATTTAGTGTACCTACGTAATGTAAGGTAAAAAAATTATGTCTTCCTCAATAGTGTATTTTTCGATAATAAAATACACTAAAAATAAGAGTTGTTACCTTGAAAAGGATTTAATTTTACATAAACAAATAACAGAACTTGTTTGTGTGTAAAATTTTATTATTTTAGGATCATAGTGCATAAAGACTTTTTCCTTTAAAAAAATTTTTGCAACCGATCCATCTAAAAATATACAGGATGTTCCATAAAAAATATCCATTTTTTTTAATATATCGAAAACGCGATGTTCAATTGTTTTCGTGTTTTCATCATGTTATTCAGGAGAAAAAATACTACTAGTTTGCTAATTTAACCGACTTTCTAGCTCAAATAATAACGAAGTTAGCAATAGTGCCGACTTAATTTAAAACACAGACAAGTTCTGTTATTTGTTTATTTAAAATTAAATCCTTTTCAATATAACAACTGCTTTTTTTGTGTATTTTTTTATAGAAAAATACACTATTGAGGACGATATATTTTTTTACCTTACATTACGTAGGTAGGTATACACTAAATTACATTAATTGTCGCAGCCTACTTTGGGAGTAATAAAATAATGAATAATTAATGAATTTATTATTTTAGATCATAGTGCATAGAGACTTTTTCCTTTAAAAAAAAATTTGCAACCGATCCATCCAAAAATATATAGGGTGTTCCATTAAAAAAGTTACATTTTTTAAAATATCTCGAAAACGCGATGTTAAATTGTTTTTCTGTTTTCGCCATTTTATTCAGGAGAAAAAATACTACTAGTTTGCTAATTTAACCGACTTTCTAGGTTAAATAATAACGAAGTTAGCAATAGTGCCGACTTAATATAAAACACGGTGTATATAATATTTCGTATGAATTATTACATTTTAAATTAGAAGGATGATGTGGATATATATATATATGATTTATAAGTACAATATTGTAGAATTTTCATCATTGTGGGGGGTAGAACGTACGGTTTGTAGAATATCAGGATGAGTTGTTGATATCATGGTGAAGCATTCGCTTTTCCAGCCAGTCTAGGGAAAAACCCCATAAAAAACCTAGACACACCATTCAGTTCATATTGGTTTTCGACTTTGTAACCAATTTATTGCATCTGGAGTAAGGCGGTGGATGTCATTGAAACCGCCAACCGCCAAGAAATTTAGTTTCTGGACAATCTTCTACAATATGAGTAATTGTTTCCTCAACTTCGCCACAAGTGAGACAATTTGGACTTGGAACTGCCATCCATTTGAATAACATTGAGTTACAGCGTCCATGGCCAGTTCTTAAATGATTCAGTTTACTCCAGAGCTTTCTCGGTAGGTACTCTCTACCAATGACACTTGATATCCCGCATTTTCCGCCGATTCAAAAACTTCAGGGCCATACTGAAGTTTTCTGGTCTCTTCGGTTTTGTCAAAAAGTTCACTCTGTCTGCTTTTTCCTTCAAATATGCCATTTACGAAAACTACATAAAAAATGCCACAATTGTGACCAAATTTTTTTTATTTGCTAGAAAAGTGCTTCGACGTCAAGGCCATTGGCACTTATGTACAAAGTAGTGCCTTTTAGTTCCTTTGGATAGAAACTATAGTTCTATATAAGAAAGCTATACCAGGCTTACCCCAGAAACTTGTGTTCTTTGACTTCGTCGAGTTGTCTACCACACAGCATGAGTTTCGGAGGTGCAGGTGATAGTCTTCTTCTTGAGAACCGTAGCAGTTTTGTTTTGGTGGTTGAAAATTTAAGGGCTGTGTTGTTGGACCATATTTCTAGCCTATCTATTGATTTCTGTAGTATTTTGCTGGTTGCTAGGACGTATTTTTGGCGACAGTAGATCAGAAGGTTATCGGCGTATAATAAAGGGTATAGCGCTAAGTATTGAGCTTTGTGGCACACCGTTTTCTTGCTTGATCCATCTTGACGTGACATTGTTTGCTTTGACAGAGAATTTTATGTGCTTAAGGAAGTTGAACAATAAGGCTAATATGTTTCCTTTTAGGCCGATTTCGACAAGCTGTTGCATCAGTTTACTTGTTCTGATGGAGTCGAGGGCCCTTTAATATCAAAGAAAATAGCGATGAGTTCCTGACTGTTGACGAATGCGTCGGAGATTTCTGTTTTTAGCTTAACTAGATTGTCAAGTGTGGACTTTTGGGTGCGAAAGCCCATTTGCATGGGGTTTATTGGGCCTTTGTTGTGCAGGTACCAGTTTAGGCGTTTCTTTACTATTTTTTCCAACAGCTTTCCTAGGTTGCATTGCATGTTAGGGAGATGAGTCGATAGGCAGTTGGGTTGGTTTTAGCCAAAAAAATTTCTTGGTACCATTAAACCGAATCGAAAAAAAAGAAAGACTTCTAGTGTTTTCGGGATTTCAATTCGAGTATCGAAAAATCAAGTTTGATTCTAGAACTTGCGTATTTAGTACATATTTCAAAGAAACTCGCTTGTTCTACAGCTTTCTACATCTAGGGCTAGGGATCTTACTAGATAGTTTCGAGCTGGACATTAGCTTTATTAAGAATAACATTCGCCTTCAAAAACCACCCCTACCCTTAAGCCATGTCGGTCTGCTGGTGAAAAATTCCCGGAGAATAAACAAAAATTCGAAAGTGATGTCGTCTTCAATACTGAAGAACGAAACCTGCAATCGAATTTAATTGGAAATAGTTTACTCTCTATCACTGAAATTTTGAACCTTCAACTTTCGTTTTTTTTTATCGATTATATATTATAATAATAGAATGAAGGTAGGTCGTATGAGTATTAAGCACATAAGTGCAATTACTAGCCTGTTAAACGGGGTCGGAGTATTCCTCCATCGCCCATAACAGTTGTCATGCTGGCAGTTCTCGAAACTCCAATCAAGAGGGAGAGAAATCTTTTTTATCGATTGTTTGATAATTTTTTACTACCTCAAATTCATTGAGTTCTATTTTTTTACAATCATTTTCGCTAATTAGTCGAGTATTGATTGCCATTAATTTGGCATTTGGCCACCTTAAATTAATTATTTTAAATTGGTGAACAATTTGGCTATAATACACTGTCGTTTTTGGAACAATCTTTTCTTACGGATTTTTCTAAAATTTTGCACTAATTTTTTTTAATTCACATGCAAAAAACAGCATTTAAATTCTGTTTAGGACTCATCTGCATGCCTTATCCGAAACCTGAAATCAAGGTAAAACTTGGAAAACCTATAAATCTGCTCAAATTAAATCATGATCAGTTTAATTTAAATAAACTTTACCTACTTACCACTAAATCGTGTTTAAATTTGATAATCATAAAGTATACCTGTATTTTCGTTCATTAAAAGTAGATCTAACTCGGTAATTGCGATTAGATCAATAAAATTTTGACACCAGGATCTCGGAGGTGATTCAGATCCATCTCAGTCTCCTTATACGACAGGAAATAAAACCGCAAATCGCTGCTCGAATCTATACCCGACCTGAGAACCGCAATGGTAAAGTTAAACAGTTATTATATCAATAGTCCTAGGGTACCTCAAATTGCCCATCTACCCTGTAATTTAAGACCGAATGACAGAATTGTCTTCAGTTGCGTGTGACTTTTTGTCGATCGACAATATCCTGTCCGGAATAGAAATGGATATGGGCACTCACACTGTACCGTTGCGGGAGTAGAGGAGTTTAATTTGAGGACCTATTATTATCTATAAAAAGAGAAAATTGATCTATTCGTATTTGTTTTTACAAGAACGAGAAATAAATTAGGTTTTTATTTATTTCGTGTCTTGAAACTTCCAAGCACTTAAAGTAATTTTGTGCCTGATAGTAGTAGGTAGGTAATCGATACGAGAAATATAATAAAATATCGTTAGAGAAACTGTATTTTGCCTCCATTAGAAATTTTAATAATAAATCGGTCGTTATTTTCTGCCTGGAACTAGTTAGTACAAAGTGATCTTTAATAACTTAAAAGTAAGTTTATTTGCTTGATTCATTTGAGGTAAAAGGGTCAATATACCTACCTTATATAGGGCGGTACTTCTCATTACCTACCAGTCTCAAAATTAAAATTTTTTACCAAATGCTTTGTAATATTCAACTTCTGTAGCTATGCTGATAAGAGTGAGTAGAGTGACGAAGTCCGGGAAGTATACAGGCTGATCAGTAACTCGCGCACTCAGAGCATGCTGCGGTAAACTTCACTTTTTAAGAGTGGTAAATTTTCTTACTGCAGTGTTGTAAGTTCTTATTTTTTTCCAAAGATATGACCATTTTTGTAAAAAAAAAGTGGCAATACTACACTGAACATGTGAATAAGTTCGGGTTAGATGACATTGTTATTATTTTTATTTCCATAGCAACGAAGGCATATATTATATTCTAAGTTGAGTTTAGGCGGTTGCCAACCTTCAAATTTCGTTCAGATTTAGGTATGGTATCAATTTCCAACATTTTCAACTCCTCTGTAAAGAGGTTTTGTGGAAAAAAAATGGAAGAATTATATGGTATCCGTTCCAGACATTACAGTAACCTGAATTTTTCATTAATTTTTATCACGGTTAATGAAAAAATTACCTTTAAGCTCGGATGAGGGAAACTCTGTAACTTGAAAACCAACCGTTGAATTCATTTTTTTTTTCAGAATATTCTTAATTTTAATGGCCTCTATATCGCCCTGTATTCGGAGTGCGCGAGTTACTGATCACCCTGTATACCTCCTAATTTCTCGGGAGCAACAGGGGAGGTCAAAATAAACCTAGTCTGTCGTAAAAAAATTCCGTAAGTGTCATAAAGAGTCATTAAGCCATATCAAGGAGAAAATATTTGACGTCGTCAGGGAAGTCAGGAACAGACTTACCACCACACTTGTTGGGTTAATTACATGGTTATTGACAGGTGTCACTTTACAGAGCTGAAAACTTATTTTTTAAATGCACTGATGGTCATTAATCTTTAAAAAAGATACTCTTAATTTATTTCGATAAGACTGGCGGTTTTCGAGATAAATCGGTTTTTAGGTAGATATGCGAAGAGTACCTTTTTTAAATATGAATGATGAGTGTATTTAAAAAACAAGTTTTCAGCTCTGTAAATTGACACCTGTCAAAACTTTCACCCAACGAGTGTGGTGGAAAGTCCGTTCCTGACTTCCCTGATGACGTCAAGCATCTACTCTCATATGACTTATTGAGTCTTTATGGCCTCTATAAAATATTAAAATTTCATAAAATTACAGTTCGGTTCAAAAATTAGAACCAAAAAAGGAAATCGTTGGGTACCCTTTTGGGGCATATTATGAACCGTCTCTCACATTTAGTTAAAATACCAAATACCCTTTTGGGGCTCTGTGTCTCAGTTTGGAATTTTCGTTTGGAACACTATAGGAACTTTATTTATGACAGATTAGGTTTATCTTGACCTCCCCTGTATGCCTCCGAGAAACTAGGAGGTACTTACCTGTCTAATCCTGTATAATTCTGTATAATTCAATTCTTAAGAATTGTTCTGGTAATATGTACGTACATGCTTAAAAATAAAAATATTAAAATATCAAATATACCGGGTGACAACGAAACTAATACATAGGTAGTTTATTTGGTTACCCTCAAAATTATAAAAAAAAATTTATTTTTATCCTTGTTGAGATTCAAATTTCCAGGACAGGTAAGGCGAAGAAGATTTTTTCTCTCAGACTTAAAAATTTCCCCGCCGAACAGCCCGAGCAGCGGGAGCTCATATGTTTTCGATGGCGCTTCTTTCAAGAAAATCGTTTCTTTTTTCTTTCGCAAGTACGGCCAAGCGGCTCAAAAATGATGAAAAAAAACCTAATTTAAAAAAATATGGCCCCAAATGAGAATGCGTCGAAAAAGTGGTTTTTTGAGCAATATCACGAAAACTTTTGCCGATTTTCGGATGTGGTTCGCGGAATTCGAAAGGAGATCCGAAAAAAGGTTCCCTTTTGACCACATGTCTATTATTAGCATAGTTTTGTTAGAAATAAGGTCTAAAAATGATTTTTGAGATACGTTGAATTATCTCCCTTTTTTTAAGGAGCTTCGGTCTTTTTGACGATAACTTCATAATATTTTTTAATTTTTTTTTTTTGGTCTCTTTAGTTGCAAGGTGAAAATGTAGAAAAATTACCATTTTAGATGGTAGTCTGGGGAGGGGGCGATTGAAATTACACAATTTTTTTCCTTCGTTATCATAAATAGATGGAGTCCCTGAGATGACCTTAGAGCTTATTATAAATTGTTTTTCGGGTGAAATTAAGTCGATTTAAGTCCACTTATCTTAGTCCAAAGCTGCTTGGTTTGGCCACTTATATTGAAGACGCCAAAGTGTCAATTCTGAAATTGTTATTTGTTTTTAAAAGCTAAACCGCTGAAGCGATTTCGATTAAATTTGGTATATATGACGTTATGATTTTGTGGGACAAAAAGTGTTATACTAAAATTACTCGTGACGTTGATCATGGGCTCTCTAGGTTTTACACCCTTTGAACTTCTACGTCAATGGAATAAAAAATTTCTAAATAGTGACCGTAGGTTGGTCCACTAATTTTTCACAAAAAAGGTACCCTTTCTAAAAGTCGTCTGACTTTATCGTTTAAAAGATAGTCGCCTTTGGATGTTGATTTTTATAGGAAATTTCGTATTTTTTTCATGAGATTTTATTCATCTAGGTAGGTACGTAAAATAATAAAATTAACTTACATTTCAACATTTGAATATTCAAAATCGCAGTGTGCCATTTATCAAATTAAGAAAATCCTATGAAAAACAAAAATGAAATTTCCTTTAAAAACTCGAATGCGATTTTTTTCTAAACTATATCCAAGGTTAGGCGACTTTTATAAAGAGTACATTTTTCGTAGAAAATGAGTCGACTAATCTACGATTGGTATTCAAAACTTTTTAGTTTCGTTGGTGTAGAAGTTCAAAGGGTGAAAAAAGGCTACCCCAAAGAATTAACGTTATGAGTAATGTTAGTATTGCATTTTTTGTTCCATAAAACCATAACGTCATACCAAAGTTTTTATATCTAATCAAAAACAATTTCAGAATTGACACTTTGACATCTCCTGTTGGCCAAACCAAGCAAGTCTCTGAACTGAGATAAATTGCCTTAAATCGACTTAGTTTTCACCCAATTCAGGGAAATGAATATTTCTGTTTTATGTAAAAACTATTAGAGATACCTACTTACCTATAGACGGGTAGTTGAGAAGACGAGATTTTTAAATCTGTGTTTTCGAGATATTTCACAAAAACCCATTTTTGGGCCACTTAGCCGCACTTGTAAAAGACAAAAATCTACATTTTGGAAAAAGAAACATCAAAAACATAATATTTTGGTATTTCGGCTATAATAGTTTTTGCCCTTTATTTTTCGACACGCATGTTTTGAAACATCCAAAGCGAGTTTTTCATCGTAAATGCCAGTTTTTTTTTTTTTTTTGAAAACGGTTCACGTTAGCTACGGAAGCGTAGAAAGGGCCACACACTTAATTTTTTTTGTTATACCTATAACATTCCGACTTCTATCTCGGAATTCCGACTTGTAACTCGGAATTCTGACTTCTATCTCGGAATTCCGACTTGTAACTCGGAATTCCGACTTATATCTCGGAAATCTTACTTACCTATTATACAGGGTGCGCCATACATCCTTCTCCAATTGCTATCTCCTGAACGCTAAGAGATACAGGGTCGGTCTAGAGAAAAGATGCGGAATTTTATGGTCATCTCGAATCCGTCAAGACATTCAAGATGTCTGTGACCGCTCCTGAAATATCCTGAAGAAACTCAAAAATCGAAATTTCTTATTTTTGCCATATCTCTCTTATTATTGGAAATTAATGAATAATTTTTTGTAGGCTTACATAAATCGTCAAGAGCTACCCATCTGTCATTACAAAAATTTTCAAGACCGACTAGATCCAAAAGTTTTCACAGTCAACTTTCGTTTTTCTTATAGCCGCAATATTATTTCTTTATGTCATTCGATATGAAAAAATAATGGAAACCAAAAATTAATAAACTTCAAAAAAAAAATCTCAAATTTTTATTCTTCTTTTTTTCGAGGAAAAACAAAAAGAATCATCGATATACGTCAACATTGTTAAAATACGCCGAAATAGTGCTTGCCTCATGGTTTTTTAATTTATCTAATGAAATTCGGTCTATATAAGTTGTCTTTTTGTAAATAAAAAAGAGTAATAAATTTTTTTTATTTATATTTTGAAATTGACCAGTTTTTGGTTTTTATAATAATTGTTTTATACCAAACAACATAAAAAACAATATGGCGACCATAAGAAAAATGAAAGTGGACTATGAAAATTCTGAGATCTACTTGGCTTTGAAAATTTTTGAAATGTCAGATGGGGTAGCTCTTGCCGACTTATGTAAACCCACAAAAAATTATTTATTAATCTCCAATAATAAAAAAGATATGAAAAAAAATAAGAAATCTCGATTTTTCAGTTTTTTCAGGATATTTCAGGAACGGTTACGATATTTTGTATGTCTTGACTGATTAGAGATGGCCACAAAATTGCGCATCTTTTGTGTAATTTAATCGACCCTGGATCTCTTAGCCTTAGGAGATAGCAATATAGAGAATGATATATGGTGCACCCTGTATACTATAAGCGGGTACGTTAATTCCATCGAGAATTGTATAGTCCTACGCTTTCATAAACAGCTACACTGTATCGTATGGTTTTCACGATCTAAATGAGAATTCCGAGTTATAAGTCGGAATTCCGAGTTACAATTCGGAATTCCGGGTTACAAGTCGGAATTCCGAGATACAAGTCGGAATTCTGAGTTACAAGTCGGAATTCCGAGATACAAGTCGGAATTCCGAAATACAAGTCGGAATTCCGAGATAGAAGTCGGAATTCCGAGATAGAAGTCGGAATTCCGACTCATAAGTCGGAATTCCGACTCATAAGTCGGAATGTTAAATATAACAAAAAAAAATTAAGTGTGGCCCTCCTACGCTTCCGTACGTTAGCAGTTATGACCAAGAATTAGTATAGCATATATACTCTGGCGGTTAAAAGTGCGCTTTAAAATATCAATTTGCCGAGTGTGGCCTGACCTGATCTTGCATATGAAAAAACATAAGTCAGTTGTAAAAAAGTAGCTAATAGAATCATTGATAAGATCTGTACAAAAGTTCAGTTCTGTATCTTATACTGTACCTACCTATGTGCTACGACATTATCTTCAAAAAAACTGGAAAAATAATCTTTCTCTGACACCCTGTATCTCAAAAATGGAGCATTTGCGGACACACGTTAACGGGAAATTTTTTGTTTATTTTAAAAAATTTTCGAAATTTTTTTTCGCAATATAAAAGTTACAATAAATTTAACAATAAATTTATTACAGTATATTTTAGTTAACTTAAAAGAAAATGTAATGCAATACTTTCAATCGCAGTAAACTCAAGGAAAAATTTTTGGAAAAATCTGGAGTGAGATGTAATTTTTTCAGTTTTCTGCATAGATTTTTAGAATTTTAAGTTCCGAAAATCGAGATCGGTATAGCTTTAATCTCCGTTTTATGTCAAAACGAACTGAAAAAAACACACTCTTGTTTTTTTTTCTTTGCTGTCTCAACGAAGACATACTAACCATGAAGTTAAGGTTTGACAGTAAATGCAGTAATGCCTCCATCCCTTTGTATTTCTTCAAGATGCTTCTTTCCGGATGAGGTTGACAGCCTCTTCGGTACCTATATAAATGGCAATGATATCGATTTCTTTGGGGATGATTTCTCGCATGAATACCGGTAGGTATACCTATACACTTTATCACCGTCAATGCAGAGAAAAGTATACAAAAAAAAAAATCTGTGAGAGGTTAAAATTGTATCTAAAGGCAAAAAAGCCTTATGTAAGAATTATTAATTTTAACCCCTATCCTCATGACTTAGATGGTACATAATACAGGTGTTCCAAGTCAATTCGAGTCAATTGAGCCCAAATAAGATTGGCAATTTACAGTTTGTGTTTAAATTGAGCAGTTTAGGAGTTATAAAGAAGCGAAAATAGAAATTTTTGAAGTTCATCCAATTCATCCAAGTAAAAACCAATCTTATTTTTTCTTCTCAGACAATCTAAAAATGCAATAGCATAAGATCATTCCATTAAAAAAACTTAACTTAACTCTCATATGGAACACTCTGTATAGTCCGAGATAGTTTTAAATTATTGCCATTGTGATCCTGTGCGTGAATTTTTTTTTTTTTTTTAATAAGTCCATCGTTTGGTATACAGAGACCGACTCGAATGAGCTAGGACACTCTGTATACCTATAATTTAAAATTTAAAATAATAAATCTGTTTCTTCCATTCTTTAAAATATGAAGAGTTAAGAGGTATATTTGAACTGAAGTTCTTCAATTTGTATAATTTTGAATTCTATCTCTCATTGGCTACATGTTAGTAGATGTCCCCAAGCCTTTAGTAATTTTTTTAAAGATAATTTAATCTCATATATAGGTAATGGAGTTTTAACTAATAATTTATTGAAATTTAAATCGATTATTCCCTCAAAAAGGTTATAGTTTATTATAGATTGCTGCTCCTGCTTCCCACTCTGTCCTACAGGGTGAAAATTTTACACCATCAGATGAAGGATTAAACATGGGTTATTCCTGGGTATATATAACCAGAAAAGGGTTAAAGAATTATTATTATATCTACTTTTCTACAAAAATTTTGGTATCCATTTGAGCATTTTGTTTTTAATTATTTTTGAACTCCAAAAACAGGATATAAAACTTTTCATGACTTATCTGCATGCTATATCAGAGAAAGTTGTGACTGCTTGTCGCTTATCTTGAAAATAAATAAGTTTTTTTCTGACCCAGAGCAACAATAAAGCCTTTAGTAATTTTTGAAATATAAAGTTTGTCTCGTAATGGAGTTTCAGCTATTTTTTTTGATTTATTTAAATTAATTTTTCCCTCAAAAAGGCTGTTTTATAAAAATATGTATGGAATGTGTGTTTTACTTTAATTCAGACAATGAAGGTTCAAATAGTCATGGAGTATGGTGATAATTTTTTGGTAGTTGAATATTTTTTGACAATTTATACATATTAGCTTGATTAATAACTTGTTCTAAAAATTTAAAGCTCTTCAAAAGTTGTGCTTGTGAGATTCTTTTTTGTTAAATAAATTGAATGTTGAAGAGGATGGATTTTTAAAATGAACGCATAAACAAGTTATACCGTGTTTCTTTACATGGATTATTTCACTTTCAGTTTTAACGCTTATCTTGTAAATAATCACCCCCTTGTAAAATCATTTTATGAAAAGAGTGTGAGTTTCTCACAACAAGCAAACAATTAAGTCCTAAGTAGGTACTGTTGTAGGTGTATTATACGTATAATTGAGTACATCCAGGATACAACTGACATTGACACTTCACATACTGAGTGACAAAGAAAGAAGCAATTAAACGACTCGCTGAATGTGTCGAACATTTTATTCATAACATATTCTAGTGCTTACAATAATAACTTCAGCGTTTATCTACAATTATTTCATTTATAATACACAGATCACACTACTTTTCCTTTTATTGCCCAGAAAAGCGTTATTTATCAGTCATACAACAATGACAGTCTGAGTCTATTCACGACAACTTAGTTCCATCATAACAAAACACAACCGCGACTTGTCCTTTGTCTTATTGCACTAAATTCTTCAAGGACCCTACGCGGAAGGATCCTCACAAAACTGTCTTGAAAAGACTGCAGCTTTTTAAAGTCTTTTATGCTTGCAGGTGTCCTCTGGAAGGGGTACTTTTAACACATGGATTCGGCTAGTGCAGGCTGGGGCGCGCTGTAAGGCCCTGCCCATGGTTGTAAGTTTTGGAGGGCGCTCAGCGCCGTGTCGCTTGGAGTAGCGGGAGGAGGGCCTTCACTCATGTAGCCCTTGCTGAGAGCCTCCGCTTGCAGGGAAAGCATCAGTCTATTGGCTGCCTGTCGTTCAGCCTCTCGCTCTTCTGCTGTTTGTCGTCTGAAATTAAAGAACAAAATTGCTTTAATCATTAATGTCATCAAAATAAATTAACAATAATTAATTGTATTTATTAATTTTTAAGAGCTGCAATAATTCTTGCTTAATGTCTGCGTCTGGTAAACCTTCAAAATAGGGGGATGAAATACCCTTATTCTGACTGCAGCAAATATTTATGGGACATAAAGCACAAAGTAGAAGACGCAATAAATTATTAAGAGTGTAATTTTTAAAGTTTCGCAGGAGATTGGTCATAATGTATTTTTATAGAAAAGTTGTTTGAACGGGTATGTTTTTAGAGTAGGATTTTAAAAAGAAAGTTTTAAAAATAAGCTCCATATTGTATTAAATATGATATAATAAATTTTTCTGTCTTGAAAAATATTTAATGAAGACGTTGCTGTTGAAATTTCCGGCGTAATATATAGCGTGATCTTGCAGACGTTATACTCTGAAACTAACTAGGAGGCATTTAGCTAATCGCACCTGACGTTCAATTATTAACAAAGCACTAACGGCCTCCGCCTGCAGCGCTGTTGCGGTCTATCCTGTATTTTAATTATGATTTACACAGTCTACCCTGATGGCTCTATCGCCACAGATTATAAATTAGCACTATACTCTGTCAGCCTAAACACATTTAACTATTAATTCCATTAATTTGAACAATTATTGTTCAAATTGCACTTGATTGATTAACCGACTAATTCTCAACACTATCGAGGTGATAAACTGCTGGTTTGCAGAACTATATTATAACGAGGCAAATTTCAATATTTACGAGAAGTAAAATGAACTTCAAATTGTCAAAAGCGACAATTGACAACTATGAACTATGTCTATTATCTAATAGCTATACAGGGTGTATCTAAATAACACCGAAAAAAATTAAGGGGTGATTCTATAATGAAAATTAAGTGGGGTATTTGGTATAGAATTTTTCGGAAAAACTCTCCCCGAAAAAGTTACACCCCTACGAAGAATAAAAAAAAAATGGTTTTTATTTTTTATTTTCCCTGTATATTAAGCTAAAGACACGAAAATTGGTAAATATTAATTGTCAATGAAACTACATATTTTGATTTTTTTTCAACCCTGAAGTATGCTTAGAAGGGATTGAAATAGTCAACCCCTAAGATATTTTACCTTACAATTTTTTTTAGATTAAAAATTTTCTCTAAAAAAACACGGCTGAATAGCTCAATGAATCTAAAAACTTTTTTATCTTCACAAGTTGTTTCGAAAACTTAAGCATTTACGAGAAAAAAAATAAATGAAATGCATTTTCACAAAGATGAGCTAACGCGAGGATATTTTGCCTTAAAGTCTAGTGGTCTGTGTTTTGCAGTGACATTCATAAAAACAATTATACTGATTGCATTATTATTGTATTGTTGACCTTCGACAGTTTCTTTTTTCATTCTTTGTTTACTATTGTTTTAGTTGTAAGAATCCTAATTTTTTGGTTGGCTATTATTGTTCAATAAAACACTATTTATAACATGAGCTTGCAATACATTTATTTTTTTCTCTTAAGTGCGCAAGTTTCAGAAAAAACTTATGGAGATAAAAAAGTTTGTAGATTAATTGAGCTATTCAGCCGTGTTTTTTTTTGAAAGAAAAATTTTAATTAAAAAAAAAATTGTAAGGTAAAATATCTTAGGGGTTGACTATTTCAATCCCTTCTAAGCATACTTCAGGGTTGAAAAAAATTCAAAATATGTAGTTTCATTGACAATTAATATTTACCAATTTTCGTGTCTTTAGCTTAATATACAGGGAAAATAAAAAATAAAAACCATTTTTTTTTTAATTCTTCGGAGGGGTGTAACTTTTTCGGGGAGAGTTTTTTAGAAAAATTCTATACCAAATCCCCCCCTTAATTTTCATCACAGAATCACCCCTTAATTTTTTTCGGTGTTATTTAGATACACCCTGTATACAACAAGAATATAAAACAAGAATTATAAAATTATAAAACAAGAATAAAACAAACTAGAGAGAGAAAAACGTTAGTTAATTTTTTTTTGTAACTAATAACGCAGGAAATTGAAAAAATTTGCGGTCTGTTTTACGAGTAATTTAATTGAAAGTTCGATTTGTCCATATCAGGAAAACAAGGAAAGTATAAGAAACCACTTAAGGAATAACATCTACGACTACTAATTCGCCATTAGTTGAAGTCTATTAACAACAATCTAAGTATTATCACTTGTAACAGTTTGTAACGCGAAATCACAATTAAATAGTTCCTCGTTGGTTGATTGTAACAGGAAATTGCTTCCGCGTTTCTCTTTCGATGCAACAGTCTTCTTTATAAGTTACTATCTGGAACCTGCGACTTCTTTCGCGTTTATAATGAAGATAAAGCGTACGCCGACTAAAGAAGAATCATATAGCATTTTCTGTTATAGACTTTATTACGTGGCCCTTGTGGTAGGTATATATTACCTAAATAAAAATTTCCCTCATGACTAATGGTTCTTGCATCAAGAGATATCCTCGCCGTTCACAACATTATATAAATCCAAAGAATACACAGGCCAGTTAGTAGTGGAGAAACGTTCTATCTTTCACATGTAAAAATTTTGGTCACATTTTGAAAGGGTTATGGAACTTACAAATAGAACTCTTGTCAGTCATATTTAATAGATTTCCAATGAAAAGTAAACTTATGTAGATACCTACCTAAATAAAATATAAGAGAAGAAAAATAAATACTTTTACAAGCAGAAAGATAAAAGAAAATGAAACAAAACAAAAATTTTATTTCTGTTCAGTAGTGAATTTTATTAAATTCTCTCAAAGAAGTTTCACTTCAGTCATTTTGTGATCTAGACGCACAAAAATCATTAAAGCCATATAGGCCTTAGAGACATCAATAAATTCTGTAAAAAATTTAAAATCACGGCTACGCAGCATCAGCATTGTTATATTACATTTCTTCAAACGAAATACCGTACGGAACCATAAAAAAGCAAAAAATAATAAAAAGTGAGTCTCTGAGCGGGACTTGAACCATCTAAAGTGCAACGTTCCGCCATATACCATTACAAAAATTGTGAATTAAATGGAGATATGTGCGAAATTAACGAAAATACAAATTTAAAAAATCCAAATTTCTTTCAAGTTATCCTCTCAAATATGCAAAAAATTTCCTAAAAACAGAAAACAAACTTAACACGTCTTTTTTTCAAAAAATCAAAAAAAATTTCCTATCGAAGGTTCAGTATACCGGGTGGGTACCTAAAGACTATCTGCCCGCGTTATAGGTTTTATCTAGGAATGACTCTAACTGACCGCTGGATTTTCATTTTTTTATGTTCTTCCAGATACCTAGAGAGAAGGATAATGCAAAAGTAGCACGGACCCAGGCAACAGGAGAAACACTGCAAGAATTATTTCCCGCGGGGAATTGAACATTAGTAAAAAATCTGGTGACCGAATGAACCACCACAAAATTTTACAACAAATCTGATTGGATATTGTTGAAATTTAACAAAGTTTGGTGCGCAAAATGTCTAAGCTAATGTCTTCTTAGCGGAAAAATAATATAAGGACTGAACTTTTACTTTTTTATGTATAATTTATATCTCCATATTGTTGCGAGAACACCTGATTCATAAACACAGCGAATAATTGATGTTGTAGGCTTTCCACCGAATTCTATTGAAATCGTAATTGATTCCGGGCTTTTGTGCACGCAGATTTTCTCCGAATGTTTCGTCTACCGCTGCGGTAGACATTCCTCGTGTTCACTGATAACTGCCTGGACGGCTTGGAGAGCGCTCCCATTTATGGGGTGAAGGTCCGGTGCCGTCATACTCCACCACTAGTTATCTCCACCATAGCAATGACCGGTCTTTCCGATGATGTCATAGGTTTCTGAGTCAAACGATGACTCATTCGGATCTGACGCAACACCGGATACCTAATCTTTTGCAGCTCACGGGTTTAAGTAATGAACAGAATGATTTTCTATAAATGCCAGCGGAAGAAAGTGGGGTCTTTATAGCTGAACGGAGAATATAACTATTGCGAACTTGTTGTGTAGATTTGCAGATGATTTTGACGCTGGGGCGATGCAGAAATTTACCGATCCGATCGGTGACGTTCTTGAGGTAAATGAGAAATGCAGCTCCCAAAACTTTTGGTTGTTGTTCCCCTGGGTGTCGTGGGATATTGGGTTCTGGGTCGTAAGGCTCTCCTGATTTCTTGAGCGGTGCAGCCATTCACCTGCAAAGCATTATCTAGGTGGGCGAGCTCACCCTGGAGGTGTTGGGTCTGACAAATTTAGGATGCACGATTCACCAGACTTTTTATCACTGTTCGTTTTTGGCCTGGATGACGGTTGGAGTTCTTGAAAAAATACCGATCCGTGTGTGTTGGTTTTTGGTAGATCTTGTGCCCCAAGGTGCCATTTTCAATCCTGTTAACGAAGACATCAAAAAATGGTAGTTTTCCATCCTTTTCTGTTGATATGGTGAATAAATTCCTCCAGGGCCCTTTCTTCATGTTGCCAAATGACGTAGGCGTCATCTATGTAGCGGTACCAACAAGACGGTTTGTTGGTGGTGGAGTTTACGGCCGTGGCTTCAACAGGACTCAGGAGCTGCCCATAGCAACTCCATTCAGTTGTTAATCTTAATCACCATTCCACTGAAAATATGTTGAGGTGATAGTGGAAGAGAGAGGTGATGTCCCTAGGAATGATACACGGAACTTGTTGAAGGATCTCGTCGATGAGCACCATGGTGAAGAGGAAAACGACATCAAAACTGACGAGAATGTCACTGGAAGGATTCAAGTTTTTCTATGAAGTGACCCGAAACTCTAATGTGGGATTCTGTAGATCCGACGATTTTCCCAGCCAGAGAATATGTCGGGTAATCAATGGCACTGATAATGGGGCGAAGAGACATGTTAGGTTTGTGTATCTTTGACAGTCCATAAAATCTGAGTGTCCTTTCTTCGGTATTCATAATCTGCCGTTTTGTCCTGATCGGGAATGGTGGAAGTTTTAACCAACTTATTTCTCTTTCGGATCTCTATATAGAAAGTTTTTTGTATGTCAAGATGTTTAAGATTTTCTCCTTGTAGTTGATCTCTGACATTCGTCAATACAACGGTAGCATTTCCCTTGTCTGCGGATACAATAAAGTTGTTTGTTAACGTCAAGGCTCCTGAATGAAGTCTTTTATATCAACAATAATGATTGATATTAATGAATAATTCACAGAGATGTAGGAGAAATTTTTGCTAGTAATTAGAATTTAATAAAATCGAAAATACATAAAGCTGCGTGGACATATTATGGTTAAAAAAAACTTCATACAACTTAATAGAACGTAACTAATGCCCAGGTTTTTTTAGGTAACACCCTATACATAAAACGCGAAAATAATGTAAGAGAAGAGATATGCCAAGAATTTTTTTCGTCGATATATTTGACATTTTAAAAAGCTCCAACAGTTGAAGACGCGACGACAGGTTTGCTTCATAAAAGGCAACCGCCGGCTTAAAATCCTTTTAATAATTCCGCAGTAACTTGAAAACCCACATCTCAATACATTTATTATTCAGCACAGTCAGGTAGATATAAAAGTGGGTGTCTATCAACGGAAAATCGAACTCTAATTGAAAGGAAAAACCAAAAAAAAGACAATAGCAAATCGATCGTTTCCAAAATGACTTCCATTCGACCAAATGAAACTGCAATCAAATTTTCCCATCAAGCACTGAAGCTGAATTGAGACAATCTTATACAGAAATTAGGGCGGGTTTTGGGACCGTTTATCAGCTTAGTTACATTGACAACGCGGTTGGTAGCACTGAACAGGCGATACCGAATTGTATTAGTGTAATTGAGTAGAGTTTCCTTGTCGGGAACGACGTCTCTTCCCTCTAAAAACACACACTAATCGAATTCCCTTATTTCATTTGTTCCTTCTGCTTTATATCCGCTCCTCCAAGACTTCCAAACAACTGTCCCGTTCTGCCCAATTAATTCTATTAATCTACTCTTTCTTTCTAGCATTGGCAAAAATAACGCCGATTTCGTTTTAGTTAAAGTAGAAAATAACATCATATCACTTAAAGGATATTAAGAACACTGTGATATGGTTATAAGTACTTACGTTTACGTTATAAACTGTTCTTAATCTTTTTAGAGATTTTTTTCTCAAATTTTTAAAATGAGTCCAAACTTGAGCCGAACCTAACTATAATTGAGTTAGTGAGGGGTGAGGATGAGATATCCATGGAAGAATGTTTGCAAAAAAATATCCCTCTATAGGTAGGTTAGGTACTAAATTTATAGTGTTTTTATATAGGCTCAACGTATTCATCTTGCTCAATATTTTCTACAGGAATTATAATGCAATAAGCGTTAGTTATACTTCATGGCTTGAATGTTTCTTCTCCGCGTATACAACATCATACTAATGAATGTTTGAGTTGAGGATCCTATATTCAGTGTTGTTTTAACCCGATAAAGACAAAGCTTTTACCTTGACAGTAAAACATAGCTCACATAAAGATTAGGGTTATCGCAGAGAAGAGAGCCTTTACAAACCAGGTACCCTTTATAGTAATTATTTATCGCTAACGTTAATTACAGCTCCTGCCCGACCGCTGTGTCCGCTTTACATTAATAAGGGTGCTAATTACCGCTCGCCGTGCAGTTTAATTAAGGTTTTAATTAATTATGAAGAGTATCAACACCTACCCCGTTTACGTTCTGCTTTACACCCGAACCTTCGTCGTTCTTAGATCCCCCGCTCTCTCGCGCTAATTTCTCAATTGTTTAATTTGTTTTTGTTAAAATTAGTTGGACATGGTAAATTACAAGCTCTCTACGTTCTTTGTTCGAGTTACAAGAGGGCGCTGCCGCGTCACAAACGGAATATATTAACCCTAATCTTCCTAGCTTTGAATAATTGCTCTTTCAAATTAGTTTGCGAGTTTCGGAATGAACGTTCTCCAGTTTTACCTTAAGTGGCTTAATGCCCGACTGTGGAACTAATTCCCAAGACTCTAATTTCCCGAAATTTGCGATTATTTCACCGGAAATTCTAATTGTTATGAAACAATTTCTAGTGTTTTGGTGAGTATTAGAAACGATGAGATTTCAGCGAATCTCTAATATGTATATTAACGAATAAAATTAACAAGAAATTTTTTTTAAATTATGTGCGATTTTCCGTATTCTTCATGTTCACAATGCAAATAAACCACTTTACAATAAATATTTGCGAATCAGCGTTTTCGATATTTATAGGGTCGTAAATAAATATGAGTTACATTTTTTAAAGAATAATAATCTCTTCCAGAACGCGTATTTACGTGACACTTAATATTATGATTATAGGAATTCCATCCCTTAACTTTAAAGCTTTAAAAAAAGTATAATCGTAAATTATTGCTCTATATAATTTTTGATATATCTCGGCCAATATAGTGCAGCAGTTTCCTGCATGATTCGTAATATGTACTTAATTAAAATTGTGTCAGGAATCGCAGGCTGGAGCAAAACAACCCCCAATAAAGAAGATTTTCAGACAGTTTTTCAATCTGACCACTCTAAATCTCGATAATCTAATTTGAACCCTACAGCATGTATATAGAGCAGTTCACACGTCGGTACTGTCCAGAGTGTAGAGCAAATCCCGTAAACTGTCTCTATTCCATTGCCAATCTAGCCAGTATAGTGCCAATTTGACGCCCTAAAAGCCGCTCAATAATTCACCGCTCGACAGAGCGATGTACTCAATAATGCAAGCAGACATCGGTCTAGTATTTGACTGGTTAAATATTCACTTTTGCACTCGACACCCGCCATTGGTATAGAGCTAACTCTCAAAAGTGAATAGTCCTGTCTTCAAATCTCCACTCATGTCTCAGAGATCACAAGAATTCATGCTAGGTTACTGCTTTACTCAATAATTCAATAATAATTGCATTTTTTTCTACCGTATTTCAGTCAGGTTGAGATCGCACATCTCCATGTCAAAATGGCGGAACTACTTCTCGATCCATGTCTTAAATTTGTCTCCTTATTGTTTACTTTACTTTAGTTAATTTTATTTATTAATAAATGCTGATGAGTAACTTTGCTTATTTCAAACCTCGTTTCTGTGACCGAGAGCGTGATGACATGCATGAACCTATAGCAATCGAATGTTTTTGAAGGAGGCTTGCCACTCTGGTTGGATCTTCTCCAATAATTGGTCGGAGGATGAAGCCCATTGTCAAAGTACCAAGATGTAGGTACTGCAGCATGTTGATCATGATGAGGATAGGACATTTCAAAATTCAGGTGTCTGAGCTACAGTTAGTCAGAGCAGTCTTTCAGAAACTCTCACGGAGCTCTCACGAAACTGCCACCCATTTCCGGCTCCTTTCTGCAGACTTGGTTTCAGATGATATTTTGTCAGAGGCTCAGGTTTTTGGTCGGTTTACGGCATTTTTGGAAGGAAGAGAAATTTGACCATATCGACGTTCACATCAGAAAATGGCATGAGAAGAATCTGCACAAAACAAGAAAGGTATGTTGACTTTTGGAATTTATTGAAAATTGATTTTTGGATCACTAGTTACGTGACTTGGATGTTGGAGTATACGACCTGGACACCAAGCGCTAGAGCATAGAGGGGACAATAATTCAACCTCTCCAAGGTCCAAAAAAGGGAAACGAGCAAGTTTATTGCTGATTTTTTGATACTCTACAAAGAGTTTGTGCCCCAAAACCAGACGTAACTTAACACTTTCGCGCAGAAGTTCTTGGAAACCTTTAGAAAAAAGTAACCCGTGTAAGACCAAACATCAAGAACTGGATGTTTTGATCACGACAATGCGTCTTGTCAAACTGCAGTTTCCGTAAATGACTTTTCGTCCAGTAAAACGATTCCTGTGACCCCTTAGCCTCCTTATTCGCCTTTCTTGGGTATTTTTTCTCTCATCTCGAAGTTGGAAATTCATCTTCAGGGACATTGGAAAATATTCAAAAGGCTGTAACTGACCAGATGAGGGTCCAGGGCTACGAGGTTTTCCAAGCAATTGTTATTCTATATTTGAATAAGACAAATTGAACTGCAACAGTCTCATTAGGTAGGCACTAAATACAAGCAGAGAGAAAGTTTTGAGATAAAAATTTCCGGTTGAAATGACGAAATAATTAATATTAAACGTTTCCAGAATTTGTAAATAAGATGTAGATGAATGCAGATTTGAATAGCGCTCTCGTAGACTCTATTTTAATACAATTCAATTTGCTGGTGCGTGTAAGAATTTGAACAATTGTGTAATTTGTAAGTCTCCAATTTGAAAAAGCGGTTTGTTACTCTCGATAAACTAAAAGCGTGTATGTACTTTGTAGAATATACCGGTTTAACCGTTTAATTATTCAAATTCGGCGGCTATACTCGTGCCCCATCAGGCCGTGTACAACGGCAATCGCAATAAAAACAAAAGGTAACCCGATTATTTAAATTCGTGTTGTCGCTATGTGGGGCGACTGTCAATTGTCCCCCGTCGGCGCCAGTCACTTGTTTAACATGGTATGTCCATTACAGAACAGGTAATTAAAAGCCGGGACAGTTTGTTTTTAAGAACTACTCGACACAGCTCGAGGCTTTAATCGGGGAATGTTGGATTGTGCTCTTAGGATTTCTGGTAGGTAGCTCTTATCTTTACCGTGATGATTAGGTTACCATAATCAAAGCTGATTCAAATTGAATGTCCGTGGGGAAGAGTTACGAGAAATTGTTCTTCAGATTAGTTGCGAATAAGAATCTTCATTTTGATGAGAATCGCGTTATCGATTTATTCGATACCTTAAATTTAATTTTATACATTAAAAAATCAAGTTTTGACTTTTAGAAAGCTGGGAAACAAAGATTCAATTGAGACCAATTAACTGCACTTACTTATATTAAAGGATTGGCTGTTAAGAAATTTCAAGCAAAACCGTTTAGCAGAAATGAGGAACCAGTTTTCACGTATGTATTACTTTGGCCATATTATTAAAGAGCTTTCGATTCATGACATTCATCAAGAATATAATATCCAAGTTGTGAATCTAGAAGCTTTGACCGGATAAAGTAAAGAATGCGAAAAGGAATCATTATCTCACTCTACTACAGAGTTCGGGTGTATCGTTTATCTCAGTGAACTTCTCTTTTCCGCTTTTTTATTAATCCGTTTCACTAATATCGAGTGTTTGATGTAAAGCATAAAAATAAATTTTGTTTAGGTTTGCAGGATTTGGCTTGCCACATTATGGGTGTATTACGACTGATAAGTCGATCATCGAAAGGCTGCTCCAGTAAACCGAGCGCTGCGGAACTTTTCCAGCAAACGAATCTTTGTTCTGTAATTCTGTAAATTGACTTAATTTAAAGCAAGCTGTACACCTGCAGAAAAAGCATTGTTTAAAATGGTTGAAAGTTTCTGAAAAACCATTGACGAAAATTTCGGAAAAAACATTCACAAAAGTTTTACCTGCCAGGAATGTCTAGAAAGTACCTATCGTAATTAAGCCTATACTTTCACTATAGGCTTTCTCACCTTCTATGTTTTTTTTTTGTTGCTGAACACGAATTTGAAGTTTGCTGTATGGCAAAAATTTGTCCCGGAACTTTGTTTTTTGACACTGATGTCCAAATTTTGACACGCTTTTAAGTTTTTGGTCTGAATCTCAGAAAGGAAGCGTTTTTTCGACAAGGTCATTTTATACAAAATTAAAATAGACAAAAGATGAATGACATGTTGTCAGACAACATGCCATCCATTTATGTTGTGCTGTGAGCAGAGGCGGAAATTGTAGACACGTGTTTCGTCCTGTTTGGGACTCTTCAGTACAATGTATCTACCAACACACAGCACAGTTTAGATCACGGATCCCGTGAGCAGAATGCAATGAAATAAAAATAAAATTTTATTTTTATTTCAAAATTAAAATAGACAAAATTTCCTACATTTCTCATGAATAACGTTTTTTGGCATGGTAACCGTTCCGCCGGTAGAACGCGCCAAAAAATATTGCGTGGAGTTTTGGAAAGTTTTGCTTTAGTTTTGATTCCTCACCATTTATGTTTTTTGGGTCTCTGAACACGAATTTGAAGTTTTCTGGCTAAAATTTGGCCCGGAACTTTGTTCTACTGGTTTCGTGAATATGTTTTTTTATGGCACCCTCTACCGGTAGAAAGGTTGGTCTTAAAAAAAGTTTTTTATGATAAATGTAGGAAATTTTGTCTACATTAACTTTTTGTATAGAATGAGTTTCGAAAAAACGCTCCTGTCTGAGATATAGGACAAAAACTGAAAAAAGAGCCAAAATTTGGGCAAAAAGTATAAAAAAAAACAAAGTTCCGGCCCGAATTTTGACCAACAAACTTTAAATTGGTAAATTTGGCGACCCAAAACACATGAGGTGAGAAAATCACAACCATATCAAAACTTTTAAGTCCCACGCAATAGAAATGTTTCTATTTTGGCGCCGTCTTCACAAAAAAAAAACAACTAAACAATATTTATGAGAAATGTAGGAAATGTTGTCTACTTAAATTTAGTAGGTATAGAATGGACTTGTTGGGAAACGCTTTCTTTCTAAGACAGGTCAAAAATTTAGAAAAAGTGTAAACTTAACAGTAAAATTACAGTTATTTTGAAATAACCTATAAACGAATAACAGTTACAGTAAGTAACCGTTACTACGGATCACTATTCTCGTAAATCTCGTAAATTCGACGAACTGAAATTAAGTTCAAACATCACCGACAATTTCACCACCAACTGAGAAGTGTTATACCAATTGAACATCGACGTAATAAAGACATACACCCACAAGGTCTGGAAGCGAAATTATATAAAAAATACTAACCTCCATTTTGTCCTTCTGTTTTGGAACCATGTTTTCACTTGCGCGTCTGTCATTTTAAGAGTTTTCGCTAAAGAGGCCCTTTCGGCCGAGGCCAAGTACTTCTGTTTGTGAAACCTTTTCTCAAGCTCTGCTATTTGAAGTCTCGTGAAAGAAGTCCTAGGCTTTTTTCGTTTCGGTGGCGTCCTGTTTTGGTATGGGTGACCAATCCGCCTTGTCATTGGAAATGAGGCTGAAACAATTATAGTCATAATTAGCTAAAGTAACTTTCTAAATATTAACAAACTATAACAATAGATTAAAATAAAATTGCGAGAAAATTTATGATTCTCAGTGCTGTCGTGTGTATAAAAAAAATCCCGGAATATTTTTTATGTGATTTAATATAAATCAGATGTTTATTCGCTTATTGTCTTTTATTTTTGTTATTGTATTTTTTTTAATTGTTGTTACATTTTCTTTTTTGCTAAGCTAGCAGTTAATTTAAACAAATAAATAATTTACTTATATATAGAGCTTTCATCTATTCTTTCTCAACACTGTTTCCTGAAGTTATACCTTCATGAATAAGTAGCGAGGAAAATTTACTAGTCCTGTTAATTTTCTACTGTTACCTAGTAGTGAGAAAATTTGCCATTTCGATCAAAGTGATTCTCGCCTAGCTTGTTTCAGTCTGTAAATTGATTATAACTCTCTTCGTTAAATGAATATCCCTGTTCGAGGGAGAAGGCGAGCAAGTGAACAGTGAATACATAATTAAAAATCAATGTTGATGAAAGTTAGAAAAGTTCCAAGTGTTGGTGCAAAGTTTCCCATTTTAAGATTTTTTATCGCCGAAGCTTCGTCTATAATAAATGACATCAATTTAAAATTCATTTCTTTATAAAACCCAGGAGTTTTAAAAAAGGAGGTGTCAGTTTTATATACCGTGGCTTCATTTTAGAACTTATCGCGAAATCACTCTGGATCTGAATAATAGATCTACTGGCGAACAATACTTCAATAATTTCTTTAAATTGGTTGGTGTATTATATCCAGCCGTGTTGCTATAACTTTTTCCTTCAGAAAGGATTCTGTGTCTTCTTTAACTTTTTAAATTGATTTTATAATTCACAGTTTTTTATCTAATTCAGTGTGGTAGGTAATATTTTAGGAGTATCAGGAGATCATTTGATACGTACCACCAATCTATGGTGTTTTTCCTCAATCCTGCAAGTGTTCAAATACCCGTAATATACAGCCCGTTCCAAAAAAAGGGGAAGAAAACTCAACCGGGCAGTTATCGGCATTATGGCATGCTTTCTAAAATTTCTAAGATGATGGAGAAAGTCATCGACTCAGAAATTTGGGGAAGCTCGGGCTGCAGCTGTAACCTTGGACATTTCGAAGGCGTTCGAGGGAATCTGGCATGAGAGTCTACTTAATAAACTTCCCCCCTCTATGGGACTCCCCTCAACTCTCTAAATTGATTTTCAGTTCTTTTCCAATAAAAGCTGAGATTTCGTTGTAGATGGACTCTAGATCCAACTCTTATGCCACCAGCTGAGTGCCCCAGGACCCAGGGTAAAGTTATCACCCACTCTATTCCTTCTTTACAGAATTGGAACTCCACATGGAATTTACATTCCCGAAAGCTGCCAAGTACACGTACAAGTAGCGAGAACAGTCCCTATTACTTCTGACCTAAGTGCTATTGTAGATTCTGGCTCTGATAACTTGCTTCAATTCAATGTTCTAAAAACCCAAATTGTGCATTTTCTAAAAGGTATCCGCTAACTGGACCTGTTGTTACTACCTATATGTCCGGAAACAACATAAAGCGCAGTCCATCTTTATCCATCCTTGGACTAAAAATTTCATGTGAACTCTCACTTGGGAATCGACTCCCGCACGAATTGGAGAATTGCCGTCCTGTTCTCTCGGTACTTTCATGCGAACTGCTCTAGGGAAAGTACTTTCTGTAATTTCTGCGGGGCTCCCAATGGCCAAGGATCAGTCCTCCTTCGGTCCTTCGCTTTACTTGAATGATCCATAGTCACTCCATACCTACGTGTTCGTCATCTAGCGTCCTATAGTGATGAATATAACAATTTTGCTCAGTCACGTCATCAAAGACGATATGCAATGTTTCGTGTGAGAAGAATGATCTTACATATCTGTCAGAGCTGGGCAGGGCTTGAGGGCTTGTGACTTTGAAAAGAGCTTCAAGGAATTTCAATTCCTTGGCTTGAAGCCCCTTTTAAAACGAAGGCTTGTGGGCTTGAATTCCTTTATAAAAGAGCTGTGGAATTGTGAATGCAAAAAAGAGCTTCAATTCCTTTTGAGGGCTTTTAAAGCTCCTGAGGGCTTATAAAGCCCTGAAAAGGAATTAAAGCCCTTTTTCATTCATAATTCCAAAACTCTTTAATAAAGGAAGACATAAGATGACTCTTTAAAATAAATGTGTGACTATTCTTGCGAGTTTCAACTTGCAATCCGCATCCTGCAGCTGGGTAGACCATGGGAGGTCTTTTAATATGGACGTGCGATTTAAATTGATTCTCAAAAGAATTTAATCGATATTTTTGGAAAAAATCAAAAGACTTCATGATATTTGGGAAAAAATATATTAACAAAGGCTTTCAGCTACTTTCAAGGGCTTGAAGCTTTTTTTCAAGGGCTTGAAGCACCTTTGCAGAACTTCCAGCCCGTACAGAGCTTTTCAAATGAATTGGAAATTGCAAAGCTCTTTATGTTTAAAAAGGAATTGAGACTTTGGGCTTTCAACTCCTTTTTAACAGGGCTTGGGGCTTGTGACTTTAAGATTTTTTGTCGAGGGATTTGCCCAGCTTTGATCTCTATTAGCAATTCTGTGCATTCAGTGAGACATGGTCTAGTTGGTTGGATCTATAGCACGATGTTTAAAGCAAAATGGGGTATAATTGGGATGCGGGAGTTATTTGGGAAATTTTTTCTGATAAAGTGATAACCTTATTTATATTTTTACAAATTGAATTCCTATATCTAGTGTCCAAAACATTTTTTAAATGGTTTATAGGAATGTCCTAAATAACTGCAGCGTTCCAAATTACCTACCCCATTTTACCGGTACCTATAATGATTTGTTTCTGAGCCATGATCTTAGGGATCATCCCTAGAGGGTGGGCAGTATTACCACTCCATTAGAAATTTGTATCGAAAAGTGTGAAAAACCAAATCAGTTCTTTTATAAATCAGTTTATGCATCACTCAACAAATTGTCTTGACATCAACAAACTGTGAAGCTCTTTTGCCTTGTAATAAAAGCATCGACCATTCGATCTATTTACATTAATGAATTATGGATACGTCTATAAAATAAATATGACAGGTCTAGTACATAATAGCCTATCTGCTATATACGCAGGTAGCTATTATCCGCCCGGTGTGTAAACAGCTTATCAAATTAGACATTCATACACGACATGGAGCAGCTACTGGTGGTGGTTATTATTTATGCCGCTCGACTCCCCTTTCATGCAGGGTAAAATTATATACACAGTCAGAAGTCAGGGGCGTGTACGGCATCTGCTGTCAAAAGCGGTGCATAAAAAAATTTAATTCATGGATTTATTTCGTGACAAATCATATTAATATTAAGCGTACTTTGTCTTAAAACAATGCAGGGGAGAGCTTATTTATAATATAATATGTAGTAGGTACATCACGCCACTGTTTAGGGGGTGGTACCAGTCAGATATGACGAAGTCTTAGACACGAAGATACGTATGAATCGTGAATGTAAGCCATATGTAAATAGTATTGTTGTTATTAGTTCCCGAACAGTGTATTAATATATCCACCAAAATGAGGTTGCGTGTTAGAGGGTAATATAAAAGGCACCCTTTGTTGAAGAAATGGCCGCTGCTTCCCCACTATAAATAGGTATATGGAAAGCACTTTAGACGTCATTGACATGTATTAAAACATACCTGGAGTGTTTTTACGATAACTATTAAGCATGTGAAGAGAACTTATTTCGCGCGGTGGAGAAATTATTATATGAAATAAAATATATAGGTAAATAATATTTTACTCATATTTTAACATAATAATACCTTAAAATATGACGGAATTAATTTTTTTTAGGTAAGTATTAGGTACAAAAAAAACTGTCATGTTCAAAAAAATTCAAAAATTTATTCTTCTTTCTTAAAAAAAGCAAATTAATTTCACCGACTCACGTCAATGTTACCTCGATATGACTTCGAAATGACGTCGCTATTGCTTCCCTTACGATATTTTATGACATTCAGCGAAAAAAAGGTTTTTTTTTTGAAAAAAGAAGGTCTAAATGTTTGAAATATTTTACAATGTGATAGATTTCTGGTTTCCTCGATCTATTTTTTTTTTTTAGGTACCTACCTATTGAGAATAATTAGAAAATCATAACAATGCTGCGTCATAACAATGGTAAAGCTTTAGCATTTGAAGTGCGCAACTTCACAAGAATAACGCTTTTTTAAAAAATTGTTTTCATATTTTTACTAATAAACGGTTATAAAATAGAGCCAAATTTATTTAAAAAATACCAAAAATGAGTTCTTTATTAGTTGTTACTATCGGTTTAAAGTATGCGCCCAAATAAACCTCGACAGAAACTATAAAAACAAAAAAGTTGACTGACAGACAGTCAAGCAGCCATAAAGACGCTGAGCTCCCCTATCATCAGCTCAAAAATGGCATGGAACTGCCTACAAAAACTCAATAAACTAGACAGAGAGAACAAAATTCACCTCAAATGGATACCAGGACACACTGGGATTGAGGGAAACGAACGTGCCCACTCATTGGCAAGAAAAGGAGCATCGACGCCCTTTATAGGACCAGAACCATTCTGTAGCCTTGAAGACACGTTCTTCAAGGCAGAACTTCGGAAGGAAGAAGAAAAACTGAGAGAAATCCATTGGATAACCTCTCAGGATTGAGACAATCCAAGGAGCTCCTCGGGAACTTTAACCGAGAAAGGTCAAGGAAACTCCTGACCCTCAACAAAGGAAGTCTCAGAATGCTAACAGGATTCCTATAACAGGTCATTGCAAGCTCAATGAACACCTGAGGAAACTTGGTATAGAAAAAGATGGCGTTTGCAGACTCTGCAGGGAAGAAAACGAGACGCCTCGTCACCTATTGATGAACTGCGAAGCCCTAGAACGTGAAAGAAACGATGTTCTGGGCCAACACCAGCTCAACGGGGGGGCTTTGCCCGGCCTTGATCCCCTTCAAATCCTGAAATTCCTAAGGGAAGCGGAGTTGGAGAGGCTGCTTCAATGAAGGGAATATACTCCAAAGAAGCAGAGAAGAGGGGGCACAATAGATCTGTAATAGGTCGCAGCGCATCTGACACCCTCAATATCGATATCGATATCAATACTATCGGTTTATTATATCTCGAATTTTTTTTTAGTGTTCTTCATATTGGGTGGTTTATATTAATGGCATAAAATTTCATTTACCACAGGTTTTAGCTTTTGGTTGTAACGCATTTAGTATGTTAAAGTATCTTTACGTTATCTTGCATTATATTAGAAAGCGAAAAGAAATTATTATCTCAAGGCAAAAGTCTCGACGACCTTTTTACCGAAATTATCCTGTATAAATGCACATACCTTCGTTTACACGAAGGGACAGTTTGAGAGCGCAGGTCATATACCAATGTGGAAGTAATTTATGGAGACCTGCGCTAATATACCCACAAATAGATTCCTTGCAACATGATGTAAGTTTTTGCTGATTCGCGGGATGGCAAGGACGCGGAGACTGGAAAGGAGAAGCCGGTGGACGGCCAGGTGAGGGACATAGGCACGAGAAGAATCAGGAAGCGTGTAGGCCACTGAAAAAATTTTCTTCAGAACCATGTCTTTTTGCAAGTGACTTAAATTCACAAAAAAATTATTAAATTTTTCTTCTACTTTTAAGTGGTGAGATGATATCACATTAGTGAAGTTAAATCTGTTTCCTAATTTGATTCTCTATTTGGAGCTTTCAGAGATTAAAATTCGTAAAAAAATTACTTACGAATTACCCATCGCTAAAAATAACCGTTTCAAAAAATTATACTTACTCCCGAAAATCTCGACTTAAAGAACCTAACCACATAGTTTTGAGGGACCCACAGGTTGACATATTTCATCTTATTGTGCACTCTGCTATGAGTTCCTTGTTACGTTGTCCAATTCCTATACTGTTTCCTTTCTAAAGTTTATTTGTTTAGGAGAAGTTGGGGGCAAAATTAGACTATTACGTTTATTTTTCTATAACTTATATGTACCTACTTGTAATAAGAAAATAAAATCAATTATTATAACATCAGGTAAAAGATTTCTTTCATTTCAAAGCTCCTCTTAAACGTGGCCATCACCACTCCATATTTTCCTCACCACTCACGCATGCAGAGTTTGTAGTTCCTGATTATCTCGCCTCTTCCACTTCTCTGATGAGGCATCCCGAGAGTCCAATGCGATTGCTGTCATCAAGATTTTCGTCTCAAATACAATTTTTGTTGATTTCCCGTTGGTTCAATATATGTCCCTAGAGAGGAGTTTTGATCTCAGGAAATCTAAGAGTGCGCAGTAGGACCTATATTCGCCCCTATTGTTCGCGCCTTCACGTCTCATTAATTGTCGCTAGTGATTAAGTACCAGAGGTACTTAAATTCTCGCTTTATCTCAAAATGATACTCATTTACAGTTATGCTTTGCCCAATCGTGATCTGGGATTTTTTAGTCATACATTTGGTCTTGCTTTCATTTATTTTTAGTTTAGTCCTATTCGTTGCGCAGGTGCTTTAACTTAACAAAGAAGGTGAATATTTCTTTAGCATCTCTGATGGAATGGCTACAGTGTCTACATCACCCGCAAACGCCAACATGCTTCGCCCTTTCCGCAGTGAAGCCTTTTGTTAATTTGGGCATGACCTCCCTGATAAGCACATTCCAGCGCTAAGTTGAAAAATTGTAGAGATAAACGCCCTGTCTAAGGCCTGGTGAGTGTATTTTAAAAGTCCCTGACATCTCGTTGCCGATTTTTACTCTTAGTGAGGTAATATCTACATATGTACTTGATGTATTATAATACATCGTCGCCAAGTTGGACTGAATAATTGTACACCTGTTGAAAATCCAACAATATAATTATGGTATGGACTTCTTTATTAAATTCCCAGAATTTTTCCATAACCTGTCGTCTGGTGAACATATATCAATTTTGGATCCTCCGGGTCGAAAACCACATGGATTTTCTTCGCTGCTAAGGAGTCAATTTTCGCACCAAGATCATTGATAATGCCTTAGTTATATGAAGAAATAAACAGGGACATTCCTCTCTAGTTTCCACATAATAGTTATTGTTTGTTCCCTTTTTTTTGTAGGTATAGGGCAATTACGCTCTCATTTCATTCCTTTGGCATTACTTCCAATTCCCACACTTTCTCTATATCACCTCGTGAATCTTCTGCATGATGTAAGACATCACCTCTGCTCTTTATCGCAACTTTGAGTCCATTTAATCGTGCCCCAGGGACTTGTATGATTTATCAAAGAACTATAATATGCTCTTTGATTCGTAATCTTTGCTCATAAGAAAAGGATGTGACCTCTTAAAATTTTGATTTTGTAACGAATTCCAAGGCATTCGTTGATTATTATTATTTATTTTAATTAATCGAGGGGTCTATCAGAAGGATACAGTTTTTTACAGTGGTGATTAGCAGGTTATCTCGCCGGCACCGGCTATATAAGCAGACCCAATGGAGAAGCAGGTAGATGGATCCGAGGAACTGATTCGAGAGCCGCACTCTCCCTCCCTGTGAACTGAGCTAGGAGGTCTTAAGGAGGCATGTATTGAGTGCACTCCGTCCAGTACCCAGCCGGATACAGCAGGTCGATGAAATGAGTCGAGCCTAGCTGTAACTGGACGTCGGGAGATCGATGAGAGTGAACTGAGCTCTTATCGACTGCCGGTCATAACAGGGAATCAACCGGGGCTGTAGTGAAGTCCCGGCGGATCCTTTCAGACGACGCCTGGCCTGTATTGAGGGCCAGGTAAACCAGACGTCGGATCGCAATGTAATGAGTTGTCGATCCGGCAATCCCGTCACGTCGCGTATTCCGGAGGCCGCAGCAGCAGCAGATGCGACACGCAGCGTGCGGTGGTAAGGGAGCTACTGACGCAGCGGAGCCGGAGGTGAATCGTCCGTCCGACCGACCGATTATCAGAGGTGCGTGTACCGACGCAGATATCTCCCGCCAATCAGGCGGCCTGCAGGGGACGAGAGCCGGCCCACATTGTTCAGGATTCAACAATATTAATTTAATAGGTACAGATATGTGTAAATATCGTAATTGTAAATAAAGATTTTTATTATTCTAATTGACTTGTTACGGGTAAAAGGGGGCAATTATTCATCCCTGGGTAATCATCTCTACCATACCGAAAATCCCGTTACAATTTATTGCCCTAAAAAAAATCAATCAAGTTTGTCGAGCTTCTCCGCTCCAATAAGGTCCTAAAGTTTCCGCAGCGAAAGGTATGAAAATGTAATTCTGCTCAAAAAACTTTTTTTCGGCGCTTGTGAAGTCACTATAAACAGACTGCTGTCTTCTAAGAAAAAGGTATAGACACAACACAGCCATTACTCGTTTTCCATCATCTCCGCACATGTCAGATGGTTCCATCACGGAAGGAATTTTTGGTGATTGTTATTGTTAATTATTGAAATCGATTAATTAAGACATTAATTAATTAATTAATGTCCTATCAATCAATTGACTATTGTTGATATGAGTACTTACGCATCGATCATTGTATAAAACATTTCTTATTCCATAATAAAAATAACAAAATACTTTTAGTTAGAACAATAATTAAAGTAACTTAACAAAAGAGTAATACAATGTATTTTTCCAGTATGCCTGAATACCTATAATACGGCTATAATTCATGGACTGATAAAACACAACGTCTACATTACAAACTTCGAAAAGTAATTTTCCTGCAATGCTTCCACCGTACCATGTGTTATAGTATGAGAAAATTGTAATGTAGACAGAAATGAGCTCATCGTGTGGAACTGTGGAACTACCGTCCTATCAGACTTGAAAGCATAATGTTGTCTTGCATTAAAACGAGCGATTGTCCAGTTTTGTCTTGTAGTGGTTTATAGCCAACTTAAGAAGTGGTGATTAATTTTCTACAGATATAGATGGGATTTTAATAGCTCTTTTACTGGACTCTTAGTTCGTATGTGTTTTAATACGGCACCATCCAGTCATAAATAAAAGCTTTATGCAGATAAGTAGAGTCGTTTTCGCTATAACAAGACTGAAACGTAATGATCACGATCGTTATAAGCTCGAAATTTAGATTCGGTCAAATGTTTAGAGGCAATATAGTCATCAAACTTGCTTTCGAATTAATCAAATGTCGATTTATAAGCTCCATAAAATTGGATTGAAATTTTCGTTATCGCGTTGGAAAAATTTACCTACCTATAACGTTGTGACATTGTCTTGTCAGTCCAGTAAAGAATTTACTTCTCTGGTATCTAAACTACCGGGAGATTTAATAATTCTTCTAAGCTCGTACCACAGTTTACGTACGTCAGATTCTTTGCATAATATGATCATGTTACTTTTAATCGGAATTCTCACATTTGCGTATATTATAATATAAATCCTCCGATTAACAGCGATGTTAACCGGAATAGTCTTGTTGACTGATTTATTATACCTACCTACTGAATTAGTAAAAACGATTAAAGTAAGTATCATGATATACTGAAGAGGGCAATTCTTTGTCCTGCCTACCTACAACCCATTTTTATTCGTCTTAGGGTTTATTTCTTCCTCAACAGTAGCGTTTTCAGCTAATATTTTGGCCTTTTCTCATCTTTTTCTTGTAGCAACAGCTTCATGGCGTTTCTGTAAGAATTTGGGATCGTTGTCTCTTATGCCCACGATCCTAGCCCTTTGCGGTGGGTAGCGGAAAAATATCGCAAAGAGATTTATTTTTTATTTCGAAAAATGATCCCTTCTAGTCTGCTGCTTCGACGTAGAGAATCTCAGGAATAAGGTAATATAATCCTTCCGAGTCCGAGGAAGAACTGAAGTTCGAAATATCACGCTGTTGAGACCTTTTTCTTCGCAGGAGAGGCTTTTTCTTGAATACCATAGCTTGAATAATATGAATATTCTAAGCACTGAAATAGGGTTGTTCCCATTTTTTCTAAGTTGGTGCAAAATAGACTTCAATCTTCATCACGATTGAAAGCAAGTTACTCTGTTCAATAACTGATTGAGGAAGATCAAGTTCCCGATGAAACTAAGGGGTTCCCGAGGGGCATCAAGATTAAGTCTGAAACAACAAAAAATCCAATATACAGTTTTGCCGACGACAGTACCCTCATATCTTCTTATACGTTAGATGCGCGAACATCTGCCATCGACGCACATACTCGCAGGGAGCAAGAAGTTGCCATACTTAACAATGACTTGCAAGACATTCTAACTTGGGGCGATAGAAACCAAGTCCAATTCAATGCTGGAAAAACACAAGCAGTCATCTTCTCCAAAAAGACCAACGTTTTGGAGCCAGATATGATGATGGCGGGACATTCTCTTACCCCAGCGTCAACTCTTCATTTACTTGGAGTGAGCCTCGGAGCGAGCATGTCTTGGCATGATCATGTTGCAGGTCTAGCGAAGAGTGCTTCTCAAAAACTTGGAACACTCTTCCGCACGAAGAAATTTTATACACCACAACAGCTTCTCCTCTTATACAATTAAGGCTCAAATCCGACCATACTTGGAGTACTGCTCACATATTTGGAGCTCAGCTCCTAAACATACGCTGAGACTTCTCTCTGAGAGGACTCGATTCAGAAAAGAGCCATCCGCTTGATTGGGGACCCAGACTTGACAAAAAATTTAGACACTCTCGAACATCGAAGAAGAGTAGCTGACCTGAGTCTGTTACAGATATTTTAATGGAAAGTGTTCAAAAGACGTGGCCCGCTTGATCCCACCAAGATCAAGACCGGGCAGAAATACACGCCGAGCCGCAGACGCTCATCCGTATCAGGTTCAGCTCGTTACACCTCGTACCACCCTATTTCAGACTTCTTTTATGTATAGAACCGCATCACTTTGGAATAGCATTTCAAAGGGCGTGTTTCCCGAAGTATACAACCTACAGAGATTCAAGGCCAACGTGAATCGATATCTCCGCTCATGCACCGCTCCCAGAGCGTCATAGGGATTTCCCTGCAGTGCATGTGCATTTTCAATAATAAAAAAAAAACTTATACAAGACCTTATAATTCGACCATGTCTAATGTATGACAATGAAGCTTGGGTACTGAACCAATGGGCAGTCAACAAAAATGGTATTTGAGAAAAAAACCCTGAGAGCAATATTTGGACCATGTCAGAATGTGGAGTCAGAATCAGTGTCAGGATGTCAGGATCAGAGGAGTGGAGGAGGCGAGACAATCAGGAACTACAAACTCTGTATGGCGAGGAAAACATAGTGAGAATGATGTAAGCAAATCAACTACTTTGGGCCATGTTATCAGGAGTGACAATCAAAGGTTGAGCATAATATATTATGACAGGCCGGAGGAAAGAAGATCAGTCAATGGGACGATTCGGAGAGAGATTGAGAGATACGATTAGATAACATTCGCTTTGAGAAAGATGGGCAAAACACGGTGATACCTAATTGGAAGCACGCAGGGCAAAGTTCAATGGAGCACTATTATAGTAAACGCGGTCAAAACTCACCCAGAGTTCTGGTGCCATTAATGATGACGATGATATGTTCTAGAGTGCCATCCTAGAAGATACTTCAGCTAAAAGAAATTTTCTGACATTTGCAGTCTTCTCCACATTTTAGCCATTAATTTTCAATGACCATTAGCAGAGGAAGTTAGCAGATTTAAGAACGGAACTGGAAGATAAGACGACATTAAGATATAGAAGAGAAAATGAAACCGGGTATCAGAGCTACCAAGTATTAGAAGGTAACCCCAAATACCTAAGCATATGGACTATTTTGGTGAGGACGAAGGCTCTAAACCCAATGCTCAGGTGGTAACAATAAACACTTCCAGAACAGAAGTAACATTATTGGAAAGTTTCAAAGGATGTGTGGGATGGAAACTAACAACCAAACATTAAATGTATTTCAGATACCTCCAGAGGAAATGTAGACGCTTTCGATGTCGAAAATTTTTTCAAAATATGGGAGCATATGCGAGAATATCAGCCTCAGACCATCAGGTAGCTGATGTGAAGAAAAAACAGCTACCCCAGACCCATTTCCTGGAGGGTTTTGGAATCACGCAGGCCCGGAGATTGCGAATAAGTTAATCGAGTTAGGGGGTTGCGGGCCGAGGCATTCTGGTAATTTTTTTAAAGTTCAAAGTGCTGAAATTTTACAGCATCTGAAAAATTTCTCACAGTCACAAAATGCATTTTTTTATCTATCAGGATAAATAAGCCGGATCACAGCAGCTAAAATGAGCCGCTAAATATGCAGATATTTTTGAAATTCGGTCAGATAAAGGAATCCGTAGGTCTTCCTGAAATCTGCCTGCGAAATTTTTGGCCTCCTAAAAAAGGATCCATGGTTGGATTCCTTTTCACCCGATTGTTATAGAAATAATTTGTTTGTACATTTGTGTTTCCCACCGGTGCATGGTCGGGTGGTTTACGCTCTGATATCAATGGATCGGTGTTTTTGAGCCCCCCCCCCCCCCAGAATTGGCCAATAATGGCCTGTTTTGACATCACAAAGGAGTAAAATTTGAGGACGCGCTATTCCGATGTTACATTAGTAGTAAGGAGATGGAATGCAATATACAATTTACCTATTCCTATACATATACCTACTACTTACTTTAACAATTACGGAAATACTCCTATGCCTGTATAATTTATATAATAGCTGTTTTGTAACAGATAATGTTACACAAAATAAATACTCTTTTCTAAATACCTACTGGTATATTTTATTCAATTATTCTAAACTATTATAATAGCCCATGCAAGTCTAATTTTCTGCCACAATGAGAATGATTGCGTTAAGAAATGTACTGTTAACATCAACGATGTAAATCGTTACTTGTGGTAAGTCAACGAAGCATGGAACTTTAATATTAATTTCAATAACAGCTTGTACACCATCATAAAGCAAATGTACCAGGTAATAATGTAATATCCCATTGTAAGAAATTATCTTCTAATTATTCTTTGATTACTGGATAGAAACAAAAGACTGGCTGCGATGGGAAAATAGTGGTATTTAAAAAAGTGGATGTTGCTTGATTACCTTTGAGGATATCAATTTCAAAATTGCTGCCATTAAGAAGCGTTTTCAACGAGAAAAACGTTTCCCTATATTAACACCTACATGCAATGAAGGCCAATTTTTATTTAATAAATTACCAAATAACATGTTAACTGAGAAATAATTACCTACCTACCTAAAATGGTCATTATTGTAAAATTTGATAATTTTCTTAATAGCAATAAATTGAATTGAAATGAGTTTCAAGACGTGCACATTATTATAATTAATGTTAATAACAATTCAAAAAAGTTGTTAAGAGAATAATAACATTATATTATTTTCTTATACCCTCCTATAGGTATAATAATGTAATGATTACTTCGATGATTGACATCATTACATGCTATTGCGTATGTCGTACCTCAGGGCTCTTAACCAGGACCTTTAAAATTACTGTAAATTTCGCGGTGATGACACTTGACAAATAACTTAATTATTCGAGAAGTAATTTCTCAACATATGCTTAACGCGGTGCCGTTGTTATTTTTACGATGTGTCATCTCTCAACGCCGAGAGCAACATTTAATTCGCATGCAATAATAATTATTATGCAAGCCTTACTTACTTTTGACAGAATTCCTTCAAACCGTGGTTTTCTCGAGCTTTAATATTCATAATTACAATTTGTTTCCTTTTGTTGTGTGATGCCACATGTCAGAGTTAATTGCCCATGTACCCCAAATGTTCTCTTACGAAACAGTAAAAAAATATATTACGTCTTTGTTATATTATACCAAGTGCAGAATTTGTAAGAAGGAATCATTAGAAAATGACCTCCCTAAGAATTTTACGCGGGCTCTTAAAATTTTAAAATTGATGACATGATTTTAAGCTACTTGTTTAGGAATATTAAATATACCTACCCACATCTGTTGTGGATGCGTTGAAGTTTTCTATACATACGGTTCCTAAAATCTATCTTCCAATAAAACAATATGGCGGCCATAAGATCCACAAAAGTTGAGCTTGAAAAACTGGGATCTAGTAGACTTTGCCAATTTTTGAAATTGATATACATATATCTTTTGATGACTTATATGAACCTCCAAAAAGAAATTATTTCTTTTCAATACCTAACAAAAAATATATAGGTAAAATAAGAAATTTCGATATTTCAGTTTTTTCAGCATATTTCAGAATTGGACTGATACTTAGTCCAGTAGGTAAATAAGACGAAAAATAGGTAGGTATTGTGGGTGTCCCAACACTAAAGTCCATCACCCCATAAATATCGACCAATTACGAAGATATCAACTTAAATTCTCAGAAATTATGTATCTGGTGCAGGGTTATAATTATTCACAAAAAAAAATCGGTGGACGGCTTGGCGTCTAAGACTTGAGACTAGTCTAAGTGTAAGGCTAGTCTTCAAAAATTAATAAAAAAATTCAATTTTTAGTAGTGCAAATGGAGATATAAAATTAGCTAGTTTCTAGAGAGAGAATTATTAATGACAGATAAAGGCCTGCAGTCAATAATAGGCAATAATAATAAACTTGTAGTGTAATAAAGTTGAACCCTTAGTTTAACCTTCGACTTCATTATTGTGCATTTCTTATTTGCAAAAGTCATGAATCCTATGTAAATTATCCATTGTTGTCGTTTATGATGAGGATGACTATAATTTATACGGTCTCCGAATTTGAGTCCATAAACTCTCTTTATTAAGCTCTACATTTTCCTCAATTTTCTAATTAAAGCTAATTAAAGTTATTAAAGAGATAATTTGATTTTTCTCTGAAATTTTGTTTATTTTTCATGACACGTGTCGTGATCGCGAAAAAACAAAAAATTTCAATAAATTAACGAACATGAAAATGATTAAAGGCGTCGCGACGCTAATTAATTACCCTTTCAAACTAAAGAGGGCATCAATTTATTTTTTTGCTGGATTCCTATATAGCCTTCATGAAAATTCATCAC
Organism: Malachius bipustulatus; assembly: GCA_910589415.1. Lineage (NCBI taxonomy): Eukaryota > Metazoa > Arthropoda > Insecta > Coleoptera > Melyridae > Malachius > Malachius bipustulatus. Next base: position 28,606,816 of record OU342635.1, on the reverse strand, counting down.
CCCTGCATTATCTCGAAAAATGAGAAAATTATGGTAATTTACCCCCTCCCAAAAGGACCCCCCTCCAAATGGTATAGCAGAACAGTGATAAAAAAGCTATAAAAATTCAAAATTTCACATCGTTAATCGTCTATCGGGGACTTTCGGGGTGGCTGATCATGCACGAATTCAAGTTTCAAAAGCAAGTCGAGAGGGTGGATTCAACCCTCAAAACTACCCCAAGAAGTGGTAGTGCTACAAAAAATTTATTTTTCCCCTCGGAAATCGCGGCTATTGAAAACGGAAAAGGTGAAAATTTTCATCGGAATTATATCGCACATCGGATTGGTTTAAATTTTTTTTATTGGACCTCGAATTCGTAATCAAAGACCCCGAAAACCCGATCGAAACGATTTTAGAGGTGAAATTTTGAATTTAAAATAACTTTTTTATCACTATTACTTATTTGAGGTGCCTTGCGATGGAAATTTTACTTTTTTTCGAGGTAATGCCGCGAGGTTAATGGTGATGAATGTTCCTGAAGGTCTAAGGAATCCGGGAAAATTTTTTGAAATCGGTTCCTTTTTCCAAATTTTCTGGCTTATGAAGTTACCCAAATTTCGTTTTAGATCCAATGTATCAATTTCAGATTACCACTCGAGTAAAAAATATTTGAACAATAGCCTACTATGTAATTGTTCACATCATTTGACCATACATGTTTATTAAGAGTATCGTTGTATTTTAATCCCTTCTCCAAGTTTAAGTTTTCCTCACCTATAATAAGCACCCTATATTACCCGCATATAAAGAATGCAGGTATAAATGAACGCATTTATATGTAGGTACACCTATATTATAATACGAGTAAAACGTAAGGTATGTGTGTAAGTATTATAGGTAGATAATAAAAAGGTATATAATAACTCTTTCATTCGATAATGATTTGTATGAGTAGATTTATTACATCTCAATTATAATTTAATGAGATTTAATACCTGCGTTGTGCAACAGTTGTATTTAATTTTCAGCCAATTATACAGCTACGATAAGTATAAAAGCAATTACTAATCTCAATTATTATTCTAAATGACTGATTATACATAATTTGCTTGAATTACAAAACCTTTATTAGGAATAAAAGGATTTCTAATTAACTCACTATACCTTGCCAAGGTATTCTTGAAAGTATCTGTGTAGATTGTACCTATATATCTATGTATAGAGTATAGGTATAGATGAAGCCTTATTTTATATATTTATCATACCTATAGACATGACATTATATACCTACTATACCTATATAAAAGCGTGACGCTTATTATAAAATGTCTTTGGTATTGGTATTAGTATTTTAACTAAATGTGAGATATGATAAAATGTCTTTATTAGATAAAAATAAAATCGAAATGTTAATCCGGTTACTCATCTGGCAATCGTTCGAATTTTCGAACAAATTTTGCCTCGTATGGGAGCGAGATGACAAAATTTCTCCGGCAATGCGAACGAATGCAATGTTTGCTAGATGAGTGATCGGCTTTATATAGGTAGAAAAGTCTGAATTAATATTGTGCTGATGTTTCCTGTGATAAAGAATCGCAAACAAAGGACAATAATTATTGATTGTAAATTATTCTATTTTATTTTTAGTGCCTTCTTAATTACGTAAGTAGATAATTTAGACCCAAACCAAAATTAATATTTTTAAAATAAGGGAAAATCCGCTAGATGGCATTGAGTCACGCAGGTCTCTTAAAATCCACGCATACATTTGTTTAAGAGAGCATTATTATGTTACATTAAAGAAATAGATTTTTCGTGGATGAAGGTTTTAACACGTTTAGATTAAAAAAATTCTTTAAAAATACTCTTTGTAACATATAGCTCCTTTATTGTTTTTTTATTCCCCCCCCCCCCCCCCCCCTCAATAATTTTTATTTACCTAATTCAACAGCACACCTCTAATGATGTCTGGATATAGCAAACTGATTACTTAAAACAGCTGATGATTCATTTTTTGAATCATTTATGAGATAAATCATTTACAAAATGAATCATGTCTTAAATTAAATTAACGATTATTGAATACTTATTAGATATTATTAAGTTTAGAGGAACCGGATTTGGTTTTAAATTAGATAATCCTTCGACAAAAAATATACTTATAAGGTACCAGTTACAAGAATTTTTGTGAAAAATTAAGTATGCGAATATGTTAGGTATATAAAGTAACTCATTTTAATGTATTTTAGCTACTTCCTACGCGCTGAAATAACAAATAGGTATCATCACGGTGGAAGATAATCACAGGATCACACAGCGACATAGATTATACAGTGTATTCCAGTTCGTATGTTCTAAACTCCGGCCAAACTGTATAGAACACGTAAAAATAATTGTATTTTTTGCTATAAAGTAGGAGGTATAGCTCTAAAATTTTTATTTTTGAGATATGGGGTGTTAAATTTTTATTACAAAATCGTCTTTATCGAAAATATCTTAAATAGGTTTCTTATATAAATACTTTACCCTATATTGTTGAAATTTTGAAGTTTTGATTTGCTATAATAGTAAGGGGCTAATTTAGCTCCAAGTGCTTTTTTTTAGGTGTGAATTGATTAAAATTATTAAGTCCAGTGGTGTCCCGGTAAGCACCTCAAAGAATATTATTTTCAAGAAACTTAAAAAAAACTATGGCTTTTTTTAATTTTAATTTTTTTTCAGATTAGGCAATTGCAGGTACAACTTTTTTGTTTATTAGATTTTTTCGGCATCTTGCCTAATTTATTTTTGAAATAAAAAATAGAATCCACTTAAAAGCATAGGTATCCCTGAACCACACAAGAAATATGGGGAAAAATTTATTTTTGAAATTATATCTTTTTGAGTTTATAATTTTTATCTATTTACGGCTTAATTAGCCCTTTACTATACAGCAAATGAAACTAGCAAATTCTAACACTAATTTGAAAAATACGATATTTTAATAAAAGTTTACCACCCTGTAGAGGTATCTGAAAAATAAAACGTTTTAGAGAAATACTTTTTAGAAACAAATACAATTATTTTTACGTGTTCTACCATTACCCGGAGTTATGAACATACAAACTGAAACACCACGTATATTTTTCATACCTGGGACGTCTATTTAGGTACCATAAAAGATTACTTGGCCGTTCATTATTGCATATACCATCATAAATTATCATATATGGGAATGCAGATGCACCGAAAGAAAGAAGACTAGAGTTTTAAAGTTCGAAGAACGAGGTGATTCGATTAAAATCTTCCACTTATCCAACTAAAATATTCGCAAACGTCATTGACGAAGATCTTAAAAAGGCCAATAATGAGGAGGGGCCTCATTCATGTAAACCAGTAATGTATTCTTCTTGTTCATTTAGGTTGATCCTAGACTAAGTAAAATGTGTAGACACAATATCTTCTATAAAAAATGCGGTCGTTATAATTATCCGATTCCTAAAAAGTCCACATACAATACCTACGAAGGTGGAGAGGGGTTTCCTCGTAACTATTTAATCTTATTAGCGATTCTATTTGTCGCGCATACCTACTTTTTCAGATTATTAAAAAAAATTTCTTATAAGACTTGTTTAACTTAAGTTTTTAAGTAAGTTTAAAGGATAAACTCCGACAAAGATGGCGAATATATTCCTTCAGATATGGTCTGAAATAAAAAATTAAAAAAAAAAACAAATTTCACTGACGAAAAAGAAAATTTTCTCGACATAAAGATGTAGCAGCATCTGATAGCATATGTATAATATCTGAAAATAACGAATGAAAAAAAGAGAAGAAAGGGCTGATGAGAGAAAGATACCAAAGACGTAAAAACCAAGTTTATAGAGTGTAAAAAGAAAGTCATAATTGGCAAATTCGTGATGATTATGGCGATGTTAATGAGCTGAGGATGATTGGAAGGACAAAACTATCCTGCATCTTCCTAAAATGATCAGTTTGAAATCAGAAATGCTTCGTTTCATAAGAAAATTTTCACATTTTTCTATGCATGGTTTTGGTGCAAAAGCGTATTCGACACGAAGAAACCATCGAACATGTTCAAGTAGGTATATTTTCTATTTAATAAGAAATGAACATAAATTAACATTTAAAAGCGATTTGGCCACAAAAAAATTCCTTCTAATTTAATGCCTTTATAATAAGTTCATTACAATTCAACAATGAACATTTTAATAGCTCAAGTGAATAAACAAGTTAATAAGTTATGTTCATTTACACTTGAACTTACAAGATGTTTTCTAGTGTCTCTTTGCACCAAAAACATAGAAAAAAGTGACAGAAATTTTATTAAATTCGAAAATTTCGCTCCTTATATGCTATTAGTTTTTACTTCTATTGTTAATTTTTTTAAATATTGTAAAGAAAATGAAGTAATATTGCAGTCAAAATATTTAAAATTTCAAATTACGCTGAGAAAAAAAAGGAAAAAATTGAAATTTAAAAAGTTACCACTTTTTGATGGCTACCTGTATAAAAAATTCACATTTGGTGAATATCTAAGGAATTTTACCAATGCAAATTTCCCGCAAAAGACCAGTAGTTTTCCAAGTAGCATGTTTTTTTCGCTTTTTTTTTGGTCATTTTGAATCTAGAAAAACGCCATTTTTTTATAGATCTAACACTCACACCGTAGATCTATAAATATATAAGTATACTTTGTATATTCAAATTTAATCTTTTGCAAAGCACGAACTTACACAAAAATTTTTCAAAATAGATGGAAAACATAAAACTTTCCCATACCTATATGCGGGGCCAATTTTGTCGTGTTTTATCTTGCTGAAAATTGAGTAGGTTTTTCAAATGAAAACAAATCATTCTCCCTCTTGTTGCAGAATTTTTCTTTAGCCTATTATACAGGGTGTATCTAAATAACACCGAAAAAATTTAGGGGAGGATTCTTTGATAAAAAATAAACAAAAAATTACCTATTAACGTGTGTCTGGATATATATGCACTTTTTTTGAGATACAGGGTGTCAAAAAAAGATTGTTTTTCGAGTTTTTTGAAGATGTCTCGGGAACCGTATAAGACACAGAAATCAGATTTTGTACAGATCTTATCATTGATAATTAGCAACTATTTTAATGCTAACTACCTTCTTTAAATATGCCAGTGACGGAGATTTTTAGGGTTGGGGGGATTTTTTTGCCCCTAATATCTACGACACTGGGCAAATTGATATTTTAAAAGCACACTTTTAACCGTCAATGTTTTCTACACAAAAAGATACTCTTGGTTATAACTGCTAACGTGAGCCATTTTCGAGAAAAACGGGCATTTCCGATGAAAAACTCGCTTTGAATGTTTCAAGGCAAGTGTCGAAAAATTAAGGGCAAAAAAACTTCGCTCATTTCTGAGATCTGCGCTTTAATGACACATGAAAAAACTCAATATTAAAAAAGTAGCTATAAATATCAATTAGGTATGACATTTACAAAAGGTGAGTTTCATATCTCAAACGGTTCCCCAAATATCTTCAAAAAAACTGGTAAATGTTTTTTTTTGACACCCTGTATCTCAAAAAGGGTGCATTTCTAGACACACGTTTATACGAAATTTTTTGTTTATTTTTGACCAAAGAATCAGCTCTTAAATTTTTTCGGTGTTATTTAGATACACCCTGTATAGACCTATAAATTTATTGTACCTAATTGTACGCAAAAATAGAAAATAGAAAAACAGCATGTCCTCTCCCTCATCCAACTTTATCCCCAATCTTCACTGAGGAAAATGTTAGGTAAATAAAATAACGATCACTTATTGCAAATTTTCCAAATATTATGTGCGTGATCTTCCACTTTTCCTCTTTGATGATTAATATTATACAAACAAAAGTGACCAACAACAGGAGCACTTACTCACTTTGTGGTGTATGTACACATAATATAATATGAAATAATACTTATAACTATACCTAGAGATTGTTTGTATATCTACTTTTATAGCTATTCATGCTTGTTGCTATGTTACAAACAATTCGCAGAACTTTTAAACATCCCAGAACAAATTTGTTTGTTGAGCCAATATTTAATTTTTCTAGTGTTAGTGTGTCCATTATTTTTTATTTTTCCGTGCGCAGGACCACATCAAAACACAATTTCATATATAAACGTTCAATTAATAATTATATACCTGCAATAATATAGCGTTAACTAAGCCTCGATTACCTGGAGATAACCGGGCAACTGAGACTTTATAATACTCCAGTCGAAACCAGTCGAGTCTAGCAGCCTGTAATTATCCGCCATCTTGAATTTTATAATAAAAATGAACATTTCGAACACGCTGTATTAGCCACACGTAAAAACATCATTAACGAATCGACCAATGGGAACGCTCAGTGTAATAGGATTTTTTACAGATTGCATCTGTCTACGGCCAGAAAGGGGAACTATTATGTACCCGACTGTGTTATTATAATTGAACGGCGTGCTTATCGTTCTATACAGTTGGCAGCGCTGGACACGAAATTCGATATTAATTCGATGAAATAACTATACGAAAGTTGTTATTGCTAACGATATCTTTTGAAATCGCTTTATGATCGAACACAATGGTATTATTTTTATTGATGTTTTGTTCGATGCTTTCAATGACATTTATTATGCATTAATTTTTTTATTGTACCCTATACCTACCTAATAATATGTATCATTTTTTGATGTTTTGACGTTGGTATTCCGATTACAGGATTAGGACTTAATTCTATATTCAATGTAGAGCAAAGAGGCAATAATATAGAATATCTATTATAATAGATATCTGCTACCTACCTACCTATTATTATAATAATCTATTTTTCTCTTCCCTATGTATTAGGCACCTATATTGTACGTATGTAGGTGCCTAACTAATTTTAAAATTCTATTTATATGCTGTTCGATTTATTAATAATAATTTTTGTTATTATTGGAAACTAAATCACATTCAAAACTATATAGATAACCTACGAAATAGTATATTGTATACCTAGGCGGTAAAGTGGCACTTTTCAGGCCTTAAGAAGATATGGCCAGGCGAGGCGCAGCCGAGGCTGGCCACTTCTTGAGGCCTGAAAAGACACTTTACCGCAGTGGTTTACACATAATTTTTTATCCTACACAATAATAATAATAATTTTTTTTTTTTTGAAAAAAATTTGTTTTTAAAGAAAATTTATTGAATACCTACATATGATGTTTGCTTAATACATTACTATCAGAAATTAAGCGTAGATTAGTTAAATTACAATCAGTAATTTATTTATTTATTTATGGATAACATTAATAGTGAACGTTGGATTTTGAATATTACAATAATTATTATTGAAAGAAATTCCTTGTTTGGATAAATTTGACATCAGTACCTCACTATTAGTATTTAATTTGCTGGGTCTTGCTGGTCTATTGACATTGACAGATTGACATACAGCTATAAGCTTGCTTGCTATTGGTTCCCTCTGGAAATAGCATTCAATTGCAATTGGGTGGCCCTCTAGCGTGAAAATATAAAAATAATTTTACCGCCTAAGCAGGAAAAGTGGCACTTTCTCCGGGGGCATGCAGTCGAGAAAGTTCAATTTTCTTATGGGGTAGGATAAAAATAATTTTATATTTTCTTGTATACTTATCCAGGTGATTCAGATTCCTGCTGTTTGATAAGAATCATCGTCGACCGACAAAATGAGTAATATTTATAATAAAATGAAATAAAAATTCATTACTGTTTTATAGACTGAATAATAAACGTCTAAAATTAAATTCAATTGTTTAAATAATAGAAACCTCTCTATTTCCTACATATGCTATTTATTATGTATAGGTATACAGGGTGCACCATGTATCCTTCTCTATATTGCTATCTCCTAACGCTAACAGATACAGGGTCGGTTAAACAAATCCAAAAGAACGCAATTTTGTGGCCGTCTCGATTCCGTCGAGACATACAAGATATCTGTGACCGTTCCTGAAATATCCTGAAAAAACTGAAAAATAGAGATTTCTTATTTTTGACATATTTTTTTTATTATTGGAGATTAATGAATAATTTTTTGTGGGCTTACATAAGTCGGCAAGAGCAACCCATCTGACATTTCAAAAATTTTCAAAGCCGACTAGATCCCAGAATTTTCATAGTCAACTTTCGTTTTTCTTATGGCCACCATAGTGTTTTTTTATGTTGTTCGGCATAAAAAAAAATCATAAAAACTAAAAATTGTTAAACTTCAAAAAATCAATTAAAATTATTTTTTTTCATTTCTTTTCTTTATAAAAAAGACACATTTTTAGACCGAATTTCATAGATAAATTAAAAAACCATAAGGCAAGCACTATTTCGGCGTATTTTACAAATGTTGACGTTTTTCGACGATTTTTTATTGGATTTTTCTTTGAAAAATTAAGAATAAAAATTAAAAATTTTTTTTTTAAGTTTATTAATTTTTGGTTTCCATTATTTTTTTCATATCGAACGACATAAAAAAATAATATGGTGGCCATAAGAAAAACGAAAGTTGACTGAAAACTCTTGGATCTAGTAGGCCTTGAAAATGTTTGAAATGTCAGATGGATAGCTCTTAACGGCTTATGTAACCCTACAAAAAATTATTTATTAATTTCCAATAATAAAAAAGATATGAGGAAAATAAGAAATCTCGATTTTTCAGTTTTTTCAGGATATTTCAGGAACGGTCACAGATATCTTGCATGTTTTGACGAATTCGAGATGGCCACAAAACTGCGCATCTTTTCTCTAATTTAACCGACCCTGTATCTCTTAGCGTTCAGGAGATAGCAATATAGAGAAGGATACATGGTACACCCTGTATTATATGGAAAACAACTATCAAAAGGGTTGGTTTTTATTGCATGAATCCTTCAAATGGTCATTAATAAGAAACTGTTACGTACTCAGTTCCTTAATTTTAATTTTATGTTTTCCACCTCGAGAATAAGAATCGCATCCCGAGTGGAAAGATATCATTTTTTACATTATATAAATGATAAGAATGAACTCTCAACGAGTGCGTCGCGATCGGTTCACGCGCGCGGGACGAACGGCTCTTCTCTCTTTTTCTCGATAGTGTTACTCCCATTGTTTCTCTTAAGCTTTGTCCACACCAAAGAAACACAGAGGAACATTTTGTTGCTGGTTGCCGCAACCTGTTTATGGAAACAGAAACAACAGCAAAAGTTTCGTAAACATTCTGTCCACACCAAGGTAATTCAGTTTTGTGAATGTTTCGTTGTGTTGCCGCAACAGGAAACGTTGTGTCTACACCAGTGCAGTGTATGTTTCTAAACAATGTGGTACGACGAAGAAGATTTACAGGCAGCAGCAGCTGCAATTGTAATTATTTTACAAAAACACAAAAAACGAGTCCGTAAATGTTGGACTAGACGAAGTCTTTTAGACAGAAAGACACATGGTGTCATACGTCACATTATATTTTCTGTCGTCCATTTAAACGGCATTATTTTTATTATTAATTAATGTGTTTTTATTATTATAATATGTATACTGAACGAAGGTATTAGCTGATGTTTTCGGCAACTACCCGACGGCTTCACGACGCAAGTTTCGAGCTTTGGGAACAACCAACAACGTGTCCACACTGATAAAAATACCGTTGAGAAACAAAAAATGTTTACCAATGTTTCTATTATTTCTTTGATCTTTGCCGCTAAATATGGAAACAAGCAACTTATAGGAACTTTTGTTGCTGCAACCATAAACAATGAGGAACTTCAATAAACTTTTGGCAACATTCAGAACAAGTTCCAGGAACAAGCAACATAAACATAATGTTCCTATGTGTTGCTTTCGGTGTGGACAAGGCTTTATATATTATTAGTTTTTTCGTGCTCAAAATCACCAAACCTAGACTCCCGACATAATTCAATATAGTGCATTACGAAACTCGTAGTCCGACACCTGCTAGCAGGAGCAGGCCTCCGCAAGGACGGTACCACGGAGAGCGGGAGTGCCGCTACGCATTGCCACAAATTTGGTAAGTACCTCACAATCCGTTTTCTTATACGGTCCTTCGATTTCTGTGATTACAGTTTTTCCCATTATACATTGCGAACAAAAACAAAAAAAAATCGCAGCGTGATAATAATTAGAGGTTAGAGGGTGGAAAATGAAGATATGGGTGAAATTAACCCCTTTTAGCTTTTCAATAATTATATCTCGAAAACGAAGCAAAATTCAAGCATAGTTAATGGGAAATTTTTTGTTGAAGGTTCCCATCTACTCCGCTTCTCTGAAAGTGTGTATTACCTTCATTGCAGCAGCCTCTCCAATTCCGTATCCTCTAATAGGAATTTCAGGATTTGAAGGGGATCGAGGCTGAATCACCAGCCCCCCCGTTGAGCTGGTGTTGTCCCAATGTCCCAGAACATTTCTTCTCTCGCGTTCTAGTTTTCCGCAGTTCGTCAAAAGGTGACGCGGCATCTCGTTTTCTTCCCTACAGAATCTGCAAACGCCATCTTTTTCTATGCCAAGTTTCCTCAGGTGTTCTTGCAATGACCTGTTAGGAATCCCGTTAGCATTCTGAGACTTCCTTTATTGAGGGTCAAGAGTTTTCTTGACCTTTCTCGGTTAAAATTCCTTAAGAGCTTGGATTGCCTCAAGCCTGAGAGGGTTTTCCAATGGACTTCTCTCAGTTTACCTCATACTGTCTTTTGGAGTTCTGCTTTGAAGAACGTGTCTTCAAGGCCACTGAATGGCTCTATAGTCTTATATATATATGAAAGCAGCTGAGTGCTCCTTTTCTTGCCAATGAATGGGCACGTTCGTTTCCCTCAATCCCAGTATGACCTGGTATCCATTTGAGATAGATTTTGTTCTCATTGCCTAGTTTGTTGAGTTTTTGTAGGCAATTCCATGACATTTTATTGATAGATGATACTCGGTGTTTTGATAGGAGAGCTCAGCGTTTTTATGACTACTTGACTGTATTACTATTTCCCTATTTTTATGGTTTCTGTCGAAGTTTATTTGTTGTATAATTTGTTGTAAAATACAAAAAAAAAGAGTTTTATTTTTTAGTTGTGTCTTAGAAAATCGATCAGTTTATTAATACAATCGCACAAATAGGTATTGATTAGGTAACTATAATAATAAATGAACTTAAAATACTTTTTTATTGCAATAAAAATCAATTTTTCTGTAAAAAAAATGAGATCTAAAATGATATAAAAAAAAACGCTATAAAAAATGAAAAAAATGTCTAAGTTTGAGCTCAGTTTTTATAAATTTTTTTTTTTCAATCCACCGTTTTGAAGACAATTACTTACTTATTACTAATAGTTTTTCCAATATAGGTTACCTATCTTCATTCAGAAGAAAGTTATACGCAAAAAGAATGAAAACAAATTGATGTTTTGTCTTTTTTAAGTTACTTTTTTTAATAATTTTGAAACTTTTTATACTTTTTTTTTTAAATTATTTCGATATAAAATCGCATTGCTTACAAAAATTTCTCATAAACTATACCTGAATTTTGCTTCGTTTTCGAGATATAATTAAAAAGCTGAAAGGGGTGCAGTTTTACTCCTATCTCAAATTTCCACTCCCTAATTTAATAGTACTCCGCGATTTTTTAATCTTTAATGACATGCAATTTGAAGAATTCATGCATAATAAAAAACCATTCTATTCTTTTGATATAGTTCCTTATTGCCCTGTTTATTGGGACATAATTAAGAAAGAAGATATACAGGGTGTCCCGTAAGTAATGGTCCGTGGTGAAATGGGAGATTCTTGGTTTAAAAATATTACGATCTGACACTACTTGCTCTAACAAAATCTTGATAATAAAAAAGATACAGGGTGGCAAAGTTGAGATTTAAAAATTTTCTTTTCAAAATATCTCGAAAAATTGTACAGGTACGAACGTGAAAACTTGGGGATAGATGTTTTACGGTATGAGAAATCATAATTTGATATTCGTGTCAATGTATTTTATAGAGGGCGCCACTTAGGTCATGTTAACGACGTAAATGAACAAATAACTTTTTTATCCTTCAGGCTATCGCGCATTTTATTGTGAAATATTAAAACTACATCATTCTTGAGAAAAAAATATATACTGATTGTCAGTCTCAAAAGTTAGTGGTTTTCGAGATAATTGACAGTTAATAATTTTCTCTACTGATACTGTTCAGAATTTTTTGCTTACTGATAGTAGTTGGAAAATTAAAAATGTCGAGACATAATAATTTTTCAAATTCAGATAAGAGAGATATGATTTCTATTGCAAACAAAACTTCAATGGGCAAACTGCGAAACGAGAATACCACGATATCCAAACAGACTGCAATCTGGTAATCGACTATTTCAGAATCTGTATAGGAATTTAGGTGAATATGGTTCATTTGTTTGCTTTTTTAATATGTCAAAGTGAAAAATGTTTAATTACCAAAATGCTGGTTATTATCTCGACCTACTGCATTAAGATTTCTGATAATAAAAAAAAAAATAGAAATAATGCAGGAGATTATTAAAACGTAATTATCTCGAAAACCGCTAACTTTTGAGACTGACAATCAGTATACCTTTTTTTCTCATCAATGATGTAGTTTTAATATTTCACAATAAAATGCGCGATATCCTGAAGGATAAAAAAGTTATGTGTTCATTTACGTCGTCAACTTGACCTAAGTGGCGCCCTCTATAAAATACACCGACACGGATATCAAACTATGATTTCTCATACCGTAAAACATCTATCCCCAAGTTTTCACGTTCGTACCTTTACAATTTTTCGAGATATTTTGAAAAGAAAATTTTTAAATCTCAACTTTGCCACCCTGTATCTTTTTTATTATCAAGATTTTGTTAGAGCAAGTAGTGTCAGATCGTAATATTTTTAAACCAAGAATCTCCCATTTCACCACGGACCATTACTTACGGGACAGCCTGTATGTAGGTAATTTTTTGTATGTATTATTAAATTATTATTACCTATAAGGTTTGGGATTTCGTATGGTCAAAAAAATATGATTAGGTATTTAATTTTAAAATTTAACATTACTTGGTAGCAATTTAATTTTTTAAATGTATCGAGGTCGATGATATAGAAAATACCTCTCATCGTTTTCATGCAGTTAAGAAAAATGACAAACATCATTCTTTTATTTAATCAATAAAATTGAAAAACATTTTTTTGACATATTAGAAAAAACACCGGTCGTATAAAAAAAAAGCATGTGTGATTTGTGCGCAATAAAAATAGGACCTATACAAATTGAGACTTGCTAAACTAAAATTGATGGTAATAAAATTAAATAAAATAGTTGTTGTAAAAAATGAAAAATGAGCTTTTTTGTTGTTAACTTTGAAAAATTAATGTAGAATCATTCAAAATCATTATGACATTAATTTTCCCAAGCCTTTTTTAGCGACCTTTTTTAATGGACGAGCAGTTAAAAGAAAATTTGGAGGCAAGGCAAATTGTTGGTGTGACCTTTATTATGTATTGATATGACACTTTATTATATTTACACCCTTCTCTAACACCGGTTACTGTAAAGAGGTCACTTTATCTCTGAAGATGGTCCAATAGACCGAAACTGGCGGGATGCTTTAAGAACTGCGTTAATAAAGTCACACCAAAAAATTTGACTCCAAATTTTCTTTTACCTCCTCGTAGTTATATGGATGACTACCTATACTTATTGATAAATTATAAGAGAATTAGGAGAATTACCTTTTTAATTGCAAAATCTTGAGACTTTTTTTTCGAAAAATTGGATTATAATTTTTTACAGTTTTGAAGTTAAGCTCATTAGCTTTGAATTTCGAGTTGGTTAAATTTTTTTTATTAGATATAGACAACTGTATAGAAGTGGGGATTTGATCCCTGCAGGATAGACCAATATGTTTTTGCGAAAACAATTAAGCCCATCTCTCGCACACTTTTTATAAGCCTCGAAAAACTCATGTTAAAGAAATATGAAAGACTTCAGATGGATTTTTGGAAATAAGTTATAATAATAACAAAAAAATCTCATAGTTTTCATGTTTTTTGCGATAACTTTTTTATGCCTAGACCAATTTTAATATAAAGAAAATCTCAATTTGTAGGTATTTTTATTGCGCACAAATTTCACATTTTCATCTTACCTACTCTATAAGGCAGGTGGATTTCCCAAGATGTCTAAAAAACTACTGCTTCAATTTTATTGTTCAAGTAAAACAATGACGCGTAGTTTTTTTTAACTCAAGATAAGAGGACTTTTCTATTAACGTCCACATCACATCACTTAAAAGCAAGATCGCTTCTAAAAATCCTCTCGATTTTACGGATTTTTTTTTTCGACAAATGTCCTGGTCTAAGGGAACATTTCTATCATGATTTAATTATTACTTTAAATAGTTTAAATCATAGGCGTCCCTATTTGCGACGCTAGAAGGAAATTACTTTTTAGCTGCTTAATATGGTGCATGAGAGAGTCCCATTTCTTTCTGGGGTCGACTCCTAACCGTCCTTCTCCAGATATCTCGTTTCTGGGAATCCGATGCGGATCTATTCTCCCTCCAAGTTCTTCCTGCTATAACCGACATCCGCACGTCAACGGCAGTTTGGCATATTATCTCCTTGGTCCCGAATCAAACTCCGCGTCACCTTTCTTGTCATAGCTTCGTCAGGTCTTCTCGCATGACAAGGAGTCTCATCCTCATTCCAAAGCAAATAAATTCGTATAACCTATATTAGGTATCTCCATCACATTTATTTAATTATTTTCGAGTTATTATTGAGCTAGAACGTCTGAAAATGTAATAATATTGTGCTTGATTTGAAATAAGAAAGTTGGTATTGACCACTGTTACATGACACACCCTGTATGAAAAGTTTTCATTGAAAAAAATGCGCACCCAAAAATACTAATAGACATGTCCGAGCGTTTTTTCCAAATATTTTTTACTGATTTTCCAGAGAAAAAGTTCCAGTTATAGTCCCCTTGTATATTTACTTAATGGAAAATAAAACTATAGGTACCTTTACTTAGAATGAAAATTTGCAAATTTATAAGTGCCTATAAAAGTACATGTATCTTAAAATAAGCATCTACCAGATTGTGGGTATATCAATTTTCCTGAACGCATCCAATGGCAATACAATATTTCAGCCAACCATCAGTTTTCAGAGTACTCGCAATGTATATACGTATACCTATATATAACATGTAAACTGCGAAGTAGGCCCAACTGAAAGTATGCATATAAAAACCCCCATTTACATCAGTTCTCATAGCCCGGGCCGTATATCGCCGGCATTTTAATACGGCGTTTAGAATATTCAACCAAGTGAATTACTTTAGCAAACGGCTGGAAGTTTAGCGCGCTGCTGTAGCGCCATCTTGTCCCTGGAGGGAGCTCACTTTAAAAGTTCCGCAGCGAAAAGCTCCGGCTTGGATTTAGAGTGACTTTATATTAAATGTAATATGTATTGATCTTCGCAGACGCCGCTGCTTTGCTCGCGGTCTCGGTCTCCCTCAGCTTCCATTTTGCCCCGCGTAACAATGATTGATGTCGAATGCGCGGCTTCTGATCTGGATTAGACTTGCAAAGTGTTTGTTTGATCTTCTCCTCGTTTATGATTGTCAGACAGATGAGATAAACGCGATTGTTAGCTAGATACATAAGTCTTCTGACAGATACTGAAGATTAAAATCGTAGGCATATTTTCTTATATATATAAAATTATAAAATGGCAGGATCTAATAAGTAGTTGAAGATTATATATCACGACAGAAACATGAAAGGTTCAAAACAAAAAAAAAAACTACTAGGGACCTATTACCTACTATATATTTTGGTATGACAAAAAGAGCCCTTGGTGGCCTATGACCTGGCCGCTTCCCACTGTAACCAACATTGTATCAGGATTTCAAAAAAGTCGACAAAGATGAATCGCAATTATCAAATTATCAGTCGGGATACCAGGATTATTCCACAAATCACTCTAGAGTTGACAACAAAACTTTCATGGTTTTTACCTATCAGGAAAATGGGGTCCCACAAGGTTCAATCCTGAGCCCCACGCTATTCAACTTAGCCATATACGATTATTTGTGCAGCCAAGGGCGTTCGTTTAGGAATATTTCCGGGGGAGGGGCGCATCAAGTAAATTTACACATGAATGCAAAATTTTCGACTCAGCACCGCAAGCGAATTTTTTTCTCAATGTTCAAGATCATGTCATTTGCGAAATTTAAAATCTTTTTTTTAGATTAAAGAGGGACAACATCGGTCTTATAGTCCGGTCAATCTTAGACATTAAAAGATACATAAATTTACAACAAGCTGAAAATGAGTAAGATTGTTCAAAACATAGGTAATTAAAAATTAAAATTAAAAGCTCCCCATCGAAAAAACTTACCAAAAGTCAAAGGTCAAAAAATGGACTTTTCGCGATTTTCAGCAAAACGGTAAGTTTCATCATAAATTTACCTTAAACAAAAATTGTAGATCATAAAATTATCTATAAAAAATGTATTAATATTTTTTTCCTAAGAGCCACCGTTTCTGAGATATAGTGTTTCAAAAAGTTGTAGAAGCTGGTAATCGTCATCATTTGCACACGTTTCCACGCCACCTATGAGGTGACTTGGCGCGTTTTTTTTTAATGTGGTTTCCCCAGATCTATATCTGCAGAAACAGTGACTCCTAGGAAAAAAATTATGAATAAATGAATAATAAATAAAGAAAAAAACTGTTGGATTAAATGTTTCGTATATTAGGTCCATGGTCCGTATGCACCAACATTTTAATGTGTTCAAAAACTTTGAAATAAACAGTGATGGCAGAGAGGATCAAATTTCAAAAAATAAACTGTGCGTCAAGGGAACAAACCGAGGGGTCTGGAGGGGCATGGAACTGGGATCCTCCACCAAAATTTTGGGATTAATATAAGTTCCGAAGCTAAATACACAAAACAGAAGTTAATGGAAATTGTTTGATTGTATAGGCCCTTCGTCTTTACGTGGCAACCGGCCCTACGCATATGATATATGGTAAAAACCGAGTATAGCGGCATCTCCATGGACTTTGATTCTCATTAGGTAATTATTCTTATAAATAAGTTAAGAGACCGTCAACGGTATAAAGATGGCAATGTTTATAATGGCACTGTATAAGTCTCGAGAGAAATATCCCTTTTTGTGCGAAATTTCTATTTTAAAATTATAGAGAGTACTTTGGTATTTAGTCAATCATTTAATCCCTATAAGGGGGAAGACAAGCGCCCTATTTTCCCTCCCCCCCTATACTATATGGACGCCAACTCTGATGACTGTATTATCCATTACATGGCAAAAGCATATCTGCCCGCAACCATGTAGTCTAATCCAGAAAGCTGGAAACCAACCTGGTCCCTTATATGATGGTCATCCAAAACTACAGTTTCCGCTTTTCCTCAACGAAGTTCATATTTTTCAACACGTCGACTCCAAGGGTAAGATACTTCTAAAAGGGATACTTCTACCCGCTCATCACAAATACTCGGATTGACATTCGACAAGAGACTCAACTTGAAGCAGCATGCCACATCATGGCAGATAGCAAAATTTACTATCTGAGGAAGTCCGTGGTGCATGCTTGAAACTCATTTATAGGTTCATTTTCATGTGTCACAATTTTCATCACCACATATTATATTGAGGTGGTGGTGGCCAGTGTGATTGGCGAAAACAGCTTTAAAGGTCTTATCGCTTGAGGTGTATAACTCCTTACCACCTTACCTCCATACCTTTACCGTTTGGTAACTGCCTGAAACAACACATCATTATCGCAACCTTTTTGCACGCAACACATGGGGAGCTTAAAAAGCTTGAATTCGATTAAGAACACCGCTCTCAGAGTGTCAGAGTGTCTCGGAGTTTCCAGATCTAGCCCAAGTACTGTGTGAAGCTAACGAAGCTCCTCTTCACTTGAGACGGCAACTTCCCTCAAGTTAATTTTTACGGATATGCAGCCATCCTCCAGGGATTTTAAAAACTGCATATCGATGGTGAACTGGCAATATGTCCTATCTGAAATTTCAGGCATTTTCCGTTTATTGTGTTAAATTGTCCTATCTGCTATTATACACGTTCAGCATGTGATTAATATTTATTGCTAAATTTAAGTATATGTTACAAAATAAACATACGTATTTTTTTTCTTGTTTCGGAAATTCTAAATTTAAAAAAAAAAACGTTTTTTTCGCTTCCTGACCAATTTACTTTTTTGAGATAGGACTTATTGCCAGTTCACCATCGATATGCCATGCGACCCCAATTGGATTCGCAGAGCCTTGGGGATTCCTCGTCAGAAGCACTCCTATCTATAGTACCTAAATCTATGCTCTGTGCGCTGGTATACTTATACTTTCTGGTCGCCAGCTTGTTTCATTATTTGATCACCCATGCAGTTGCGTTTTAAGGTCGATATGCTCTAAGTGGTTCAAATCAACGAGGTTTTTGGTATCCGCTGTATAAACTGCCAGGATATTACCCTGATCTTCTGAGTCTCAGCCTCAGCTCTTAAGTAGATGAACTCTTGCATCGCTGATGAAATTTGCTTATGGTCTACTTCATGGTGCTGTTGAAGTTCTGCTCTTCTATATATTGTATCACAGTTTTTATAACTTTTCCTTTTTTTTAATTTAATTACTTTCAAACAACAAGTAGTTATAATAAAAGAACACCCACATCATTCAGTCCTTTCGAGGTATGTACATCCATCAAGACGAAGGGCGTATGTGAGCTCGACCAAGATACTCAATTTTAATCCCTTAACGTCGAACTCAAGGATTAACATTCGTTCCGGTCATAAAACACGAAATTGGAGAATTTCTTGAAATTATGAACTGCTTACCTTCCATAGTTGCCAAACCGACCTTTAATAAGAAGGTCTGAATATTTGTATCAGTCACAAGATATAAAATAACACACTTAGGTAGGTACTTTAATATAAATTTGTTACTTCAAATTCAAAGTATGCGATAATTCTTATTTACTTTTACATTTCAGAATTTTTACCTTTCATTTTCATCACTGGGCATGGTCGGATTATTTATGTCTGTCTCATTGAACAGAAAGAGTATAACATTGTTTTGAGTTTTTCTTCATATCATAAAAACTAATTAGATAGATATTTCCTCACGTTCAATAAATTATGCATGAGAAAAAAATAACCGCATAAGGTCTTACATCGGAAACAGTAAAATTTTACGGAACAGTTATTGTGCGTGTCATAAATAACATTTCCATTATAAGTATTTACACTGCAATTATTGTATTGCAGGCTGCAGGTAACAAAAGATGTACCTACCTAAATTTTTGGAAGGACTTTACCTGCCTACAGACTTCTCACGATGGTTGTTACTTGTAAGTTTCGTTACTTTATCGGGAATAAGAATAAACAGCTTTTGCTTTTCATAAATCATAATTTTCTCTTATTATAGTGAAGGTAATATTTATTTATTCTTTTTAATTTGAACTTTATTATCGCATTTTCTAAATTAAAGTGAAATATCCTGTATATACCGACAATATAGTGCAAAGTATGTTTATACAGGCCGCCAAAAAGTTCGCCCTATACGGGAAAATTTTATTTTCATCTTTTTTTAATTTTTTTTTTTTTTTTGTAAAACTAATATTATAAACATAAGCTATAGAAGTGTTGCGGGGATGAACCAGTCTATAAAACGAAAACACTGCTAAAGATATTTTGTTCAGTCTGGCAACAATGCAACTGGTCTAAGAATTCTCAGCTAAGTAGGTGCTTGGTTGAGCTCACCCATGGGATTAAAGCACAGCGTGGTATTTTGGTCGAGCTGGTATCCTCCGAAGACGAAATATCAAGATGTTCGCAAACCAGAATTCAGATTCATCAGTTAGGTATAGGTAGTTCAATAATCAATTATTCGCGATGTCGCATATTATCATCAGTGATTGATATGCCGCAATAGGTTGCATCGTGAGTACATGCACATTTTCACGTGCTATTTAATTAATTCCGCAATACACATTTTGGATTGTACGCAAAACCTTTAGTTCATTCAGACCAACTTTTCAATATTTACAAGCAAAACTGCTATTCTGGAACTACTGGGTAAGTATACCTACTTATACAATCTTCAAAGTGTAATATACATATACTGTGTGACAAGTTTCAAAGCAGAACATAGGCGAATAGCATGGGAAATCACATATTTGCAGTTTATTTCTCACCACTTTTATCCACTGTAATGGTGTCTATCAAAAGAGAATTTGTTTTTTGAGCATGCAATTTGATACCAAATACTTAATAATTAACAGCTTTTTTATCATGACAGTAATTTAAACATTTTCAAAATTAAAAGTGTGAGCGGCCATGACATACCTAATTCGAATAATTTTGTTACTGTCAAAACAAACATTTTTAATTACTTAATACACGTTTCCCTGAAAGGACTATCAATGAATAATAATAATGGCTAGGTATCCTAATGCGGGAGGCGTCTTTATCGCCGTGGTACTATTAACTGGCCGGTCAGATTTCCCGATTTAGCACCTTATCCTTGTTCTGACTTTTATTGGGATCTTGGGGTTACCTTAAAAACAAAATTTACAGAGCTAGTCATTGCCGAATGTGCACTCGTTAGTAACCAACTACTTGGACCAGTTTGAAGCTCAATTTGCAATTTATAACAGTGTTGGAATATTAATTTCAAAATTAAGGACTTATTTGAATATTCGTTGTAGTTATTGTTTTAGTTTTATTTTTCATAGTCAATTTTTCGTAAAACAAAATGATGGTAAATGAGGATTTTCGTAATTTTTTAATGATGTTCAATCAGAATGAAAATAAATTGAATACTTAATTGAAAATATTTGCTTTGACAGTGAAAAGGTTATCCTAATTTAGCATGTCATGGCTGCTCATCTTTTAATTTTGAAAATGTTTAAAATATTCTGTCATGATATAAAACTGTTAATTAAGGTACATATTTTGGTATCAGCATGTACAGAAAACAATTCTCTTTCGATAGCAATCATTAACATTCTTGTACCTAGATAAAAGTGATGAGAAATAGACTGCAAATATGTGATTTCCCGTGCTATTCGCCTATGTTCTGCTTTGAAACTTGTCACTCGGTATAATAAACGAATGATGAATGTATACTTATATACCTACAAGTATATTCATCCGCAATAATAATAGTGGTAAGTATGTTCGTAATTGTTTCAGCGTGAATGTAAAACAATAATTATTATACCTGTCTACCTACCTATAATTTACAAAGAGTCGTATAAATAAAAAATTTAAAGTACATACAGTCAAACACTTTTTTACAGGGATAGTTCATAATGGCTCCATGCTATTGTTATTTTGATACATTTTAGTAAACTTTCACAAAGCAATAATTTAATAGATTACTCTTACATATTGCTGCACATCAGTTATAAATGAAAATACTACGCCATTACCGTAACAATGGCCTATCAGAGTTGAAGTTAAATTATTAATACAGCTATTCCCCGGTTTCGATAAATAGCAAATAGCTTCAACGTGTCGTACCTTCACGTGCTATCTCTCTCCGTTTCCACATTTTCGCCTCTATTTCTCTATTAGAATCATCCATGCCGAAAGTATGAATCTTCCATAACAGCTTGATATTTGCAAGCGTGTCGCTATATTATCCTATAAATGGAAAATGGCAATATCATGCAGAATGCCATCATCATACACAAGTTGGAAATGAAATTATAGGTAATACATGTCTCAGAATAATTGAAATAATTTCATGTAAATAGTGTGCAATAAGTAACAGACAATTAAATAACAATGACATTATAGTAGACAGCGCAATAAGCAATAATATAACTGCGAGTTAGGTAAAATTATTGTGCCAGTTCAAAGGGTAAAGAAGATTAATTAATCTAAGTTGTATCAATCTAAGTTGTAAACTCCATAATACATACAGGGTGATGCCCGAGAACATTAGGGCATTTTTATATGAACAAGCAGTGTTGGAAGAAGTGTTACATTTCCAAATTGCCTGAAAAAACATTCTGACGTGTACAATTATTATGACGTCATTGGTTTTCGATATAAATTTTTTCACCCTAGTGATACATTATTGTTGCAAAAATCTCTGTAAGGACTTTTTACCATTTTGACAATTTGGCCATAAATACCATTTTTAGATAAACATTATTTTTCAAATAGTGAAGAACTCAAACTTCGGAGAAAGGAAGAAAAGTTGATAGGTACTCTTGTGGGTAGGTTCTTGAAGCAGACGTAGTAGGTATAGGTACCTACATGAAATAATTAATCACTTGATCAATTTCAGTCCCTTCAACAACTCATGGAGGTTTGACACTGGAGATAGGCCTTTTAGTTGGTGGATTTCAAAGATGTTCGTTTCGCCCTTTTTGCACAAAAATAGATATAACTTAATTTAGGTACTGGTGTTATTACTTGGGTACCCTTCCGAGTTAAGATGGTGCTACAGATGAATTTGCAGTTGACCGGTATTTAGTTGTTTCTCAATTCAGTACCTACCACAAAAGGCAGTCAGGCGAAAAGCTTGACAATTACACTGCTAAAAACGGCGACATTCACGCCGGGGTATTAGTATAGAGTCTTTAAAGAGCCCCATTGAATAAAACACGCAGATGTCGAAAATTGAAAAACTTCGTTAGTTATTTGTTGCATAGATATTCATTTCAGACAATTAGGTAATTGCGTCGATCTATGGCGTCGATCGTTTATTCCGAAACGTAGTTTCAGGTGAGAACCACAAAATGTGAAGTTTATTAATTCGCGAATAAGAATAACGAAAGATGCCCTCCGCGTCCTAGCCATTCGTCAATCAGCGAAGAGTTACATCATGTTGCTTGTGAGCTAGTTGCTAAAATTGTGGCGTGACTTGTGCGAAACACCGACCACGTCACCTCCGACCTGCACGTATTATTAATACCATGCGGGCATATGACATGCGTTGCGCTCTAAAATCATCCCTTCGAGTTATCTAAGGTCTGTGAATCTACACACGATATTTTTAATAAAAAGGTCTTTAATATAGTTTTAACCTGAGAAAATAATTTCTTTTAACGCTTTTTAATAACGCAGCCTAACTAGTATACCTATACCTAAAGTAAGATTAAGGGGAGATTATACATAAAAGAGGAGGTCTATTTGAAATTTCGTCAACGTTGTGGAAAAGTTATTGTTCCTGAGACAAATTGATTATCGTCGCCTTAAATGAACAAAAAATAAGTAGATATAGGTAACTTCTTCTTTTCAAGTCTTTGATTTAAAAAATATGAAATTTTTAATATTATTAATTGATTTTTTATTATAATAATTACGTATTAATTTTAATTTAGATAATACCTTATTTATTGGACATTTATTTATGACAATATACCTGTATACTAATTAAAATTGTAGGTAACCTACAATTTTAATTGTATTTCCCCCACTGAATGAGTTGCTAGGCAGCCATCATAATTTCCTTCAGCGCGATGCATCTGCAGTAGGACCAGTATAATATCATCAAGAGAAATTACAGCAACAGAAGTAATTAGGTTGAATTTAAAACAAACGGGCGAAACAATTGAATGAGCCAGATTGTAATTTAGCAAATTGAACAGGCCGAGGCTCGGAAACCGGAGATAATGGAAACGAAGGAGATTTTTCACGTCCGCTTGTAAATAGCAGCAAAAACTGACACTCGGACTGGTTTAGTTTTTATATATTTGATTCCCCTGTTTTAGTGATGTTAATAACGTTAACAGTATTTGGAAATCTGATTATAACTAATACTGTTTATTTTTTTTTTCAATATAAAAAATGCTTAGGCACTTATTGTGCCTAGGTAATGTTAGGTTAGTGCTTTATTAGTGCTTCAATCCCTATACCATTAAGGGAATGTTTGAAATTTTAATCGATAACGTAAAAGCTTGGGTATTAGAAATTTATTTATCTGCAGGATATATTTATTACCTACCCATATAGGTAAGTATATCTGATCAACCTTTTCTTATATGTACTTATATCAAGCCAAATATACGAGTAGGTATAGGTAGATTAAAGTGCTATTATTAAAATATTTTGTTATTCACATGGCACCAGCAAAATTTTCCATGAATTAAATTTAAGTAAGTTAGGTAGGTACCTATACCCAAATTAACAAGGCGGTTGATGCTTCTTCAACATGATGACGTGGTAAAAATGAAGGACGCAGTTATAACAGAATCTGCTTTGTATTTATTGTATATAGGTTGGGGCGATAGAAACCAAGTTCAATTTAATGCTGGAAAAACCCAAGCAGTCATCTCCTTCAAAAAGGCCAACGTTTTGGAGCTAGATATGGTAATGGCGGGACACTCTCTTACTCCAGCGTCATCTCTTCGTTTATACTTGGAGTGAGCCTCGGAGCGAATATGTCGTGGCATGATCATGTTGCAGGTCTGGCGAAGAGTTGAGTGAAATGATTGCGTGATCCCAAATCACATTGTTCCATCGATGTAATGACCTCGTAACAACCCATCATCCCGCATGGTACCATTAATGATTGCTCACTGCACTGATGAATTATCCCGAAACTTAGATCGAAATTTGTAGTTTTGATCGTATATTTTTTTGTGATTTTTGAACTATCGTTGGCTATTGAAATTTGTAATGTAACTTCACATCCGCATTCTTGATTTGCCGTACCCACATCCTCATAAATATAGGCCTATGGCCGGTGGATGCCGTTAATTTTAAATATTTATACCACCAAGAATCAGAAAACTAAATATAGCGGCTATTAATTATTAGTAAGCGAGAATTCGAGAAACGCCCCCAATTTCCAATCTGATAAGATCTAATACAAGATTGAACTCGAAATACATTTTTGGTAACAAAATGGTGAAACCTTTTCATCTGCTGGATTCTTGAAATTCTGAATTTTTTCAATCATCATCGTATCCAAGGCCCAACAAAGGAAATTCCGGGATTCGATGTACCAAGAAAGCTCTGCGTGTAAACTAAACCGAAACAGCTTAAGAACTGGTCAGGTCATGGACGTTGTAACTCAATATGTTATTCAAAATGGATGCATATGTCAGTTCCAATAATAAGTCAAAATTTCCTTACTTGTGGCAAAGTTGAGGAAACAATTCACTCTCTTTTTGGTAAATTCGCTAAAAGCTCTTGAAACTTGTTTATTTGAATAAGACAAATAGGTACTACTGGAAAAATAAACCAAAAGCTATATATCCATTCAGTACATTATTATTAGATGCTTGGTCGAAATCAAACATGTAAAGAATACGATTTAATTTTTAGGGCAACTGCATACCTATACCATCTACCTATACCTATGTAGCGGTTCAACCCCGACTTCATATCCCAGATTAGAGAATTATTACACTATTGAATGAAGATCACAAAAGACTAAATGGCTTACATCAAAAGAAGAGATCACCAACGAACATACTGGAACCAGAACATATGCCTTAACTATACCTAAGGCATTCCTTTCTTATCACTTTACATTCTGAGCCGAATGATGAGATAGAACATTGATACCTATACATATAAAAACTAAATTTAGTTGCATAAATTTCACTACAATAATAGTTACTGAAATGGATCGCACCTAGGTAGGATGATAAGGAAATTATTTCCATCTCCCTCGTTAAATCAGCCCAAATCGAAAAAACAAATAGTGCGAGAATAGGTACGTAAATACCTAAAGGTAAAATTGTTAGGAAATTAAAGCGCAGCCACCCGCCGCTACATCAAGTAAACGATTCCCGTCAGCTCATTAGATATTCAAAAGGAGAAATCGCTCTAGCTGGTCACATTCCAGTCCTTCGAGAGAGCGGCCACCGCAAGGGAAATAAACATAGCCAGATGTCTTTATAAAAGCGCCTCGCGCCCATTGAAACGATGAGCTGACCTACATACAAGACCGGGTGAAATCAGAAACAAACAATAACCCCTTGCAAAGACAATAGTAGGTCGCTAGGTATTTCACCCACGAAAATGAAAAGTACACCAATCGATAGAGCGAATTAATAAATGGAGGTAGCCGGAAATACACTACGATCCCGAAATAGCAAGCAGGTGGAAATGCGAAATGAAAGTTAAGCCGGTGTAATTATAATAGTTAGGTACAATGAAAAGATGACAACGCGTCGGCCGATTGGAAGGAAAATTTAGGTAGTTGAAGTTCAGGACAATTCAGTAAGGTAGCCGCGAGGTCAAATCGCTAAGTCTCGTGATTAAGGAAATATAACAAGAAACAAATCACGATATGAGGCAGTGCCAATAAGGTGCATTGTTGCGTGGTGTTTAGAAAGCGGACCACCGCTTCTATAAAAGCAGACGTCTTACCGCAGCTCAAGACAGATGAAGATCAGCTTCCAAGCAGGTCACATCTGACTCCTTAACCCTTTAATTGTTGGCCAGAGACGACGTTTATGTGAACTCCGGTCTACAACTCATTCTTTAACATAAAATTCAGCCAGAGACGACGTTTATGTGAACTCCGGCTGAGTTTTCCTTCATCTACCTGAGAATTTCCATTGCCAATTTGGTTAGGGCAAGATAGTACCCGAACAGAACTTCTAATCACAATTCTAACCCGATAATTCAGCCAGAGATGACGCCTGTGTGAACTCCGGCCGAATTTCCCTCCTAAACCCAGGAAAACCCAATTAGAAAATAGTTAGGGAAGATCTCTCTTCGAAATAAAATCCACATAAATAAATAATCAAACAGATTCGGCAAATCCACGAGCGCAGATCCCATTTTAAATCAAGTAAAATAATCAACTAGGAGTTGGACGGCATCAGCAGTAAATACTTAGTAGGTACCTACTCAATCACGTTAACCAATAAAGAGTCCGCGGCAGGAAGCAATTCCTCACCAACAAATAATTTATAAATAGGAAATTGAGATAGAGCTAGGAAGAAAATGGACCCAGGTCAGGAATAAAATAACCTGTGAATAATAATTAAAGCGGCACGTTATTAGAAATAAACCAAGTTAGGCAGGAAGCAGTCCCTTTAAATTATACGACTTTAAGAAAGTGAAAGTTAGCAATTCCTCTCATTGTATATCAACGTGAATGAAGCAGAGCACCCTCCGATATACAACAAGTCCAGATAGAACAGGGCAGCGTTGTCAGATGTAGCACCTGCTACTCGAATACATTATTAGGATATACCAGTTCCATTACAACACCCAATTAGGATTTATAATAGGTACTCGATTGCCACACGTTGGGGGAGGCATTCATCTCGATGTCCAGATGGAGACCTCGGGGAGCCGGAGAAAGAGCATGACTCCTTAAAGTGAAAATCGTAGCACGCCATAAAGCAATAAAGCACCCGCAGTTGTAGGATAGACAAATCAGCGAATAGAGAATCAAAATCACCAAAATTAGACTGACCTCGAGAATGGGTAAAGCTAATTTAAAATTCAAAAAGCAAATTGATCATTATAAGGTCGTTTTTCCGAATCTCTGCTAATAAGATTTTATACACACCTGAATCTTATGTGACAAACGCTATTATTATGTTTCTCATCATACTATCTACGCTCTTTGGGGTGATAGGCCGACGTACTCGTGATACTGGCGGACCGGTGGCCGGTACCGATACAAAAGATTAAGTAATTTGTCTGTAAACAAGCCTAAACACGAATGATAAACAAAAGTCCAGCATTTTCAATCATTAACTAGATTAATGGTTAAAGAGTCGTGGTCTGTAGTATGGTCAGCTAATAATCACGTTGAGGAAGAAAAGATTGTCGAGAGAAAGAACGGACCAGGGGTCGTTCCGTTACGCTTCAAAGATGGTCAAAGATGACGTTGCGGTCGCTGTCAACTTCAAAATTTTAAATAGCTTAGAGGAGTCACGTTTATAGAACTCAAAATAAAAATATTTTAACTATCAATATATACCTACAAAGCACATGGTGTTTCTATATAGTTTTGACAGTCAGTTCAGTTTTTTGTCAGTGAAGACGTTGATATATCAGAATAAATTCTGGAATTTAGAATTAGATAGAATTAGATAAAACTGATCTGTCAAATATCAAAGATGACGTTTCAGTCGGTGTCAACTTCACAAAACCTGATTTGTTTCAAAATTTAAAGGGATGTGGCTAGTTTATTAGCCTAACTATTGTTTATATTAGTTATATAAAACGTTTCATTGTAAGGAATTATACGGACCTTAGTTTTTATATATTTTTATTTTCATTGTTGCAACAATAATAATTGACAAACAATTTTTTTGTAAATTTTTAGGGGTTGAATTGATTGCATATGTCTCATATTATTATATATGTATACATTAGAATATGGACCGTGTTCATGAACCATTTTGTACTCAACCTGAAGATACCCACACACGTTTTAATGTAGAGTTTATATTCATGATACGTAGATAAGTATGTATACCTACCAGTAGCACACTTTATACCTATAAACGAACCTCAGATAGTTATCTATATATACCTATACGAACAGCTTCTATCATTTGCTAAATTGCTAAATACCTACGTTGTATATCTCATGAGTGCGTTGATATAGTTTGGAACGCATGCTGAATGATTTATCTGGCTCCTAATTAACTACCGTGTGTTAAAATGATCTGAATAGTTTACCTGATAGGCGGTGAATTTATTATAAACCTCTGTGAGGTTCATTTATATGTACATGTTATATACCTATACCTGGATAGTAAATCTATATCTATAAGGACTTTAATATAAGTACCTATCTTATGCCTAACCTATCTCACTCTGTATAAGTTAGGTAGGTATATAAATACCGAGATAAATCGAGCGTGAGATCAAGAAATTCAAATCAACTCTCGTAAATAATTTTACTTGGTAGGTAGGTAGGTATTTGTTTAATTAAAATTTATATCATCCTGTATATGGTATAATAAAAATACGTATAAAAGAACTATCTCTACATAATTATGGCTATATGATGCAAACTGATCATTCATGAAAAAAGAAGACGTAGGTAATTTTTCTTGTGACTCAATTATTATGGATAGTTTCCATTATACGTGCTTTAAAGGGTGCCCCGTTTTTAGAGAAAGTGCATGGGCATTTCGGCTATCTTAAGAAATCGAAGTAGGTTAAATTAGGGCGAAGCTACGTATTTTTCTGCTGATTCCGAAAAGAAATTTACGATAGCATTCGTCGTTTGCACTCGTTGCTGGAATATGCTGAAAAAACTGACAAACATTTGAACATTTTCTAAAAAAATGTTCAATTGGCATGAATTTTACTACTTTTTGACATAAAACTGATTTGTCAAATATCAGAAATGACGTTTCAGTCGGTGTTAACTTCACAAAACTTGATTTGTTTCAAAATATTAAGTTCTGAAATGCTGAAAAAACTGACAAATCGAAATTTCTTATTTTATCGTTGGAAAAAATTAATAATTTTTTCTACGCTTACATTTGGTCGTCATCGAGCCATTTGACATTTCAACAATTTTCAAAGCCGCGACTATATCCTGAGATTTTCTTAGTTAACTTTTATTGTCTTTCTTATGGTCGTCTAAGGGATTCATCAAGTCAAGTATAGCTTGACATTTTTATCAATAGATTGACTTGACTTAAAGTCAAGCTTTTCGTAGAGTTACTACTTAACTCGACTTGATATTATATTATTTCCCTCGGATTTGACTCGATATATCAAGCAATTTAATCCTACTTGACTTGATATGAAGCTTATTTCAAACTAACATAGGTATACTTGAAATTGCTTGATAAGTGACCTGTTTCTACAAAAACTTAGGTATATATCAATCGTGAAAACTTATGCATATGATAGATATTAGTCTTAATATAATTACTTATTATAGTCTTAATATTATTAAGCGTTTTACCAAATTTAACAGCTGCTATGGCCAAATATTTTTTTATTAACGCCAGTGGCTTCAGCTCCTGTTGAAAGGCAGTTTTCCAGAGCTGCTTTAATTGTTACAGAACTCCGTAACAGATTAAGTGACAACGCTGTTTAGAGCCCCTGATGTGTCTTCGATCATGAATGACAAATGATGATATGAAGAACTATCTTTAATTTATCTCTTTTGAGTAATAGGTAAGTGTTCGTTTATTTATTTTTATTTTATTGAAAATATAGGTACTTGGTACTTATTTTTTAATCTGCCTGCCTTGTGCAAGAAATATTTTACGTTTTTTTTAAAGCAAAAGTGTTACGTTTTTGTACTAATTGTTAAATGAAATTATAAAACCTTCTCGCAATTTTGTACTTGTTGATTAGTTGATTTGATAAGATGAAAAATAATGATGTTGTATTAAAAAATGCTTAATTTTTCCAGTACTTGAAAAAATATAAATGCTTGATTTTTCAAGTACTTGAAATATTATTACTTGACTTGACTTGATATTCGATTTTTATTACTTGACTTGAACTTGACTTGATTTCAATAAGTCAAGTCAAGTAGGTATAGCTTGATTATCAAGTCAAGCCGTGAATCCCTAGTCGTCATATTGGTTTATCATATCATTCCGGTATAAAAATCACCTTATAACCAAAGTCTTTAGAATAAAGAAAAAAAGTATACTAATTTTTTTCCCTGACATGGACATATACAGGGTGCACCATATATCCTTCTCTATATTGCTATATCTCCTAACGCTAACAGATACAGGGTCGGTTAAACAAGTCCAAAGGAGCGCAATCTTCTGGCCATCTCGATTCCGTCGAGACATACTTACGAGATATCTGTGACCGTTCCTAAAATATCCTGAAAAAACTGAAAAATCGAGATTTTTTTTCCATATCTTTTTTATTATTGGAGATTAATGAATAATTTTTTGTGGGCTAACATAAGTCGTCAAGAGCTACCCATTTGACATTTCAAAAATTTCAAAGCCGACTATGATCCCAGAATTTTCATAGTCAACTTTCGTTTTTCTTATGGCCACCATATTGTTTTTTTATGTTGTTCGGTATAAAAAAAATCATAAAAACTAAAAATTGTTAAATTTAAAAAAAATAAATTAAAAAATTTTTTATTCTTTTTTCTTTACAAAAAAGACAACTTTTTAGACCGAATTTCATATAGATAAATTAAAAAAACCATAAGACAAGCACTATTTCGGCGTATTTTACAAATGTTGACGTTTTTCGACGATTTTTTATTAGGTTTTTGTATGAAAAAAGAAGAATAAAAATTAAATTTTTTTTTTTTTTTGAAGTTTATTAATTTTTGGTTTCCATTATTTTTTTCACATCGAACGACATAATAAAATAATATGGCGGCCATAAGAAAAACGAAAGTTGACTGTGAAAACTCTTGGATCTAATAGGCCTTGAAAATTTTTGAAATATCAGATGGATAGCTCTTAACGACGGCTTATGTAAGCCTACAAAAAATTATCTATTAATTGCCAATAATAAAAAACCTTCTTGCGCATCAATCGCAGAAATAGTGTATTTTTATGAGATCCAATTTATGAATATTTTGACCGCTTTTTAAATTGGCTTTCTGAAATTTTCCCTAGTCAGGTCATATTAGCGTAGTGGTTTACTGTGAAAATTGCATTTCACTTCGTTTGAAAACGTGCCTTAGAATGGATTTTTAAATTTAACAAAACCAAAATAAATGGTAAAACTGAACAATTTTGCCCCTTTTCCTTTGCCCGCCACTGGCTGACTTTACCTAAAAAATACTATTTTTTACACTACCTTCAATAGAACTGAAAAAGTGAAAAGGGAGCTTTGAAAACTGAAAATTTGAAATTTTAGAGGAATAAACATAATTTAAAAATTATTCGAATATCTCCGCCATTTTTCTTATTTGCTTCTTGAAAATTTTCAGAGTTAAGGGTTATTAGTATAGTTATCTATTGGAAAAATTTCAGTTCGA
The DNA here is from genome assembly GCA_910589415.1 of Malachius bipustulatus. NCBI lineage: Eukaryota > Metazoa > Arthropoda > Insecta > Coleoptera > Melyridae > Malachius > Malachius bipustulatus. The sequence continues at coordinate 28,574,907 of OU342635.1, read as the reverse complement.
TTCGTACAAAAATAGAAAAATAGAATAAACGGCTATAGAAATTCAGCCTTTTTTACCCTTTTCCTACCCATGCCACTGGCTTAATAATAAAAAAATGCAAATTTTATTGCAATAACTCAAATTTCAATAACTATTCTTCCAATAATGCTAATTTTGCTTAAAAGTTTTTGTTTCTAACTTGCTTATTTAGAGGTTCAAAATCTATCAATTTTTCCTAAAATTTAAAAGGCAGCCATTTTGGAACGGCTATTCCGATTTTACTCAAGACCGACTACTTGCAGTTATATTACTACAAAAAAAATTTCAGCCCCCTAAATTGAAAACTGCGACCAGAAACCGTGCCTCATGACCGGTTTTTTTTTGGAAATTTGGAGGGACACCCTGTAAAAGTAACAAAACTTTAGGAAAATTATTTTTACGAAAATCAAACGTCATCTCTAAGTTTCACAAGAGTAAAAAATTTCGTTCATTAATCTTGAAAGGTGAAGAGGAGCGTTTTTAAAATTTTAGAGAAATAAACATCATGTAAAAAAAATTCAAATAACTCCGCCATTTTTGTTATTTACTTCTTGAAATTTTTAAGGGCTAGAGGCTATTAGTATAGTTGCCTACTGTGAAAATTTCAATTTAATTCCTTCAAAAATGTGCTCATAAATTGTTAGAGAAATTTAGCGATTGTTACCCTTTTCCTACCCACGCCACTGGCTTATTAATAAAAGTAATGCAAATTTTATAACATTAAATCAAATTTCAATTAATTTTCCTCCAATCATGTTGATTTAATTTCAAAGTTATTTTTCCATCTTACTCATACAGGGGTTCAAAAAAAAGCAATTTTTCCAAAAATTCAAATGGCCGCCATTTTGAAACGGCTCGGCCGATTTTGCTCAAGTACAATACCAGACCAGTTCTTATATATATCTTACTCCCACAAAAATTTCAGTCCCCTAGATTGAAAACTGCGACCTGAAATGAGATGACAAAAACGGGATATGGGGAATTTTGAAAGGACACCCTGTAGAAGTAACGCGACTTTAGGAATTTTTTTCAACGAAAATCTAACGTCGTTCCAAAGCTTTACAAGGATCCAAAATTTCATTCACTAATCTTGAAAGATAAAGCTACAGGAGCGTTTTGAAAATCGAAATTTCGCGATTTTGGAGAAATATATATATATATAAATATATATATAAATATATATATAAATATATATATATATATATATATATATAAATATATATATATATATATCGTGGGCAGGTGAATTTTGGAAAACCACTTTTTCGTGATCTGGGGGTCATGATCGGTGGACATTTGATGAGTTTGGGTGATTTTCGAAAAGTGATGTCGTCCTCAATAGTGTATTTTTTTATTAAAAAATACACTAAAAGACATGACGAAAATAAGAAATCTCGATTTTTCAGTTTTTTCAGGAGATTTCAGGAACGGTCACAGATATCTTGTCTGTCTCGACGGATTCGAGATGGCCACAAAACTGCGCATCTTTTCTCTAATTTAACCGACCCTGTATCTCTTTAGCGTTCAGGAGATAGCAATATAAAGAAGGATAACATGGTGCACCCTGTACCTATAGGACATAAGCACTCAGATATATCATCAAATTTATATCCAACACGAACACAAAAATTATATACATTATTCTTAATAGGTACCTACAAATGACAATTAAGAGAATTTTCATATAACAATCGCTATCCATACCTAATATTATTAAACTCGCTCATCAAAAACTTACAAGCACATTTGCAAAAAACTGATTCAATAATACCTAATAATTCAATTGACATTTACCGAATTATTAAGGTTTCGTTACTTTATCGACGTTGCCAAAATGGTACTTACTATAAATATATAGGTACCTATACCTATCCAAAAGCTAACTATAGTTTGAAAATTCAAGTTTAACATACCTGCATTATATACGCAGTGGAGCGGCAAAAGTAAGAAATAAATTCGATAAAACGGAGAGCACTGTTTTTTTTTGAATAAAAATAAAAAGACAGGTCGTTTTTGTTTTTATAAGTTGTTCAACTTTTGACATAATGTTCGGGTATACACGGTGATGTGCATAAAAGTGGTTACGTCATCGGGATTTTTTTTAAATGCATGACAACTCTGATTTTTTATTCCATTTTTTGATGCTGCAATAAATTGCCAACATGGTAATGTAAACAATTGGTAACCTTAAATAAGAAAATTTCTGAGAAAAAAACTTAATTTAGACAGATTTATTATAAATTTATTACAATTTAATTTAACAGATTTAATTTAATAGACTCAATTTAATTAAGATCTACCTATATAAGATCTGCGTCTATCTTATAAAATTACCATGTAAACAATAATTTTATTTGATACCTATCGTTTTTATTTTTATCTTTATGTTCCGATTTTCACGTCAATAAAAAGTGCACACTTTCGACTCACAAGCTGTTTTCTCAGAAATTTCCTTATTTAAGGTTACAAATTGATTACATTACCATATTGGCAATTGAATGCAGCATCAAAAAATGGAATAAAAAATATGGGTTATTGCCATTTAAAAAAAATGCCGATGATGTCACCAATTTTTCGCGCATCATCCTGTATATCCGAATATTATGTCAAAAGTTGAACAACTTAAAAACAAAATCGACCAGTTTTTAATTAAAACATAAACAGCGCTTTCCGTTTTATTGAATTTATTTCTTACTTTTGCTGCCACTGTGTATGAATTTTCCGACATTAGTTTCAGTTATAATAATAATAATAATAATAATAATTTGCCTTTATTTAACTAATTATTTAGTGAATTATTAAGGTATTATCTAATTACTTTTTTCGATGTCCAACACCGGGGTTTTCTTGTCATAGAAAAAAAAAAATAGGTAGGTACCTACACACAAAAAAATGTACCTACAATTTTATAGCACACAGTATAGAGACCTATCTTCAGCATTCAATAGAAGAAGTATTTTTAAGGAAGCAAGTTTCATACAACATGTTGTAGGTATCGAAAAGTTCTTAACTCTCGAGTTATAGGTTTTTTTTTTGATAGGCATAATATCTCAAAATTGGCCAATGGAATTTCTCAAAATTCCACGTTGATGCGTTTATTGAAATACATATTAGGTATTTATGCTTTATAATGTTCCCAAAGAAATATTATTCAATCCAGTGGTGGAGATCTGGGTACCTATACCTATATACCTATATCCTTTTTTTAAATAAATTTCTACGCTACTGATTTTAACGCAGATATGACATTTCTGAGGAGAAAAGCCATGTGCGATTTTGTTGCATATAGGTACCTACTTACAATAACTTGCATGGGTGCTTAATATTGTGGATTGTTGTATAGAATATTATATTGAAAAAAAAATTTCTAATAGGTAATTTACGACAAAAAAGTAAGATAAATTTTCTCCTCTAAACATGCAACATGATGTATATGTACCAAAAATGTCACATTTCCATTAAAGCCAGTGGCGTAGAAATTATTTAAAAAAAGGTATATAGGTACAACATATCATGCGGATCTTCATCACTGGATGGAATAATATTTCTTTGGGAGCATCAAATCATGTTATACCTATACCTACTTCAATTTACACAGCTACACTGTGAAATATTTTGTGAAATTCCATTGAGCCAATTAATTTTGAGGTAGGTACCTTTTGGAAAAAAAAAAATCTTTCAGAAAACTCAACATCCTGTAGGTATCTCGAGAACTAAAAACTTTTCGATGCATGTTGTATAGGTATATTATAAAAAACTCTCTTCCTTTTAAAATTACTTTTTCTATCGAATGCTGATGAAGTTATAGGTACACTTGCTACCTATAAAATGGGACATCCCGTATATAAAAATGGACATGCGATGAGACACTAAATAACAGGAAATTTATTTCCATAGGAACCTACTTAATTAGGTAAATTCTATACCTAATTAAGAAAATAATGCATGCAATAAATCAACTCACCTGCAAGTCTATCCTTGACGACCTGCTGCGCGAACGCTGCCGCCGCCGCACTCCGCTGCAGCACGGGGTCCAATCCGCCCAACCCCCACGGGCTGAACACTCCTCCGGGACTCCCCGGACCTAGGGGCCTGTGTGCCGGCACCCTCAAGACACCCTGCGAGTAAAACCCACCTGGCATCAACCCCAGCCCTCGCTGCGCCCCCCAGACACCTTCCGTGTATAGACCGGCTAGATCGCTCTCCACCGGCTTCTGGCCGGCGCTCTTCCCCAGCAGGTTCGATATGCTGAAGGGGAGGGTGGTCGGGGTGGACCTGGGGGAGCTGCATCGACTGGGTGGACTGTTCGGGCTTCGCGGACTCCTGGGGCTTCGTGGCTCGCTAATGGAGCTGTGAGAGAGGCGCGAGTCGGTGTCTAGGACGTTGATCTCGTGGTCGTCTTCTGTTAACTCGTGGTCTGACATTGTTTATTTATATATTAATAATTATTAATGCGCGACATATATTAAATTAATCGATTAATTAAGCGACGGTGCAGTTAAATACCTAATCATTGAACTAGCATAATAGAAAGCGTTTGATAAGGAAGTGACAGTTTGTTGTGAGCACGTGAGAGAAACGTTGGCGCGGTGCCGAGTCCGTAAAACGTTCCGCTTAGAACGGTTGACAGTTGAATACTAGCTGGTAGAGTTGGACGAGCGGTTGCCATGGCATCGGTAGCGTAGTTAACAAGCGTCCAATCATTGGCCAGATTGAGTGGATAAGCCACGCCCATAGTATTTCCCATTGGATTAAACTGATTCCGGGTAAATTGAATAGCTTGTGTTAATTTTTTTGTGGATGGTAGTAAGCGGTTTGGTTAGATGTTCAGGATGTCTTGCCCAGTTTACGCGCGTCGAGTAGTGAAGGGGAAGACGGAGAGGGGGGTAATTGAATGAGAATTAGTTATGGAAACAGGCGGTTTGGGTTATTGTTCCTAGAGAAGGAGAAATAAATAGATGTAAGGTTTAATTTAGACCACCTAGAGCGTTTTTCTTGTCCCATTATCCACAATTTTAAATTCCTATACTTTTATTAGGTATACAGGGTGTTTCAACACATGTGTGGGAAAATGAAAGATGTGATTCCTTGGCACGTTCTGAGAAAAAAAGTTCATTTTGGTCCGGAAACCCATCGTTTTCCAGTCACACGGGGTGTAAAAATATTTTTTTCCAGTTTTTTGACGATATCTCAGGATATCTGTTTGAGATATAATGAAAATAATTTTTTTTTAGATATGTAGGTACATATCATTTACATTATTTACTTTTTGAGCGCTACTTTTAAGTTTTTAAACTTAAACTTACTTTTAAGATTTTAAGTTTACCTACTTGAAAATGCTGAAAAATTGTTTTCTCTAATTACCTAGGTAGGTACAGTAATTTCTACTACTCTGAGAAAATTGGCATTATGAAAGCATAGATGAAAGAACTGTCAATGCTTTTTACATAAAAAATGTGAAGTTGCATGGTCAAAAGTTTGAATGTGAACTGTTTTCGGGACAAACAGAATTTTATACCTTATAAGACGAAAAACATAAAAGTATGTCAACATATATGTTTTATTCTAGACAAAATCATTACCTACCTATATACCTACTTGTTTTTGATAATTTTTTTATGATTTGTTTCACCGATACCTACCTACATAAAAAAATTTATTTGGACCTGAAAAACTAGATATAGGTAGGTAGGTACTATCTACTATAATGAAAAGATGTGTACAAAAACTGGGTTCTGTATCTCAAACGGTTCCTGAGATAATCGTCCAATAACTGAAAAACTTTTTTTGACACCCTGTATCTGGAAAATGTAAATGGTAATCACACCTTTCATTTTCTGACACATGTTATGAAACAACCTGTACCTATATACCTAGGTACTTACTATTAGTAGGTATTAGGTACCTGCAAATAGGTATAATTATAGTTTCTTTACATGGTATAGAAAGTTATTAAAATCCATAAATTAAATTTTTTATTTAAGTATACCTATTACCTATATAGAAAACTATACGTCTATAATCATATTCATACCTATGACTTGACGTTGTGTGTTCTCTATCTACTTATAAGCTTTGTGACATATGTTCACTTGATTTTAAATAAGTAAGTAAAGAAAATCACAAAACATAAGACTATATAAAAATTGCTAAAAATGTCCACCCTCGGCTTGAATGCCAAGCCTCACATCGACGAACTAAAGATTCGGTCACTCGAATGATGAAATTTGCATGGATCATTTCTTATATTTTGTTAGCTATACCTACCTACATCTTGAATTTTTTTAATAACTTTTCAAGTAACGTTCAAGTTCAATTATTACTTTCAAGTACCTAACTGCTGATGGGTAGCTATTTTAACATGGTAGACAAGCTGCTTCATGTTGTGTCCCCACTACCCATGAATAAAAATCCAGAGGATTCAAGTCGGAGGAACGAGATTGGAGATCTCCTTGACCTATATCCATTTATTCGAGAAAAGTTATTAATTTAACAAAGCAGCAACTTGTCTTCCTCTACAGTGTGCTAATTTTATCTGGAGACATTCAAATATATCAAAAACTATATAGGCATCGAATCGAAAAAGTGGTAGATGAAAGTTGTTCGTTTGCATGGATGGGAGACATCGACTGATACCAAACTTGACCAACTTACCCCTAGGGGTGGGGTGCAGAAATCTTAATTAAAAACCCACTGTTTATTGCAGATTCGTCGGATTTTACGGGTGAAAAGAAAACACCTCTTATACCTAGTTAGGAACTTTTATTTTTATTGTAGATTCGGAAATTGTGGCTAAAAATACTTACTTATAATTTGTTAAAAAAAATTCTGTATTACCTATATGGATCTTTTTGGCTCAATTTCAGTATAGGTATTATAAGACAAATCGAAAAAAATAGGTGATTTCATCGATTACAGCGACATCTATCGTGAATCGAGAAAACCATTCGCAGACAAATTCGTATTTTTGCTCGTAAAAGCCGAATCTGCAATAAAAAACAGGGCTCCCAACCAAAATTTCACCCCCCCCCCCCCCCTCGAATCAGTTGACGTCCTCCTTATAGGTAAGACGAACAGCTTTCATTATCCACTTTTTTGATCCGATGCTTATACACTTTATCACTTCAGAAATTAAAATCCTTCCGATAATACCTATCAAGGTCTTTATTTAAACCAGTCACAACACAAATTCCAAATATAATAAACAAATGAACTTTATCCTCCCTGTTCTCCTTATTTATAATTTACCTTCACTTGTCACAATCACTTCACTCTGTTCTCTAACTCGTTTTTATTCTGTGGTGCTTCAGCTTCCATCCACTTCCAAACTATAGGTACTACCCACTCTTAGGGTGCCGACAGCTCTTATTTGTAGGTACTTACCCGTTGGCCGCGCGTGTAATAGTCTAGAAAAAATGATGTCTGCGACAAAATATAGGTATAGTCGCTGCGGGGTATCTCCAGCATGAAAAGCCTGTTTATTTTGACGATGAAGCATTAACATTTCTATATATTCAATACACGCATTCAACCCGAACACACCTTTTGAAATTCCGACTATAGGTAATACCTACAATGGACTGTGGCATGCTCATGCAGAGAGAATGGATACCTATACGTCCTATTCTGAAGACTCGAAGTTTTCATGAAAATTTCCAGCAAATTTAAATTTATATCTCCGATTTTGATAAAAATCTCCTGTCAGAGAATATAAATTATGGGAAGTTCAAAACTGTCATCGGTTCCTCTGTAGCTGTCCCCCTTTTTCAAGATTCAGGAGATTTGTCCTTTTTCGATCGAATGTTTTTTTTTTGTTTTTTTTATTCAAAACCCATTTCTGACACGTCAGTCATCTTTTGAGGCCTTTTTTGCGTAATTTTTCACCGTCCCACTCTGTAGAATCAATTTTGAAAAAAATCATTTTTTGTCTTTTGAAAATTTTTGTTTGCATTTTGTGAGAAAATTTAACTTTTCGCGGTTCAACTGGATTGTTTTTCCGATTCGTATTACAATTAGCTGTACTCACATAAAATTACGTAGTTCCATTCTGACGACATCGATTTTTTCATAAAAATCGGCAGTGCAAATTTTCAGTAACAAAATGATCTCTGCATGCAATGGCGTTAAAATTTTCCTCTCAGACAATCTAAATATGGGAACTTCAAAACTGTAATCGTTTCTCTATTGTAGCTGTCTCCGCGTCTTTGAGATATGGGTACTTATAAGGAGAAAGAGAAAAGTCACTTTTCGATCGGACGCTTTTTGTGCCGATTTTTGCAAAACCATTTTTTGATGACACGCCCGTCAACGTGAGGACTCTTTTGATTTATTTTTCACCGTCCTGGAGTCGAACGCCATAAAACAGATGTAGGAATATAATAGGTAGGTATACCTCGAACACCAGATTTTTGTTTATGGCAAGAATTCACTGATCGATAGCGCAAAGCACCAATTTTGACGAAATTCAGTTTGGCAATTGAAGCTTTTAGAAATTTGTTTGAGGACGCATTGAACAATGACGATTCTTATACCGGAAGCCAGTTTTTCAGCTCCTCTGGAATTACTCGAGATGTATAGGTATAAGGTTCAATGTTGAAAAAAATTGTAATTTTCTGCCGTAAATTTTTGTTTGCGTTTTGTGAGAAAACTAAGCTTTTCACGGTCAAACGGGCTAGTTTTTCCGACTCGTAAGACAATTAGCGCGGTTTTCTTGAAGTTAATACCTATTATGTATTAGGGACCTGGCGGCTGACCGCGTTGATTGACACTCTGCGAGTTCCCCTTGACTAGCTCCCCTCCACTAAGTCAGGTCTTTGGTCAGGCTAGGTTTTTTTCCTTAAAATTTAAGGTCCTTACGGCTTATTTTTTGTCTTTTATTTTTTTAAATTTTACATTTCTTCGTTAATTTTCTTGAAATTTCAGGGAAAAATACCTAACCTGACCAATTAATGACCTGACTTAGTCGAGGAGGACTATAGTGTAAGGGAACTCAGGGTGTCCATCAGCAACATTGTCGGTAGTGGCGTATACGAGCCAGGTCTCTTATAGGTACTTCAAGATTATCCAATTAGCTGTAAACTTAAACATATAAAATTACGTCCAATTATGAAGAAATAGATTTTTTTCATTAAAATATCGACACGCACACACACTATCGTCTGTGAAAAATTGTATTCTGTGATTTTGATGATGATAGTCAATCAGTCAGACAATATGAGTTATGAGAAGTTCAAAAATGTAGCTCTTCCCGTCTTCGAGATAAGTAGGTAAGGGAGAAATGTTCATTTTTCGATCGGACGTTTTTTGTGCCGATTCTTGCAAGACCATTTTCTGGCAGGCCCGTCAATTTGTAGCCTCTTTTGCATTATCCGATCGATTTAAGCAAAACGCGAATTTTGACGAAATTTAGTTTTTTATTTGGGATTTTTATTCAACAGTGTTAAATATAGATAGCAAATTATCTAAGTATAGGTATATTCTCAACATTGAGAATGAATATACGCAGCTTTTCCTCTTAGGTAGGTACTTATTATCGCGACAAGACGTCAATTATTAATAATTACTTATTTCAAATAGGCCGACGACAGCTGCTACGTCTGAATGTTTCAGCTCGAGTAAGCCCGCCGTCTTATTTTTCCATAGTGTAACGGGAAAGTTAGTCCGACTGGTTCTCCCTCCCGTAAAAGCAAGTCAAGTGTTTTGTTTCAAGAATTAATTGTCAGTTTTTATTCGCAAAGCTCTTTTCTTTTGTTTCTCGTCGGAGCCATTTTGATTTTCCTAGAATAGCTGTCCAATTATGCCCGCTCGACTGTTAAATAAATGAATTACGTTTTCATAATTCATCCCTCCTTTATATCGGCCCCCTTGAATAATTCACGAGATGATTTTAATAGGGTAACGCTTTCTACGCTCTCAGACCGTCTCCGGGTTAAATATTCAGTGTTATTTTATTCTCGAATATGCCGGATTGCATCTCCCTGAAATCCCTTGGAAGGGCCATTTAAGGGATTTGAGATGGAAAGGCCGCTTCCGGGCTTGATTTGATAAAGGAAAACGTTGCAGTTTTACTGGCATTTGTTAATATTTGATTAAACTCCACTTGAATTAGTTAAAACTTGAGCCGGGATACAATTATTAACTTACCTGTCACAGGGATATTAAGGCCGCATCTAGTCAAATTATCCTTAATTATCTTTAATTATCTTATACTTATACAAAGACATTTAATCAAATCAAATTAATTAGATTTTAGTTTTTAATGTCGTCCATGATAACATTTCCTGAAACGAAATAACTAACTCCTAATAATTAAAGCCACCGTCAATAACACACGCTTCATAATTACACATTACATAATAAGTAGGTACCTAATACCTCTTCTTATAAAATTCTGAAATGTATCAATTTTCATCTTGCTCTTGGGGCTGCACAGGATTCTGTAGGTAGGTATAGGTGAGCATGCAGTCCAATTTTTATAGGAAGCCGAACAAGTCCTTACTGCGCAAAAGATTGATTACCGTCTTCCGAGTGCATAGTCATCATTTACTAACATCCATAATCAACAATTCACGTTAAGAAAAACAACCAAACAGATAAGGCTGATAAAAGTATCTCCGCCGTTCATCGAACCATGTAAAAGCTCAGTGGTGGCGAATAAAGCTCAAGATGAGCAGTTCCCGCCTATATTCTCTCGCCTTCTTATCAAAATTGGATAGTATATAAGTATAGGTATACTTAGGTATACTTACATCAACGTGGTATCAACTTTTGGATTAAGCCCTTCCTTCCTCTGTGGGTTAACCAGATTATGTTGCTCGAAAACTGTTTTCATTCCGTTTCTATCAACTTCTAGATCTGGTTTCCTGGTACTAACTTATAGGTAATATCCGAGCATCTTCTATAGACTGCATAATTTGTCATAAAAGAATCGCCAGATTTTTTAAATTCAAATCAAGTATCCCTAAGATCGATACCTGCGCATGCGTTTTCATTCTTGCACTCATTAAGTATAGAACTTGCTTTATTTAACTCGTGAAAATTCACCATCTTCTCTACTCATATTTATTAATTCGGTCAGTTCTTCGTTGAAAGATATCGAATCTCGTAACGAAGAATAATCTTTGATGGGCTCAGACTGCTGGTAATATTCAGTTTATTCAATCAGAGAAGATGGAAAGATGCTTATTGTCTTATTGAACCTTATACAATTCCATCATCAGAGGATTGTGCATGAGCCCTCCATTCTCTGAGAGTTACACAGCCGAAAATGGTCTGCGTTTTAATCTCAGATAATTGAAACAGCCCAAAAATCACATTTGGTTTTCATTCTGGATTTCCATCGTTTCCTTACTATAACTCTTAGATGTATCATCTTCTACGCACAGTCACTGCCTTAAGTATAGCTGCTTCGCTGTAAGATGACGAATCTGGCGCCAAAGACCTTTGATTAACTCTTGATGCTTAGAAATGCCATCAACAAGAGGCAAAGACTCATATGTTAATCCCAAACTTTTCGACATTTATACAAAATCTTTGAGAGCAAATATTATTCTAAGGTCTTTGTTAACCTTTTTACATATCCATAAGATTGTGATGATATAAAGCCCTTCATCCTATTTGGGTTAAATACTCAAAATCTTTAACTCGGGAATACCCAGAATCGTCTCACGATTATTCACCGACTTCGAATGTTTCTTCGCTGCGATATGATTGATTTGGCGACCAAAGAGAATCTTTGATGCGGGCTCGCAGACTGTCGCATGGGTATAATATTCAGTTTCAATAAGAGTGCCATTAACAAGATGAAAAGATGCGTCTCAACCTCTTTGACGCTTATCCCACATTCGAAAGGCATTCTTTCAAAGTCTCATTGAATCTTGATACACAATTCCAGAGGATTGCATGTGTGTGATGGATGTGTCATGGACCAGTTAAGATTATTAGCAAATGCACCCGACCAGATTTTGCGATTGATGGATTTGGTTTAGGATCGGTAGATAGACATATGTAAATTTATGTAAGCAGTATTGAGTGTGGTGGAAATCTGAAAAGAACAATAAATATCGATCGGATGTGAAAAGGTGTTGGAGGTGGAAGGCGACAGCGAAGGGAAGACACTGAAGACAGGGTGAGACGCGGTAGAACGCTCGAGCTGCTAACTGGCACGGGTTTCGAGGGTAAGCGTAGGTCCCCCGACCCATGACCCATTCTTGGAGTTTCAAGGAAAAGTAAAGAGCAGAGAGTACAGTGAAGGCTAGTTTGTGAAAAGTGCGAACCAAGATACCTGGATTCATCGCTGGAATAATCCTCCAGTCATACTTAAGGTCGTACCCAACCTTCTTAAACTTTATTTACATTAATCTACTTATCATAAATTGGTTTAACCAACTAATAAAACTATAAATATAATCATAATAATAAATCTTAAAACCATAATTAATTAATCTAATAAATAATAATAATAACTTCAATTAATAAATTTCGCCAACAAACCCATTAAACACCCCATATAACATCAGACCAACTTCATTTCATAAATTAATCGGTTGAACATAAGGGCGCCCGAAGCAAGAAGATTTGACATTGAATGCATGTTAATTATTTTAATAGATTTTAAGTATTGCTGCCAATTTGGACGAATTGTAGTTGATTTATTAGTCTCTGACTGAAAATTATATTCTGTTTAGATTTAATAAAGTGTATCTTAATCCGAATTAACTATCTTGTTATCAAAACAAGTAGTATTTGTAATGTTATACTGACACACATAAATAATTATGTTTAATAACAAGACCGTAACTCAACCTTGCAGAAATGCTGAATAAGGGTAAACAATGCCGTTGGCATTGACCCAGCCATATATAATGGACAGACACTCCATCCGATTATTATTATCAATTATTATAGAGGTTATTATCAATTATTATAGTATTAGATATAATTATGTAAGTATTACTAGTCATAGACAATCGTCGTTATGTAGTGTGTAAGTGTTACCTAATAAACCAGTCAAAACCCAATCAACTTTAATAATTATCCTGCACATCCTCCTTATCTATCAAATGGCGATCCTGCAAACTCACTCATAGTTAACCACATGGCGATCCTGCAACATTAAGTATTAGTTTATCACATGTGCATAAGCCCTTCATCCAGTATGGGTTTTACACAGCCAAAAATGGTCTGTGTTTTTAGCTCAGATGAATAAGCTGATGCCCGAAAATCGTATCTGCATGGTTTTCATTCTAGACTTTAATCGTTTCCTTAATACTTATAACTCTTGGATAGCATCTTCTACGCGTTTAGTCATTGACTTGGGTTGCTTCTTCGCTGAAAGATGACCAAAGAGGACCTTTGATGAACTCAGCCGCTGGTATGATTAGAAATGCCATCAACAAAAGAGAAAGACTCATGTTATTCCAAAACTCTTTGACATTTATATACAATCTTCGAGAGGTATTATTCTATAAGGTCTTATAGTGAACCTTTCTACAAATCCATAAGAATTTTTGTGGTGATAATCCCTCCATTCTCTTTGGGTGAATATATAGACTTTGCTTTCTTCAACTCGGGCATATTCAGAATCTTCTCACGATTATTCACTGACTTCAAGTGCTTCTTCGCTGCGAGATAACGACTCTGATGGTGACCAAAGAAAACCTTTGATGAATTCAGACCGCTGATAACATTAGAAATGTCATCAAAAAGAGAGAAAGATTCATGTTCATCCCAAACTCGTTGATTTTTTATCCAAAACATTCGAGGGGTGTATTGTTTCTAATGTGTAATTGACGCTTTCCATATACAAATCCATACAGGATTGCGCTGATAAGTCTATCATGGAGCATCCTCATCTGCATGTGATCTGTGATTCTTTAAATCCAGATGAACTCCCCGAAGCCCGAAACCTATATGAATTTTCATCACTCGCACTTATTATTCACCTCGTGAAAATCCAGCATATTCTCACGCGTACTTTTTGACGTTTATCCACAACATTCGAGACGTATTCTTCCCAGGTTTTGTTGACCCTTTCTACAATTTCATTACGATTTTACCTTTTTATGTACTGTCCTAAATGACTTAGATGAAATTTTTATACATAGCGATGAAAACTCAGAGCTGGGCAAAGCCCTCGACAAATGAGCTTGAAGCCACAAGTCCCAAGCCGCTGTTAAGAAGCAGTTGAAAGCCCAAACCCACAATTCCTCGACATAAAGAGTTTTCCTATTTCTATAATTCCTTTGATAAGGAATTGCGTCGAAAGCCACAACCCCTTTTGTATAAAGAATTTGAAGCTCTATACTCGCTGCAAAACAGCTTCAAGCCCTTGAAAAATAGAGCTTTAACCCTTGAAAAGAGCTTCAACCCTAGAAAAGAGCTTCAAGCCCTTGAAAGCGCTTCAAACCCTCGAAAAGAGCTTGCAAGTCCTTGAAAAGAGCTTCAAGTCCCTGAAAGTAGCTTGAAAGCCTTTGTTAATATATTTTTTTCTCAAATATATCGTGTCGCTGAGAACTTTTTGACAAAACAGAAGAGATCAGAAAAATTAAATACCTACTTTAGAAAATACTAAACGGATAAATTTTGGCAAAATAAACGAATCACCCCTGTAACATCGAAATAAAGGACCTCAGAAAAATTTCAAAACCAGATCCTAACTCGCTTTGAAAAACTACACCTATACCCTTTTAAGCCATGTCGGCCTGTCGATGAAACACCCTGTATAAGTGCACCCTTTATGAAAGACCCTTATTTTCTTATTTTTCTCCAGTACCTATATAAAGATTTAGACGATTCAGATTTAGAAGTTATACAGTAAGATTATATGTTCCCTTAGATGGAAAGCTTGCTCTATGAGTTATATACGAATCTGATTCGCATAGCGAGCTCTCATTGTTTCAGTAATCGGAGACATTTGAATGACTTCCGCATCTCGGCTGCGGTGAAGTGTCGTGTTTATACCTTGCGAGTCTGTCGTCTGTAATTTGGCATCAGGCAGTAAGCCAAAGTGAAAGGGCATAAACCGAGTATACGACCCGGAGTTCCCTAATTCCCGGCACTGAGAGTTATGGAGGCAACGAAGCAATCCCTTGGAGTAATAAAAAGCAGACGCTGCCACTCAAAGATTTATAAAAAAAAACCCTTAAACATAACAATAGCGGCGCAGTTGGCATGGCATAAAACAAAAGCTAACCGCTATTCCTTACTCCAATTTGGCGCGCTGCTCATTTGTTTCCGCGCCATCGCTGAATCATTGATGTGACGTCGACAAAGACAAAAGACCGACAATCAGATCGGGCAAGCGATAAGGGATTTGCGCCGGGCGGAAGGAAGACGTATCGTTCGGGGCATCCGGTGAGCTATGGATCCTCGACCAACCGCGATGCAGGGAATAAAACAACGGAGCGGCGCCCGAACCGACGCCTGCTGAATACGAAATCGACGTTGCCCGGGTGGGCGATGGGAGCCACTACTGCCTGCTGCTTGTTATTCCAGCGCCGAGGTCCCTCTAACCTGACCGTGCTGGGATCGTTATTGTGCTTTCTGGCTTGGTTATGTCCTCGTAAAAGATCACACATTCCGACAAACAAATTGTTTTCTGATATCACTGAAATGAAGAATCGCTGAAATCTACACATTTTTTTAAAATATTGCACTTATTTGAAGGAGAATCTAATTACATGTCATAATATAATACATTACGTTACGAAATAAATTATAAAACCCTACAACATTTATCTTTAAAACAATTTTAGAGGAGCCAATATAGAGGTACCTACCATAGTTCTTTAGGTAGGGATTGCCCTGTTCATGTGATTCCCCTGTCTCCAAAATAACGATTTTTCATTTAGTAACACTTCGCCAGTTGACATTTGAAATTGTTATAGTACCTATAATACGTTCAATAGGTATACGAGATATTCAATAACTAGTAGTAGACTAAAGTCCCAGGTCAAAATTGTTGGCAGTAACTGACATTACTAAAAAAGTCATTTCGGAGAAGCGTCAAGTCCCTTATGCTTTGAGGAAAACTTCCTGCTTATCGCTTCTCTGAAATACCTTTTTTAGTAATGTCAGTTACCGCCAACGCCAATAATTTTGATCTGGAGGTATTATAGTCTACTCGACTTTCTATGAACAGTGATACTTAGTCACGATTATTTACTGTAACGGCTATTCGCTTAGAGGTTATTTTAAAGTCACTGTAATGTTACTGCGAGTTGTTAATAACAGTCTTAAATCATCTGAGACAAATAACAGTTGAAAAAAAAATCAGTTGGAAAAAGTGAATAGGTATAAGTTAAGATAAATCTCTTTGCTGCCATGCATAAGGCCTACTCTAAGCGGGGTTTCCTATCCGATTTACACCGTATGTAGGTGTAAGTTAAACAGATTGACCACTCTTTTAAATTTAATAAAGAATGTAAAAAGCGAATGCGTTAAAGGAAATTCTCAACTATACCACAAGCAACAGAGCTCAAAAATACCCAGATTCTGACAGAAAGAGTATAACGGAATACCGAGAGTGCCATCACAAGTGGAATAGTCCCGCGAGATTCTAACTGCCCAGTTTTCTATTCGAGATTGCCATTTTCCATTTCTTTCTTGACAATTCAATGTATCTTGATGAGATATGACGCTTGTTTAAATAGACGTAGATTTGGCAACGTTGCTCAACAACTTAAAGAAGCCTGGTCCGGCCACCAAGGGAGCCGGGAGAGACCAACTAAACAAAAAGGGGTGACAGGGTAGCCACATTTGCAAATTAAAAGAGAAAAAAAATTAATTCTAAAAGGCAAGTTTTTTTTTATTACTCATCAAATAAATTCCCTGACAAACAACTTAAAGATACGAAATTTCGGCTGCAATGACGGCGAGGTAATAAACATAAGACAAAATTTAAAGACAAAAAATTTAACTGAATGCCAGTTTGAAAATAGATGAAATAGTGTTTCATTTAAATTTTTCTTTTCTCAATTCCTAAACTTTCTCTGCATACCTTATCCAAGAACCTCCGTGTGGTTACTTACAGTTACGGACACAATTTTCAGGGGTTCTTTTCCGCATTTGTAGACGATCATTTGGCCTAGGAGGGGATTTGTTACAAAAGAAAAACTGATGGAATAATATGTAAATCGTTCCAATAGGCGAATTGTAGAGAATGAAAATAGGAAGAATATGACAGCTAAAGCATGATCGGTTCATTGTTATGAGAGAAAGAACTCTCAAAAGAAAAATAAAGTTTTTTTCAAAAATTTGTGACGTCGCCATTTTTTGAGTTACAGGGCTCTTTGCGAGATAGTCGACATTAGGAGGTTCTTTCTGTGGGCAAAGTCCTGAAGCTGTCGGATAATCAGTTTTCGCGTCGGATTTGGGAAGTAGAAGTGCTCAGCTATAAAACGTCAATCACGTTTTGCGCGAGAACATGAGCGAAAACAGTGCGCTTGTATATTACTATTATATTCCTCGTATCCCCACTCGACGACGAATCTCGCGTGCTCGGCCGTTTTCGCTCGTGTTTGCGCTCAATTTTTACCTATTTGCAGCATTCAAATGGAAACCGAAAAAAGACTGACGTTTTATAGCTGACCACTTTTACTTTCCAAATCCGTTTGACAATATCGAACCAGAGGATCTCCAGAGCATGCAAAATATGGTATATATGCTCTGAAAATATGCTCTGATTGCCATAACGGGAAAACTAAATAGCCGGCTGCGTCTGGATTTTGCACACAGCAAGTGCCTGTAAATGTCGACTATATTGCAAAGAGCCTGCACTACACCTCAAAAAATGACGACGTTATGAATTTTCGAAAAAAAAAACAATTTTTTCAGTTTTTTTGAGTTTTCTCCCTTATGAACCGATCGGACTGCTTCAGCTCTCATTTTCTTCGTATTTTCTTTATCTACAATTTATCATTTACATTGTTCCATCAGTTTTCTCTTTGTAAGCAAAAAAAGTTTTGTTTTTTACTAAATGATTAATAAGAAAAAAGAAAATGGTAAACTCGAGTAGAAAACTGTGATGGCACCGGCGGTCCATTACTATTTTTGTCGAGAAAAACCCTCAATTTGATTGGTTCTAAGCGTTAAGACGCATTTCTTAAACGATACTATTTCCCTTGTAATGTCAGGAACAGCTCATCTGATTTGTTATTATTAATATCTTGATTTTAATGAAAAAGCATCGAATTTTCAATTCTCATCCCTATAGGGATGTAAATAAATTGTATTAAGAGATCAATAAGACATTTAACTTCTTTAGAAATTCCCTTCGATATAAGTTTATTTATTAAATTGCATGCACGAACTGGTGGTGCACGACGCCCTGGTGCAAAATTGTCGAAACAATAAACACATAACGCTAACGCAAAGGTTTAAAGGGTACAGTGTTCCCTTAATCCCAGACGTGCCAACTAGATAGAAAGGGTTAACATAATTGCAGCCTGCTGCAGGCCTCGACCCTCCAATTCTCCAACCCTTCTTCACCTGAAACGCTTTTATCATGATGTCCCTCTTTCGCTCTTTCATATAACCCGCTTCATAAACTGTTAGTACAACGGGGCTCGTAAAAATTATCACTTAATTACCTCTTCGGGGCTTTATTAGCCTTTTATAAGCCCCCGTTACAGTTCTAATCATCGTTACCGGCAACTTGACAAATTAGTATCGACTCCTGACGACCGGATGGTGGTTTTTATCGTTTTTCAGGTAATTTTAGATGAGACACTGCTGTTTTGTTGCTATACCGAGGGACGTTAATTTATTATTTAGTTTTGTAAATTCATGACATGCGCTTTTTTGGCTACAAAGAATTTATGAAAAAAAAAAGTTTGCGCGCCTTTTGGATGCTACCAACCTAAACAAGATGAACGTTAGGATTGTATTTCTTTTAATCTCTTTGGAATCTGTTTACACATAGATTCCAAACAGATTTGAACATCCATCTCATCAAGAAAAAATAATTATAATTTTTCTTAAGAAACAGATAACCCTACGTTGTGTTTAAGATATAAGATTATAAAAAAGATAAAGAACTAATTAAATAAAACTTCATGATTTTGTTTGTCGTAACAGACTCACATACTTATAAACCTGAAAAAAGAATGAAGGTCTGGACGGAATTCATGCCCCCCCCCCCCCCAAAGCTCAAAGCTCTGTTTGTTTTAGCACTAAAATATTTCTTGGGGTATCTCATTTCATTAAAACGTCACTTAGAAAAATTATGCTCAAACTGCCTGGAATCCCATCCTGAGTTCAAATCCTGATTCAATCCTAACGATCATTTTTTACCTAACGATAAAAACATACATTTTTATCCTATTGCGTCATACGCAAACTAATTCACACAAACACCTCCTAAAAATTTGGAAAGCCCAACCGTGGGCACTGCATGATAAAAGCCATATGCACTGCCGAAAGGGTAAAGTGGGCGATCAACACCTTTCAACCATTCAAATCACCCGGAATGGATGGCATATTTCGGGCACTCTTACAAAAAGGGCTGAAGGATCTCATACCACATCTGGTTTTTATATTCAGGAGTACATTGTCAATGGCACATATACCACAAACCTGGAAAAGAACACGGGTTACTTTTATCCCCAAAGTGGGAAAAAAGGACATCGCTCTTCCGGCGAAGTCAATCAGACCCATTTGTCTTACATCATTCTTACTGAAGACAATGGAAAAAGTTGAAGAAAACTCTGAGCAAGATACTACGTCCCCAAAGTCATCACCCTTATAGGGTGGGCAGATCGACAAACAGAGATCGCCCTGTACGAGTTGACTGAAAATATTCAAGACACCCTGGAGTATAAGGCAATTCTCATCTGCACCTTCCTTGATATAGAAGAAGTGTTCGACGAAACAAAGAACGATTCTGTCAAGAAAGCCTTAGTAAAAAGAGGAGTAGACAACACAATATCCAACTGAATCCAAAACATGCTGTCTACAAGAATAGTTGGAACCAATGTGTGAAAGAACACCATCCACTTTGATACAAATAATGGATGTCCAAAGGAGGACCTATAGACATTCCCCCATCTGTGGAGTCTGATCGTTGACGAGCTCCTCGGTCTACTCACCGAAAACGGCGTTACCTGCATTGGGTATCCTGATGACATAATCTTAATGGCAAAGGGTAAATTTGAAGGAACACTCTGTGACATTATCAGGGGTTAAAAACCCTAATGGTGCCAGGAAGTAGGACTAAACATCAACCCTACAAAAACAACACTAGCACCATTCACTAGAAGGGTCAAGCTTACCAAAATCAAGACTATTCGCTTAGGTGGAGTTGATTTACCATGGAAGGAAGAAAATAAATAGGAGTAAGAGTAGGCAAAAAAACTACTGTGGAACCAGCACTTAAGATGAAACAGTAAATAAAGCCACCACAACTTACTCATGGTATGCAGAAGAATGGGGGTTGTAACCCATCTATTCTGTGTAGATGTACACAGAATACTTCTACGGTTGCTGGTACAAGAGGACCAAGTAGTAGGACCTAGTAACAGCAAGGAGAACACTTGAGAAGATCCAGGGGCTTGCATGTCTTTGCATCACAGACAGAAGCAATGAGAACATGTCCAGGAATTTCATCACGGAACTCTCTAAAAAAGAAGAATGGAACAACACTTCCAACTTCACTCTCAAAGAAGGTACGATTATAAAACAGAGGCTCTAAAAGCGTCAGAGGGATCTGGGGCAGGTGTCTAAGGGCGGCACAACAAGTAGGTATACTCTAAACAGTCTAAACCCATTGGAGAAGCTCCAACCAAATACTTCAAACGGAACTACACGCACGCAATAAAATTATGTATCCAAATAAACCTCGACAGACACTACTAGAAAAAAAAAATTATTGACGGATAGTCAAGCAGTTATATAAAGATGCTGAGCTCTTCGACCATGAGCTTCAAACTGGCTTGGAAGTGCCAAGAAAAACGTGAATTAGTCAAGAAAAAAAATCATTTCAAATTAATCCATGACCAGGTCATACTGGAATTGAGGAAAATGGAGTGCCCACTCATTGGCAAGAAAATAAGCATTGACATATTTTATAGTACCTGAACCATTTTGTGGCTTTGAAGGTAATTTATTCAAGGTAGAACTCCAAAAAGAAGAAGAAGAAGTGAGATAAATCCATTGCAGGAACCTCTCAGGGTTGAGAAAAACCAAAGAGCTCCTAGGGAACTTCAATCTAGAGAAGTCGAAGATCCTCCTCAACCTCAGTAAAGAACGTCGCAGAACACTGATGGGATATTGTAAGCTCTAGAAACTTCTAAGGAAGTTGGTATAGAAAGAGATCGTCACCTGCTGCTAAACAACGACGGGTTATAACTCAAGAAAGAAGAGATGCTCTGTGTTAACACCAGCTGGCGATAGGGGATCCACCTGACCTTGATCCTCTCAAAATCTTCAAGTTTCTCAAGAAAAACGAATTTGGAGCGGGTGCTTCATTAATGGAATTCCAGACCAGGGGGAAGCACAATAGAGGGAACACCATAGATCTCTTAGGCCCCAGTGACTCAATCACCCTCAATAACTCAAAATCTCAATACAATATACAAACTAAAAACACTTGGATAACGTCAACCAATACTGAAATGTAATGAAAGCTCCAATCAGAATCCATCAGAATCAGAGCCCTTTCTCTCTGTCGCTGTCGGTCAAGTCCAAGGGACGTCATGGTTTTCTCCCCTAGCAATATGTTTCCCTAAACGGTCAAACGCAACGTTGCCAGTCAGATTCAGCATTAATTGAACTCGGTAGATTACACCCAAGCAATGTAAACTTGATTGGCAACTACATACGTTAATCGACGAGAATTACCAAAAATTACGAGAAAAACGAAACTTGATGCGACTAAAAACGAAAAAAAAAAACAGATTTATCTCGTCTGTACTATTACGATTTCTTTTTATTTCTATTATAATAATAATTAATTAAATGACTTTTAATTGTTAAATATTTAAAAAAAAAACGTTACAATAACAGATCTCCTTTTTGGTATCTACTAATTGATTTATTTAATACCATTACAATATCTTAATGATGTAAGTAATAGTGAAAGCTTCACTATTTTGAGGATTGAATCCGGTTCCTGCTGATCTCCTGCGTTTTCTTCGAAACAACGGCAGGCAAAGGATAGTGAGACTCAAGAACTTGCTCAAAGATATTAAATTTGATTCGGACATTCATGAGATTAGACTATAGACTACAGTAAAGTGGAATATATTTGTGTTTGGATAAAACTGAAAAGAAAGAATTGAATCCCTTTTTATTTAATAACAGATTCTTAATATTTTATACCGTGCTGTTTCATATAAATGGCTCATCGTAGTTAACTGTATTATATCGGTACAGAGGGCGTAGCGAGAGTGTCCCTGGGGGATTCCCGGCAGCGTTCCAACGCCAGTTCCAAATAAAATGACACTTTTATTTACTTGTCAATTTGAAATAATGATTTTACGAGGTTCGTTGCCTGAAATTCGGTATAGGTATAATAATTCATTTTTTCCCGTTATATACATAAATATATGCGGTAGTGAAATATTCATCGAATCATGGCCAGTTTCGGGAGAAATAAAAACCCCCTTTGACAGGCTGCTTGGATATTTATGAGTTCTAGGTTAGTATGATGGGTGCGCTGATATATCCGAATAACGATTGATGGGCGTTCAGATATTGCATAGGGAATTTGTTTCATTTTACAGATGATGTGCCGTGTACTTTTCCCGATTTTCCGAGCATGTTTAAATTTGGCATTCGCATGTCAGCGGTGGATTGAAATGTGTTATTCCGGAAAATTTGCTCATAACGCTGAAAAGGTTCGATTTTGTTGTTTGACCTCGTTGAAACTAAATTGAAATGTCATTTTTGATCAGACTTCACAGTCGTAGAATAAATTCTGTATGATTTTCACTCGTGATATCTGTGCATGGAAATTCTACGTAAAATACAAATTACTGCCTGTTTCTATATTTTTGTAATAACCGTTGCTTATACAGAACATGATAAAATAGTATAAAATAAAATATCTGTCTGTCGAATGTCGAAATTTCTCCTATCTTTAAGAGAAAACAGGAAAATGTAAACAATTTTGAAACTTTTTGCTATTTTTTCCTTTGTCTTTCCTAAAATTGGAGCATTTATTTTAAAGCAGGATATTAGGTACGATCATGAAATAATTCACTCATATTGTATTACGATCTGACTGGGATGATGTAACGTGTCAAAACATCAGTGAGGTCGTGTTTTGTTCTTTTGGAAATATCCATTGGACAGCTTGTCTTCGCGCAACTCTTTAAATAGAAGAAGAATCATAGATAAATCACAGAAGAATCACAAGATTCCATGATATGATATTCTTATTTTCTCCTACGCATGATACTCCTCCGATTTTTATAATTTTTTTTTTAAATCAAGGTATACAAAAATTAATCGCAATCAGCCTTGCTTAACTTCCACCTATATTTTGAGCCTTTATATACCTAAATACGTATCATAAGGAAAACTTATTGATATGTAATACAATACATATTATCCATTTCCGAAAATTACTTTATAAGAGCATTTGTGTACATTGGATATTGACGATCAATCAGATAAATAATAGATATGTACGTATTGACGTAATTGGCCTCTCATTATATTTAAATTAGGAATGAAAGGTAATTACATTAAGACTTCGATATAACAGCAAAGTTGGTATATGAATAATAGACGGACATGTACGAGGTATAAATGCAACACCATTAGAGGTAATAAAGTCCCAAACAACGAACATCTTCGCCGGTACTATTAGGCATAAATAATTTTATAATGCAGTGTCTTTCACTATACGCCATGTAATTTCACTAATAATACCAGTGACGTACTGTTTTTCTATGGAATTTATGTATACGTACAAGGTGAAGCACGAAAGCAGGAGGTTTCAAGAATGACATTATTTATATCAATTTTATTCTTCTTCTTGCGTTCCGAAATGTTGCCGATCAGCATTGCTATTTTTACTTTGGATGAAATCAAAATAAAGAACATGGTGGGTTCGGCGTGCGTCTTAGGATACACCCCAGGCAGCCAAAATGCATGCCAAAAACTGAGTGCAGTGCCCCCCGGTGTGCGTAGAAGTAGATATAGGTATCTTTACCTATTATCTTGTCTCATACATTTTTTGTTTATTTTTACTTTGTTGAAGGCTGCGCGGAACAGCCCAGTGGTGGACTATTGAACCATTGAACAATTTTTTTAGGTTCTGATACCAGGAAATTAGTCTTCGTCCTGGTCTCCTCCTTGCCCTATGTACTCCTTCCCCTATAGTATTAACTGGAAGAGGTCATATCGTCGTTCGTTCCTCATAATATGACACAGGTTTGTTGAATTGTTGTGATAACTTCGCATTACTTTTCAATTCTGCTCAGGACTTCATCATTTGTGACTAGTTCCATTAAGGAGATTCTGAAGATGTGTTTTCTTGTGTCATTTTTTTATGTCTATAGCACTACATCTCGAACGCTTGGAGCTTCTTCGTTGATGCCCCAGAGAGTGTTCAAGTCTGTTCAGAGAGTGTTCAAGCCTTTGATCCGGAAAGCAGAACTGGAAAAAGCACTCTATAGTACGAAGATCTTGGTTTTCAGCGGCAGAATACGGCTTGTAAAGACAGCGCCCTTTGACAGTGGTCCCATTGACTATTTACTCTAAAGTGCCAATGTTAGTATAGCTTTCAACCCTTTTCAATTAATTCTTGGTTGATCATCAGTTATGTATTGAGGAGATTTGTTTACTTCAAATTTAAGTCGAGAATAATAAAATATTTGCGTTGCTGAAATTCTTGAAGAATTTATTCTGGAAATTTTTTTTTCTTTCAATATTTTCCTGCCAGGTAGCCCATTCGATGTCCTTACACGACCAAAGACGATGCGGGGGAAAGCATCTGGCCATACTAGAGGTTGCCAGTTGGTATAAGAGCCGTGATTCCTACGGATAACGCCAATAAATCCAGATACGCTCGGGAAGCGAGTTTAGGGAAATAGTTGGCTAAAGGTAATACAACTGACAACATAATAGGGAGAGATCTCTGTCAGTACACACACACAGAGAGAGAGAGAGAGAGAGAGAGAGAGAGAGAGAAGTAGAACTCAGTGGCAGAAGGGACTCGAGCGCCTTTGAGATCGGTTTTAGATGAAGGAGGGAAATGTTTTGTTGCTGGGGTCTTGGTCGCGTGTAAGGACACCGACTATTAATTATTTTCTTTGGTTGAATAGCCATTTTTAATATGTATTAGCAGTTTTAAGTGAGTCGAAGTACCCAGAAAATGAATTATTTGTAACCCTCTGCGTTGATGAGAGCAGGTACCAGCTAACACAGAGGTAAAATTCTGCATTAATAATTTGCTGGATATCTTAGTCAGGGTCCTAGGAAATGATTTTTTAATAGGGTCCTGAGAAATGACTACTATAGGAAATGGGTTTTTAGGAAATTGCTGTTAGGATAAAATATGGATTTTAGAAACGAGTTTTGGGAAATGGTTCTAGTTTTATTCCTGATTGGCTATATACTTCACAAGAAAGAAGCTACACACCCAGTTTTCCTGAAGTCAATGTGAGCCATTAACATATAATTACCTAACGTAAGGTTTATTCCAAATTTGTATAAAGTAAATCCAGTGTTGACTAAATCCAACCATCATGACTTACATTAAAAAATAACAAAAGTGAATGTCATAGCTAGAAAATGACACGACAAATTAAAAGAATCGTCTACAAAATATTTTCGTTGAAGATTTTTCTCTACTGCACTCTACTTTTCTGTATTAAACATTGAAAAAAAAATTCCCGGTAGATGCACTTATTTGAATTTTCCGAACTCAACTCGTTCATAAACGTTATCAATGGCGGATTTTACATGAGAGACACGACACGTGCGGTTAAATTTAGCCCTCCCCCCACATTAAATGATGTTTTTACTACCCCGGTACACCACAGAGCATTTTCTACAGTGAATATTACAGTGGCGGCTTTTGTAGCTTTGTCAAGAGGGGCAGGGTACCTACAAGAATGTTGCGTGCAATTAAAATTGGCTCAATTCGAATCCTGTAAGGTATGGTATGATGAAGGAGGGGGGGGGGGGATTAATAGGATTAATACTCAGTTGAAGGTGAGTCCGCGTGTACTCTTCCAGGAATTTTTTGAAAAATGGTAGAAAATTCTTGGTTTATTGCATTTTTGGTGATCTTTTTCTTTATTTTCTTTTGTTGCTTGCTCATCAAACTGAATTACCTGTTTTTTATAGTTGTTTTTGTTCATGATTTGCTTATTTGCATATAATCGTCTGCAACAGTCAGTGCATATATCGTTTGAAATATGATCGTAAGGGTGCAGGGACTAATTATAAATTAAACTATTTAAAAAAATCTTTTATGGGTTGATTGGAGGCTCGATTTGTGAGGCGCGAGGACGCTTCACGCACCTTTATGGGAAATCTATCATTGAGAGTCTGGAGAGCTCAGAAAGTCTCAAAGTTACTGCGAACAATTCATAAACACCCTGTATATATTAAATTAAACAAACACGACAACTCGATCTAAGGGCTATCACCTAACCCTTCCAGGTTGCTGTCACCGCGCTAATTATCCTGAGTTCAGGCGAAGAACGGCAGAGTTTAAATATTAACTACCATACCCTTTTTAACTCCAATTAAGTCCTGGTAGCAGGATATCGGTGATTTGCCGGGGTGAATAATGCAGCTCGGCCGTCTCGGAAACAGTCGAATGCCGATTCCCCCCTTTCGTCCCGGCGTCCCGGAGCTGGGTGATGCCATTAAGCACAACGACTTGTGCTTCTATTATTGGCCAGAGTCTTATTCGAGTCGATCGGTAATTATGGGATGAATATTTATTCGACAACAGTGGCGTAGGTACCTGATGTTTTATAAATTTCCTTCGTGTATTGAGGATTTTATATAAGTGCAGGGAAAAATCATCAAGTTATGTTGAGTTGATATAATTTAAACCAAAAAATTTTGTCTATTAAATTAAGCAAAAATTAAAACAAATGGCTGCGTCAAGAACAATAGTGTGTAGGCTTATAACCCAGATTAAAGGATGCACCATAGGCACGTTGCGTTATTAAGGCCCAACTTGAACAACGATACCACATAAATCAGCTCCCAGGGAAATGCTATAAAATCACGGTTCAATCAGTGAATGTTCATAGTAAAGCAACAGCAGTGAATCGGTTTCTGCATTATTTTTACCGTGCTATATTAATTTTTTTTTATAAAGTGACACCGTCATGTTTATAATTCAGGTCAGAGGTAATTCTGTGGTATTGATGATGTTCATATATAACTAAAAAAATTCTATAAATGTTTGACTGAATGAAATACTTTCTGTATATCTCACTTTTCAGTCAGACAAAAGATCAACAATATTTCTCTCCCGTATTCCTTAGAATCCTGACTGATCCTGACGGGTAATCCCTTATATTTACAGGATATATACCTTACTTCATTCAAGCGACGCTACAAAGAACGATAACTCGGTTAAGTTTGAGACAACCAACATCACAGTTTACAGTCCTGCTTCCTTCCATGAATATTTAATCCCCGCAGTTACAGGACTCGCAAACACTTGTACCTACTGGATTCGGGAATAAAACCATCACTAATGCAGAACCGGTGTAAGCTCCAATTAAATCAGATATTTGGGTCAAACAAATTGGTTATGGTTACATACATTTCGATAAAAGTGTTGAGGTTACTATGTATTGTAAGAACATATTCAACCGAGCAATTAATGAGAGGTTTTGCATTGGAGCTAGGTTTATGATTAAAAAATCTCACTATAAAAATTAAATCCCTCCCTTTGTCTTTTGAAGTGGCACTTCCAGATAGGGTTACTGAATATTTCAATCCCGGTGACTGGTTCACGGGAAGAAGGGGGAGTTAGCGATCGGACTGAGACTGAGGTTTAATTGCCTTTTTCCATTCGGCGGGGTTAATAAGGGGAGCAGGTAGGATTTCTGCTGTCCGGAAGTCAATAATTAATCGGCAAAGATCGGGAAAAGTGTGGCAATTGAACCTTGACAGCCGCGCGGAATATTAACAGCGATTGTTTATTCATGCCACTCCTCGACCAAGATAGAAGGGTGAGTCGTCCTTTGTCCTTTTATTTCGGGGGTTTGAATAAAAAAGGGCTTTTTTAAATAACTGCTGACATCTCCACAAACGTCAGGGATTTCAGGTAGAACGGAGCCTTTGACGCCTGTAAAATACGTTTGATATATCTACCAAAAGCAAGTCTTTAAAATATGGATCGATGCTTGGAAAATTATATTGTTTAATTTTGTGTTATTAATGTCACTGTGGATACTTGTACTTGTACTTGTACTTGTACTTGTAAAAAATTCAGGAAATCTTCAAACGAATTGGTTAATTATTAAATTTTACTTAAGTACCTCCTAGGTATTCAATTGGGATTGACATTTGTTACTAAAAACCTAAAAATTTTTCTATAATATGATTCGACCTTATTAGAAGTACAGGGTGTTAGTTAATGACAGGCCGTAATTTCAAGGGAGCGTTCCTGAGCCAAATTCAAGTAGAAAAGTTCATATAAGCACGTGTCCTGAAAAGTCTGGTTTTCAAGATACATCAGGGTATCAAAGTTAAAAAAAACAATAGTTTTTTATTATTATCTATACGATCCTTTTACCCATTTTGTTGAAATTTGACAGGGTTATTCAGTGTAATAAGACGCTAAATTGGCACTAACTAAAAGATAATTATAAGTTATGGCGTCTCGGGGGGGGGGGGGGGGGGGGTTGTAGTCTCACGAATAATATTGACAACAAAAATGTACGCTACTGAATTTTTTTTATCTTAAATTTTTTTCAGATCAAGCACCTAAAAATTCAACTTTTCTGCGTCCTAATATATCTTTTCCTTTATTAATTACTTTGCAAATTAGAGACGCCGCATGTCTACATTTTTTAAACTTGGCAGCATGACTTAATTTCGGACAATTGACAGACCCCCCGAGCTGGGTAACGTCCTTTTCTGTGAATAAATTATGTATTTCACATTTTTTAGCATTGGTTCCTATTTATGAGTACTGCTGTATCGTTAAATAAATAAATAAATAAATAATGAAAAAATCAAATTTTCCATCTCCTTAATGAAGATGATCATTTAAATCAGACTAAAGTCGCTTCATCTATGACTGCATTATCCAAAAACCGTCTGATTTTTATTACTTCGTTACCTATTAGGATGTAGTATAATTTTTTCTAATGGTAATTCCAGTAGCAAACGATAAAATCACTTTGAAGGTTTAGAATTTTTTTGACTTTTATGGGACTCAACCGATAAATATCTGTGTTTAATTTGCTTCATCTATTAAGTACATTGGTATACTTATCTTTATGGTATCCTTAATTAGTAATCTTTGGAATCGGAAATAGTTAAATTAGGCATTTAGTTTTATTTATTCATGGAAAAAGTGTTATAGATGTTTCCGACAAGGACACGTCTTCTAAGAATCGAATACTTTCGGTGCTGCGTTTTTTTCAGTAATCTGAAATATCGTAATAAAACCCCGTTTCAAAGTAATTGTCTCAATTATCTTTACAGGTTTTAAGTAAATTTTCCAAGGAAATATATAATTACGAAAATATCTTGAAAATAGCCAAAGGACTTGGAATGATTTCGTATTATAAATACTTTCGTAAAGTATAAGAAACTGTTACCAATTCTCATCCCTCGAGGATACGAAATAATGATACATCAGTATAACTGCCTGTTTCTTATTTTAACAACAATTTACGAGGAATTAAGACCTATAAAATATTGATAGTATCTTTTATAGCTGTTGTAAGAAAAGTATAATAAAATGCATTTACAATCTGTACCTATTATACTGATTTAATTAACGACACATCATCAATTAAATGGCTATTAAAATTTATTTTTGTGCATATCATTCACATTTCTGCAATCCTTTTACTTTATTTATTTGTTGTTTAAGATGGTATTAATTAGGTAGGTAGTTAACAAAATGTTCGCGTTTAAAAATATATATTTTTAACGGATACCTACCTAAGACAATTAAATTTAAGTACTAGGTATTTCTAGTAGTTTTAGTTTTCCTGCATGGAAGAAGCAGATTTATTCACCCGCATGAAGGCATAGACCTAAATCTGAAGGTTTTCTTCAATGTTGAGAAGATTTTTGAACCAGATTTATTTCACCAGTACCAGAAATTTGATGGACTTTAAAATAATTAGAACTTAAGGGGACGAGATCTGCAGACAGTAGGTTTAGGTTCCACAACCACAACCACAACCTGTAAATTGGTATGAGCTGGTAGAGGTATGAAGGAAAGCAAAAAGTGGGATATCCTATAGACTTCTGAAGAATATGGATTTTAAATGCATTATGCCAATAATGCGCGCCTCGCAATGCTGTTTAGAGCATACAGTGTGTGTCACAGGCATGGTACACCCCCTTTTTTTTCTTTATTTTTGGAGATAATTTTTTGAAATTTGGTGCGTCGCATATTCTCGATAGAACGCACTTTTTAGCAGAAAATTTAATTTTTTTCCACATCCGGTTTTTCCGGAAATGTTACCAACTTTTTATTTTTAAATAGGACACCCTATATATTATTATATTTTTAGATTCTATACATTTCTACGAATACAGCAATACCACATAAGTACCATTTTAAATGTCAAATTTGTTTTAATTTAATTTTTTATTTTTCAATTATAGTGTGCCATGACTATTTCGTTTTACTCCAATTGGATCATCTAATGCTAGAAAAATCGAATTTTTGTTCAAAGTAATAAATTAGGTGATTTATGGATAAATAATGCGCACCGGAATGATTTTTTGAGCTGAATTCATTTTTTTCAAATGGTACCATATTGGTACCGAGGTACCATCTGCTAGTACTTCCAATAAGGGACATTTTGGTGTACCCATTTTGCATCTGTGACGAACACAACTGAAGTCATGGCACACTATAATTGAGAAATATAAAATTAAATAAAAACAAATTTGACATTTAAAATGGTACTTATGTGGTATTGTTGGATTCGTACAAATGTATAGAATCTAAAAATATAATAATATATAGAGTGTCCTATTATTTAAAAATAAAAAGTTGGTAACATTTCCGGAAAAAACGGATGTGGAAAAAAATTCAATTTTCTGCTAAAAAGTGCGCTCTATCGAGAATATGCGACGTACCAAATTTCAAAAAATTATATCCAAAAGAAAAAAAGAAAAAAGGGGGTGTACCATGCCTGTGACACACACTGTATATAGCAATCTAAGGAATGAATGACACGTTTCAGCGGTTCATGGCACATATTTTGAAAATATTTTTGTATGGAACAAGTTACCCACAACGCGCAATTGCGCCTTCGTGTTAAGAATGGTTCGTTGATGATACCTCTTTTGGACGGAGTCAACATCCTAACAATGGAGCCATATATTCTAGAAAACGTCTTATTTAAGAAAAGTGTATAGAGCATTCAGTTTTTGGAAAGAGAGAGAGAGAGAGAGAGGAAACACGGGTCTTTTCGATCTCGATAAAGGAATACAAGATTCTTAGCAGCTGACTCAGCCGTTCTTGAAACAGTTTGTTTATTCAGCCAAAAGTTCTGAAAGACACTCATAATGATTCAGCGGTCCTGTCTTGTGTATCGTCAAAGCTGTCTCGATCATTATCGACCTCCCAAACCCTGCGCCTCTCTTTAAAGCTCAGAAAAAATTAAAAGACAAAGAAAAAAAGAATAAGAGAAAGAGAAAGATTAAGAAAAAGAAAAAGAAAAAGAAAAAGAAAAAGAAAAAGAAAAAGAAAAAGAAAAAGAAAAAGAAGAAGAAAAAGAAAAAGAAAAAGAAAAAGAAAAAGAAATGGGAATGTCACTTCTGTATAGTACCTACCTATGTATTTAGCTATACCTTAACAATGTTTGTATTTTTTTTTTTGTAAGTGAGCCTTTATTCTAACCTTGCGTCTTACCTTATAAAATTCTGTGGCTGAATGAAGTGAGCGATCCAATGCCAAAAAACCGCATATATATAATACAAATAGAAAGTTCTGGAAAAGGAAAAGTGATCATAAGGTACCAGTGTCACCAAAATCGAATTATTCCTTGTTCTCTAGGGATTCATAAGGATCACTATTCTTGAACTTTTTACATCATGACTAGTTCCTGGATATGTTGATATAGAACAAGATTTTCGGCACCCCAGCCAAAAATTTGATGTCTTGCAAAAGGGAGAAGTGAACCATTTGGCACATTGTTCAATTCACATTTACATTTTGGATTCAGAAATTGTGACAAATCCAAATAATAATTAAGTTCGACATGGATTCTCGGCAATTTATTCATATGGTCATCGGTCGAAAACTGCTTCCTATAAGAAAATTAGAGCCCTTAATCTTTTACCCTGAAGAACCTTTCTAACTCCCATATTTTATGTCGTGAATAGATGTTAATCTGTGAGATTTCTTCATCATTTTCTTGTCACTACATTTACCATTCGACGTCGGAGAACCGGAAGAACACAAAAAAATGACGTCATACTGACGTTGCTCTTTTTTACCAAAATACCTTATATCCTTTATCTTGAATGGACGAGTTAAAAAGAGTTACCTTTGAAGCATCTGTGTTTTTTTCTTCCAATTTCCGTCATCACCTGTGAATACTGAGAGGGTTTTCCCCTTCTCCTCCAAAGCCCTAAATTTCAAACACGTTTTAGTCACGTCACGTTCCAGATGGAAGACTTCTTGTCTCAAATCTACCATGTTGTTGACGGTCTCGGTCATCAGGTTTTTCTCCTGGCGAAGTAGCTTGATTTCAATTTTCAGCAAGCGGGTATCTTGAAGTCTTTGATCCTAATGAGCTCTTATAAGGATTTAGGAGTCTTCAGTTGAGCTCGTATTATGTCTTTTTCGTTGTCCTAAAAAATGGGAAGGAATTATGCAGAATAAATAATATTTGGTGGGAGTTATTATACCATTATAGTTTTATGAAATCTTTTCTCTTCATCTGTGACCTCTGCTATCGCTTGTTTGAGACTTTTGATCTGTTTCAATCCATTGTCAACTTCTGCCCTGAGCAATGGATATCTAAATTATAATAATATACTCTCTCGAATATAAAAATACTTCTACCTCAAGTTCTATTTTTCCTTCATTACTTTATTCATGTTATTTTCTTCTTTAATTAACAAATGATTTTTCATGGCAATATTTTTCTTCAATTGCTCAGTCTGATGAGAGCAAACTTTCAACTTCTTCTTCAATTCGTTCCCTTCAGCGGTGCTCTCTTGAAGTCACAATTTTTGAAGTGCGGTCTTGCCCGCCCTTAACGTTTCAAACATGTTCTGTTGCATCCTGATGTATGAGTCAGCTGCTCTGCTAAAGATTTCTTCAATTCAAAAATCTCCACCTACACAATTTTTTATTTCAATGTCGTCCATGATATCTTCGATCTACTTTTTAAGAATTATCCGATCCTCGCTAAGTCGATCTCTTTCTCTCTCTTGAACGCTGATTATGTTTTTCATTTTGTTACTTTCGATGAAAAAACTATCGGGTTCGGTTTCGAGTTTCGTTTTTCTCTGCTCTTGAAGACTTGTTGTTCTTCGGATCTACCTAAAAATAAAGATTCGTAAAGAAGAGGATGTTATGAAGACATGCTTTTAAGTTACGTTGATTCCTAATGATTTGCTCCTTTAATATCTCCTTTTAGTGTATTTTTTAATAAAAAATACACTATTGAGGACGACATCACTTTTCGAAAATCACCCAAACTCATCAAATGTCCACCGATCATGACGCCCAGATCACGAAAAAGTGGTTTTCCAAAATTCACCTGCCCACGATATATATATATATATATATATTTATTTCTCCAAAATCACGAAATTTTTATTTTAAAAACGCTCCTGTTGCTTTATCTTTCAAGATTAGTGAACGAAATTTTGCACTCTTATCAAGCTTTAGGAACAATTTCGATTTCCATTAAAAAATTTTCCAAAAGTCGCGTCACTTCTACAGGGTGTTCCTTCAAAATTCGGCAAATCCGGTTTTTGTCACCTCATTTCAGGTCGCAGTTTTCAATCTAGGAGACTGAAATTTTTGTGGAAGTAAGATATCCACAAGGAGTGGTCTGGTATTGCACTTGAGCAAAATCGGCTGAGCCGTTTCAAAATGGCGGCTATTTGAATTTTTGGAAAAAGGACTATTTTTTGAACCCCTGTATAAGCTAGATAGAAACAGAGTTTTATATCAAGTTCACAAGATTGGAAGTATATGACTTGAAATTTAATTTAATGCAATAAAATTTGCATTTTTTCTAATAATAAGCCAGTGGCGTGGGTAGGAAAAGGGTAAAAATGGCTAAATTTCTCCAACAATTTATGAACACATTTTTGAAGTAATTAAACTGAAAATTTTACAGTAGACAACTATACTAATAGACTTCAACCCTTGAGCATTTCAAAAAGTAAAAAAGAAAAATGGCGGAGATATTCGATTTTTTTTACATGATGTTTATTTCTCTAAAATTTTAAAAACGCTCCCTGTAGCTTCATCTTTCAAGATTAATGAACGAAATTTTTTATTCTTATAAACCTTAGGGCTGACGTTTGATTTTCGTAAAAAACATTTTCCTAGAGTTGTGTTACTTCTACAGGATGTCCCTCCGAATTTCAGAAAAAAAACCGTCCGTGAGACGCGGGTTCTGGTCGAAGTTTTCAATCTAGAGCGCTGAAATTTTTTTGGTAGTAAGATATCCTCAAGTAGTCGTCTGGTACTTGAGTAAAATAGGTAAAGACGTTACAAAATGGCGGCATTTTCAATTTTAGGAAAATGGCTAGATTTTGAACCCCTAAAAATAGGCAAGTTAGAATCAAAAACTTTTAAACGAAATTAACAAGATTGGAATAAACTTATTATAAATTTGAGCTAATACAATACAATTTGCATCATTTCTATTAATAAGCCAGAGGCGTGGGTAGGAAAAGGGTAAAAATGTCTACATTTCTATAAACATTCATGAGCTTATTTTTGAAGGACTAGAACGGAAATTTTGGTAGTAGACAACTATACTAATATTATTTAACCTTCAAAAATTTCAAGAAGCAAATATAAAAATGGCGGAGATATTCGAATATTTTTACATGATGTTTATTTCTCTAAAATTTCAAATTTTCGGTTTTCAAAACTCTCCTTTCATTTTTTTCCGAATTTATTAAAGGTAGTGTAAAAAATAGTATTTTTCAAGTAAAGGTAGCCAGTGGCGGGCATAGGAAACGGGACAAAATTGTTAAATTTTGCCAATTTTTTTGATTTTTAAATTTAAAAATCCATTCTAAGGCACGTGCTCAAACGAAATGAAACGAAATTATCACAGAAAATTTTTCACAGTAAAGCACTACGCTAACATGACATGACTATGGAAAATTTCAGAGAGCCAATAATTTAAAAAGCGGTGAAAATATTCATAATTGAATCGCATAAAAATACACTATCTCTGCGATTGATGCGCAAGAAGGTTTTCTTTAGTGTATTTTTCATTTTCTCTCTTCAGTTCGTCTACGTGCTTTTTTACATCAACTATTTCGCGTTCTATTGTAACAATTCTTTGTCTTAGGTTATTTCGATCTGCTGAAGGTTTTGTTTTTTCGTGTTAGATATGAATTTGTCTTTTTTATAAATGTCTCTAGCTTTCGTCAATATACCTATATGCATGCACCCATTTTTGTTACTGTTCCTCATTATTCACCTTGTATGTATATTTTTTGCCATTTTTTATGAAAGTATTAGGTATAAGTACTTATTACATCTTTGCTCTTCCATATAATAGTTATTCTCTTCTGTAACACCTTATACACAAGTAAATTTTATTATTGTTATAGTAGATGATGTGGGAACAGTTAGAGTGTAAGTATATAAAAGCACGATTATAATAGTTATATACTTAGATAAAGGATGTCGTAATGTTATGCTATAAGCTATGTAGTAAAGAGCTGGTATGGCATAGTCGAGTTCCCCCACGTTTTCGTGATCACGTCGTTTAGGAGGTAGGTAAATATAGGGATGGATGCAGCATTTCCTTTTGTAATTTGATGTGCTTTATAGTGATTACCTGTCTCTAAATGGCAGGTGATTTTCATTCCACAAATTGCGCCGCAGCTTTTTGCCTTGCTCTACGAGCCATAGTACATTAGTTTATGCCTATTTTGTCATCTTGAAGACCTCTTATACCTATATAATAGGTGTGTACCTATACCATAACATTTAATCGTTCATTTTTTTACCTATACAAAATTATAATTTCCAAAATAAAAATTTTCTCAATGTTTCTTGCGCGGTCCATTCAGCAACACGAAGCAAGATAGGAAAAAAATTAATTGGAAATAAGTTGAACTAAAAAATTTTAAATGGTCATTGGCGTTCAGTTTTAAAAAGTTTTTTCAAAATTATATTCGATGAAGGAGCCCTGAGACGTCACTGGTCTTAATTATTTTAATCTACTGACGTCTAAATTAACCCCTTACTGCAGCAAATGAAACTGTAAAATTTCAACAATATTAGGTGAAAAAATTTGTTTTCGAAAAAGTTGATTTATTATGTTTATATGAACTTTTGATCTTATAATCACTCAAAAATTCGGTCTCTCAAGTTTGGCCTCCTCATTAATTAACACCCTGTATGTTCAAGACATAAAACGTGGCTTCCAATGCTCAAGCTTCAATCTTTATTTATAAATAAATCCAAATTTAGGGTAACGTGCCTAATGTATGTAGCTCTCTCTGGCACAACAAAGGTGGAAAGCACCCTTCTGAAGAGAACGGCATAATCAGACGTGTTGGCAAGAGTCAACCAAAAAGCTAATTACTATTTGATCATGACGAAATTTTCCAATACATTTAGTCGCATTTTCCATATGGCATACTCTAGTAAAGAATATTCTGAAACTCGAACAATTTTTAACCTGAATTTACTAAATTAAATAAGTAGTAAAAATTGCAATAGTTAGAAAATGATTACTTACCCAGGCAGCAAGGAATGTTCACTGAATGTTCCCTAAATGTTCACCGAACATTAAACATTGCTCTAATGTTAAACAGACTTTCCGAATATTCAGGCAACGTTCAGATTCTAATGTTCGTTTTCAGACGTTGAATAAACATTCACTGAACATTAGATACTGAACATTCAAAATGCAATGTTTAATTAACATTCATACAATGTTTTAGATGAAATATGTTTATTGCACGCAATTACATTACAGGTACACTGACATCAGGTAAATAATAACATATACCAAAAAAAATTGGAAAATTACATGCGGAAACGAAAATATTTGGCTTAAAAATTGATAAAAACCAGAATTATATTTATTATAATTATTACAACGAGGTGTTGCGCGCGCAGCTCTCTTGTCTATTGCATTCCCAGTATTCTCTTGTCTTGTGTCCAATATGTCCGCTATTCTTGGCATTTCATCTTGTTTTTCTAAACTATGAATATACCTATGTATAGGTATAAAAGTCACAATAAATTATCAGCAAGCTAAGTATTTTATGCTTGTCTGGTCGGAGAGAGAAGGTGCAGAGAGTGATGAAAACTAATCTAATTCTTCATCCCAGGTATTATAGGTAGGTAGGTATTATGATGTAGACAGGAAGAAGAAAAACAACACGGAAGAGCAAATGTGACCTTATAATAATAATAATAATTTATATTGTTCACTGATGGATTGATAAATGGAATACACCTACATAGTAAGTATTATTTTTTTCAGCTTTTCAGCTCCATAGGTAATACAATTCTTAGTGATGATCAGTTTGATAAAAAAAACAAACATTCACTCAACATTTAAAACTAATATTCATTGAATGTTTACAAATCTGTCGTTTTTCACATTGGCTAAATGTTCATTTTTAAATGTTCAGTAAACATTCATTCATAAATGTTCACTAAAGCTTAAATCTGAACATTCACTGAACATTTAAAACTAATATTCATTGAATGTTTACGAATCTGTCGTTTCTAACATTTGTTCGATTGCTGCCTTGGTATTTTATTAATTGTTTGCTAACTATTTCATGGGAAGCAAGATCAGGTCAAGTAAGATTTATTGGACCAAGATTATGGACCAAATATTATCTCCGCATGCATATAAGATTCAAACGTATTGTGATAATCTTCAACAGCTGGCAGGATTGGCATGTGTGATAAATTTGATGGTTACTCAGGCAGAATCGCCATATTATGATAAACTGGGAAGGGTAGAGGGTTTGAAACGCAGTAGAACGATAACGTTTCAACCTTATTAGTCGTGATCAATTGTTCTTACATTTTTAATGATTGTATAGATTGATTCTGAATTCTTATAATTGATTCATTTATATTTTTTTAATATTAATGGTCAACGTTTAAACGTTTATTGAATAAATGCGCTAGAACAGGTCATTGTTTTTGCTGACAAGAACATTCCATATTTAAATATGCTACACTAAAAATAGTCAAAAAAATCTAGTCGAAGTAAATGAAGACTTCCCTCGGTATTGGGAGGGTTTTCTTGGAAAAGCAATATATTTTTATATAATTTTTATTCATATTATTATTGCATGTAAACAATAATCCAAGTTAAACAAATTAAAAAATAAATGCTAGAGGCTTCAAAATTGGTATAAATGATGGGTGAAAAATAAATTAAATATCAAACAACTTTTACCTGTGCGACATTTTCCAAAATTATGAAAACTAATTCCACATTTGGTAACTTTTTGCCAGAAAATATCCAATTTGACAGTTGTAAAAGACACGTGAGAGGCGGTATTGTAACGTATCACACCCTGGGTGTGAAAATTTCAAACGAAAACCTGCGAAAATTATTTCAACTCATGGAATATTCCACGCACAAGGTAGGTAATCAACAAAACAAAGGAAACTAGTCTAAGGAAACACTCTACGAAAGCGAAAGTTCACACAAATGAATAAGGTAGGAAACAATACACCTGTAAAGTGAAACAAAGTGAGAAAAGTGAAGGAAAACTCCAGGACAAACGAAAACGTTATTGTAATCGACTTCCTGCAGAATAAAACAATAGCAGCCCCTAGAAAACATAAAGGTAAGTAAATGAAAATTCACATATCTATAACCTGATTACAGACGCATCGAATGAAAATACAATCATGTCAATCCAGCAAAGGAAAGCTCCAGAAAATGAAGAGAAAGCTAGCTCAACGTAGGCAGCAACCCTATTCACTGTTAGCTTAAAGACCAGAATCGAACACACACCACCAATTCATTCTACAAAGGGAAGAGAAATCGGCGCTGGGACAATACAAGAAACCTTCGAAAACAGTATAAAAAGGGACGAAATATAACGCAGAAAAACAGTTCGAGATTCTCTTCCCGACCTGTCGTTTATACACCTGATATTTCGCAAGATCATACAGTGATAATAAACGTTCCTTTTTTTTATCCCCGTTTATACACCTGATATTTCGCAAGATCATACAGTGATAATAAACGGATTCCAAAATCCAATCAGTCCAAGTAAATATTCCGCCTGCCTACAAAAATTCATCCAACCTCAGCGCCGCTAGACCAACTCGTCAGTCGTCACCGACACCGCTCCGTTACCAGCTAGAGGCCGACCGATGGCTTCGTCAGAACAAACGCCCGGAGAGTCGCCAGGAGCCGCCGACGAAGGCCCCGTCTACGAGCAACAAGC
The DNA here is from genome assembly GCA_910589415.1 of Malachius bipustulatus. Taxonomy (NCBI): domain Eukaryota; kingdom Metazoa; phylum Arthropoda; class Insecta; order Coleoptera; family Melyridae; genus Malachius; species Malachius bipustulatus. Next base: position 28,535,112 of record OU342635.1, on the reverse strand, counting down.
ACCACCAGGAAGCCCACCGCTACCCGCCGAGCCTCCTGGACTTCTAGATTTCTACCAAAGTCAACTTCCGGACACCAATCTAACAGGTTCATATAAACATTTGTGTCAATAATAATATTAAACTAATTTTTGTGTAAATAGGTAAATAAATAAGTAGTAAGTAGTAGAAAGAGAGTGTTACCAGGCAATAACCATAAAAGTCCCGTTTTACAATATCTCAATTCACAGACGTTGAAGGTCCCCCTGGCGCTGTCACTAATCGCAAACACCAAAGTAAGGGTAACATAGTTGCCAAATTAGTCCCCGAAGTGTAAAAAGTCGTTCTAAGTTCAAATGCGTAAATTTTCAACACGAAAGGTTCAAACAATTTCCTCCCCTAAAATTAAAGTCAAACGCCTCAAGAAGAAAATCAAAGGTCAAATTAAAATCGCAGGGAAAAGCAAATAGATAACCAAATCCAATAAATTAAACAAAAATAGTGTGCACACAGAAATTGAAATAAACAACAGGCCTAAATAAAACTAAAGGTACCTATTTCACCTCACTAACCAAAGGAAAGTTTAACTTCATTTCTTGTTTGTTTGTTAAGTATCAATTTGTACCTCATTCCGAACTTTGCCAACTAAAACCTTTCAAAACCTCAAAACGAAAAAACAACAAATCCAAACAGACAGACGAAGGTTTACATCAAAAAGTTGGAGTAGTATACTTATAACATTAATGAAAACAAATGAAGGGTTAAAACCAACACAAACAAAAATGGGTTCCGTAATGTCAGAGCATAGCCTTTTACGGTAAACTCGATCCAAAGTGATCAAAGGTATTTTTCTTACAGCAGGTGTATGAATGCGAGAGTGCCTTCAGTGTTTTTATTTTTGTGTAAGTCGCGTGAAACCAATGTTCACTTGAACATAGTAGCCTGGGGGAGAAGGTCAGTGGGATGCTGCCTTCGTCTCTCGTAGGTTCTGGAAAATCCCTTGGTAAAGCATACCTGCAAATTGATAACTTAGTCAAATCAGGAAACAGGAAAACAGTAAAAAATCACAAACTTGAAATTGAAGTAAAACTATCCAAGCAAACAAGTAAACTGCCCAAGCTGGCAACCCCGAAAGGTCACATACAAACCAGACTCAAACGAAGGTAACCACGCCAAACACCGCCATTATTATAAGGAATTTATGGTCCTCATAGAAATAGAGCAACAGAGTAAAATACGGTCAAAATGACGCAAACAGGTCTTTTATACTACTGCAAAGCCAGTGCCGAAAGGTCCATTGACAAGTAAATAAAACAAACAAAAATAATCCAAGGCGAAAAGCTACTTTAAATCACCAAAGTGTGATAAATAAATAAATTATTATAAGGTAAATTTGAACATTTATAAAAAGGTAAAATGAAACGCAAAATGCGAGAATAAATTATTGTAAGGTAAAAAACGGAATATTCCTAAAAAGGAAAAAATGTAAATAACAAATAGAAAATTAATAATTAAGGTATTTTAAGATTCATTGTAAGGAATGAACTGAAGTCCAGTCTGAAACATATATGAAATAGTGATATCATTTCATTCTTTAATTTTTATAAAAGGAAAAAAAGGAAAGTCCGGTAACACACATCTTATAGTTTTTCTTGTGCTTTAACATTTGATTCCAGAACTCTTGCATACCCTATCCGAGAACCAGGGTGACTACAGGAAAACAACACAACGAGAGGAGGTCCTAGCCGCTTTTTCTAGACGAACATCGGGGGTAGGGGGGGGTTTGTTACAGTATAGGTGTAATTTGTCATCATTTTTGAAGCTTTATTAATTTTATCGATCACAATAGCCAAACTGTTAGAGTTTCGGTCAAACGATCTCTAAAGTGCAGCATGGCTTTGTTTGGTTAGTACTTGGATGGGTGACCAAACTTGATAGTGGTAAATAAAAAAGTTCCGTGACCGATCGTGCTCCGGGAGGTACGTTAAAAAGGGGGTCCCGGCTGCTTCACAGCAGTCGTTAAGTTACGTCAGAGGCCCTTGAGGCTATTTGAAAACTTCTGACACTTGGGCTTTACCACAGCCATAAGATATTTATTTATTTATTTTTATTTTTGAAGCAAAATCTATTAGCGAAGTCAAAGTTTTCCTAAATCGAAAAAAAAAAACTTTTCCCATATGATGCGTACTTTATGTGTAACACTTATTACTTACGTACTTAAAATTCCACAAATTATAATGCCCACTGAAGATATGATTGACCATGGTCAAATATGTATACGTACACGCTATACCTATACCAAATCTAGAAGTATGCCAGGAATGTATTTCAAGTTCAATATTTCCGATTTACATCTAAATGTGGTTCGACTGTGTTCTTAACGTTGTTGATTAGTTAAAACGTTTTAAAGTCACCAGATTAGTTCTAAAAGCAATAGCCTATTAATACTGATCAAATATCAAAAACACATTTGTCTTACTTTAGTTAAGAGAAGTCAACATTCGCTCTTATTCGACCAGATTAAACGGACACAATCCTTCTACAATGTTGCCACAATGAAATCTCATGTAATTTTCTGATACCAGACATCAGATATGCAGTTTTTCACAGTATTAGAAGAAAATTGAATAAGCCGTGAGAGGAAGAACAAAATTTCTTTCATTATGAATATGGTTCAAAAATTTTCCCTGTTCCAAGAAGATGATAAGAAATATAGAAGACGATCTTACAAGTCTGTGAGTCTATCATTGAAGGCATTTCATCCTGATAGGAAAATGAGCACCTAGTGAAGCACTTATTAGCGAAATTTCCGATGCATTATGATCCAACTTTTTTGCTTGAAGAAATCTACCTTTAATCCACCCAGGGAACAAGCTAGGAACGAACCACTTATCACTTATCTCTTATTGAATTAGTCTGCATCCCGTTCATCCTGGTATAGGCATCTAATAAGTGAGAAATTCTGCCAATCCCATTAATCATGACAGGACACCAAACTAGCTTTCGATTCCTTTTTTGAGGCAGCATTGTCCATTCATCCCAACTAGAAGTTCTCTGGTTCCATCCATCTTGGCACTAAACTCATCTGCTTATTCCCACCAACAACTCCATATGATCATCCATGAATAAATTTTTGCCATCAGAAGTCTTCGAAGTTCAACTTAGGTACCCTGATAACACAAAGAGAGACGAGTGCGAATGATGTTTATCCATCTTTTTAAACTGTCGGATCAGGTTCATCTGTTCACTGGATCATCCATTCATCCCTCTTTTAAACTGGCATGACCTCATTTAAATCTCAAGAAAGTGAAGACTTGTTCCGCAGAGGGCAAAAATTTCTCTCTGTGTTAGAAATTTAAAGAATCAGAAGGTATCTCTTCGAGACCATGCCATTCACATGAGCAAATAACACACTCAATTATCAATTCAAGACCAGCAGGCTATAATCAAGAACCATCATTGCTATAGGAATTTTACAAACTTGAAGCATTTATTTAACTTTCTTATGGTGGAGGGGATATTCGTCATTGACACCTTGGTGCGGGGGTCTCTCCTACCAGGGTAGTGCCAAATTTCTACCGGACAAGACCCCCTCCTTGCTGCACAGTGAGTACTGTTATCACCCTATCTCCATGGATTTTCTGGTTATTAGTATGTCTTTCAGTTGTATTCTCATTTTTTTTTTTCTTCAGTTACCATTTCGGGCAAATCGTTCGTATGTTCTAGACTATATGTATAATTCTTCACAATCCAGTTGAAATCTCTTCTATTCTATTTACGAAAAGAAACGGAGCTTAGAAATAGTCTGTTTGTCTGTGTCAGCAGATGGTCCATTCTTTGAGGTTTCTTATTCCTATTAGTCTCCTTGTCCACGCTGTCACAGTGGTTCCCTTTCCTACTGTAATGAAGTCGTGTCACCCCGACTCCATCTATTTTATTTTATTTCTATATTTCCATTATTTTCAATAAATAAAGATCGTTCCGACGGCGTAGGTAGATAGATAGGACCACCCCGTTCAGGTTATTATTAATCCAGTTAAATTTTTCCGAATAGTACATAAATAGGGTTTGGTAGGTAGATACCTTAAATCGGCGAGGTACTAATAATTTTCATAATTTCATTTAATTTCATAAATTTTTTATGAACAGGCTAATTTTTAAGGTATATAACTAAATCGAGGCAGTTGGCTTCAAATTCAAGCAAGTTATCGACCACTATCGCATTATAAAAACGCCGAAATGCACCGGGCCGCAGATAACAGTTTGAATTAACCTTTTTTACGGAGAAAATGTTCTCGAAAATTTCTATCTCACCAGGAACCGATAGTGGTCGCTATATAAACCGGGGCCGTGATTTGAAAAAGGAATTCCGAATTCTGATCTCCGATCGTAAAGACGTGTGTCAAGCAGTGATCCGCCGCCTCAGTTTATTAAGTACCTACCGGGAAGTCCGAGTGCAAGTAGTTGTAGTTATTTTTATTTTTGTTCTTTTTACCGGGAAGTATTAGTTAGTAGTTAGTTAGCAATAGTTTAAGAGTAACAGTTAGTAGTGCGACCGAATAGACACGAGTGAGCCTAGATCAGCTGCCGAGTAGTCAAAGGTAGGTGCTGTTGCAATTTATATTTCTGCTGCGGTCGATATTTTTCTCCTCTCACTCCTATCGCTCCGGTTCTCATCAGAACCGCCTCCTCCTTCCGTTGTTGGTAACAAAGGCTCCGCTCCTAGTTCACGGTCCATCGCCTGGCATAGCAAGGGTGGATCAGTGCGCCGGGAGTGGTGTCTGATGCCAGCGGAACAACGGGTTCATGCGATAACCCCCACCATCTCCGTTGTGGGTAACAAAGGCCTCGCTCTTAGTTCACGGTCCATCGCCTGGCATAGCAAGGGTGGATCAGTGCGCCGGGAGTGGTGTCTGGTACCCGCGGGACAACGGGCTCCTTCAATACCCCTTCATCTCTCCGTTGTGGGCAACAAAGGCCTCGCTCCTAGTACACGGTCCATCGCCTGGCATAGCAAGGGTGGATCAGTGTGCCGGGGGTGGTGTCTGGTACCCGCGGAACAACGGGCTCCCTCAATAACCCCTTCACTTCCACGTTGTGAGCAACAAGGATTTCGCTCCTGGTTCACGGTCCATCGCCTGGCATAGCAAGGGTGGATCAGTGAGCTGGGGGTGGCGTCTGGTGCTCGCGGAGCAGCGTATCCCGCCAAAATTGTGCCGATTCCCCTCCGAATGCGTAATTGAGATCATTGCGGCCGCACTCCCCACATAACCGCCGAGAACAGCCCGCCTAGTTTTTTTTTGCCTAAAACCGATCCAGGCCGTTTTTAACCACCCGTTCGTCATTCCGACGTGTGTACCTACTTTTTAGTCGCAACCACCCCTCACGTACCGCTGTGCCCCGTGACCGATTTGTTATTATTTATTTATTCATACCGATTTATTATTATTGCTCATTGTGTACCTACTCCGATAAATTAATAATAAAAATTGTTAAGTTGAATTCTGTCGTGTTAAATGTTCATCCGTTCTTCATAAATTAATTGACCGACAATCACTCGCTACAGCTTGGCTCCTCGGAAGTGTCAATGCTTTCGGAAAGCGATTAAAGCCCGCTTTGCCGAACACAATTATTTTAGGGTGGTAACCTCAACCGACCCCTGGCACTTTCCGTTTCTCCACAGAGCTACCCCTGGGACAAGGGTACTATAGCAGCACCATTGTAATTGCGACTCAGGTAAGTGGGAAGATTTGGCGAGAATATCTTCCCGAGGGAGTAAACCCTCAGTAAAAATCTGGCGCCCGAGGAATCCGTCCGACCTCCAGGCGATTCCGGACCAGCGAAACGCCACGGACGACTCTCAGGCGGAGTCGTAGTTACACTACATTTCCTACATCTCTGGAGTTTCTATAACATTTTCAATATTCCGAATCGGCGATCCCCTTCTTTGACCGAATTGAGTCAAGCAACTTTGGGTAACTTTCTGTAGCTCTCAGTGTCTTATGCAAGGAAATTGAGTAAATAATCTCCCAAAATAGAATCAATTAAGCTGAAGCTTTATTAAACTGCGACGTTGTTTGATTTCATTGCTGGTGTTAACATTATGTAGGTTCAATTCGGTAAGTGAAAAGTTATGTTGACTTAGGGAGAAAATTACATGTCTGAAATTAAATCTAATCAGAAAAAAACTTTCACTTTAGACTTTTACAGATTCAAATTCAGACATGAATATACATTACATTTTCGTTTGCTCACACGTTATAATAGTAATATAAAATATGTAAATTATGAATAAACCATAATAGAAGAGAAAAAATATAATTTCTCGTGAAAGCATTAATAGTTTGATTTCAGTGAGCAGTGATAAATTTCAAGCAATCTGGCAAGACAGGATAACGTATCCTGTACGCTTGACTCATTGGCTTCTTGAGGATCTAGACTGTCAGACTAATGCATTTTACATGTAAAATGATTATCAATCTCAGGTATATTATAGGATATTACATTGCTACATCGTCATTACAATACTTTCCTCTTTTATTAAGCGATTTTGCATGCATGTAGTACTTCATCACCACTTAAACGAGGTACATAGTCGATTTTATACTCAAGATAATTAATTACTCATGTTAGGAACATTATATTATACACAGTGTCGCGGAAGAATTAATTAATCGTCAAGGAGTATTAAAATCCGTTATATTAGTCATTTTTAATCGTCAGGTGTCTCATTATAATGTTTCAAAGGACGAACAAAGTCATCGGTCAATCAACCAAGTTTTGTAATTATTGCATTTATATAGAAATTAGCAGACTGTAGACAATTTTTTGCGGTTCGAATGTTGAAAGAAAATAGTGATGCAGAATTACATTTATCATTTACAGAATGGGAAGATAATTCAAAATGTAGGTATCCAAGATCTTGCAACTATTTTTGAATTATAAGTGCATTTATAAGTAGGTATACAGCATGGTGATAAAGTTCCGCATCATATTCATAACTTTGTTATTTACCTTTTTTTTTCAAACTCCCGAAACAGGTCGATTTCATTTGTAAAAAAGGCACTTATAAACATGAAAATTATTTTTCATCAAATTATATCTCACGCTGATGCTTCTGGTTTATTCAATCAAGAACATCAAGATAGGCCGCCTATTTATACGTCTACAGTAAGTAGGATAGTTTCAGAATTGACTGAAACTGGAAGCGTGAAAGATTTACCTCGGTAAGGTCGGCCTAAAATACCTGATGATAAAAAATTTAATTTTTTAAACTTGAAAGTTGAAGTTGAAGATAATCTAGACACTTCTATAGTACAAGGCAGAGAGATCTTAATCACGACAGTGGTCATTCAACCGTCATTAAACTACTGATAAGATAAAAATTTCATCCCTACAAGCCTCAATTGATGCATGAATTAAATAAAGATGATTCCGACCGTCGACTGCAGTTCTGTGAAGAGTTCCAGTTGAGATGTGACGAAAATCCCAACTTTTTAAGTAATATTATTTTCTCGGGGAGGCGACTTTTTATTTGAATGGGACAGTAAACCGCAATAACTCCAGATACTGGTCACATGAAAGTCCTCACTGGATCCAAGAGTCACATACAGAGACAAGGAACATTTGACTGCTGAGCGGTATTTATACATTTTCTTGCGGGAAGAAGTTCTTCCATCCTTAGAACTTGCTTTTCCCAACGGTGCGAATAATAATATCCCCCACGAAAGAATCTGGTTTCAACAGGATGGAACTCCTCCTCATTTTTGTGCGTTAATGTTAGACTATTTCTCAACAACGTATATAGCCTGGGAGGTGGAATCTCCCAGGCTATAGGAAGGACCGATATTAGAATGGTCCGCATGCTCACCCGACTTGACACCTCTAGTTTTTTTTTCTCTGAAGGTATTCAACATTAAGTGTTTACAATTTAAAAGGCTCAACAATTTAGAAGATCTATGCCCGTATTCACAAACGATAATTTCCTAAATAATTACGGAATTAATTAAATGAGTGAGATGGAGATATGCACTTTTTTTGCAATAGAATGAGATGGGGATAATTGATTACGTAATTATTTAGGAAGTTATCGTTTGTGAATACGGGCGCTAGAGTATCGAATTCGCATAGAAATGGAAAGTATCGCTCCGTATATCATTCAGCGTGTAATACAAAGCGTTTCCGGACAATGTGAGGAAGTGCTTGACCGACATTTGAACAATTTCGATAATTAATTAGTAATATATTTGATGAATTTTATTGGGATTTAGGTTCTAATTTAAATTTGCCACTAAAGATTCTTTACAGAACAAATTAGAAAAACTTTCGCACAGCATGCGAGGAGAAGACTGAAGACATGGACGGTACCGTTTCGTCCTTATTATGGACTCATCAGCATATCATATCAGTCAGCTCTAAACCACACATGCTATACGAAATTTGGAAGTTCTATCTATTCTAACTGGTGTTTTCGTTTTGTAGTGACTTATAATTTTCAAATGAGTGAGCAGGCAACCAGAGAAACGTGCGTGTCTTTATATAGTATTATCCTCGCTATAACAGTAGAGTTTTCATGGATTTATGAATTTTACACTACTAATGCAGAGGTTTCTATTAATTCAATAACTACACATTGATTCTCATAAGTATATACCTACCCACATTCATTTTCAAGCTAATTTTATTGAATTTTTACTGATGTGTATTTATAAATTAGATGTTAATACACGAATTAAGATGTTATGGCACATTTTTTCACCCTGGCCTTTTTAGATTTATAATTATTTTTTTATTGAACCACTTATTTGATTATATAATATATTTGATGAATTTTATTGGGATTTAGGTTCTAATTTAAATTTGGTTTAGAGCTGACTGATATGATATGCTGATGAGTCCATAATAAGGACGAAACGGTACCGTCCATGTCTTCAGTCTTCTCCTCGCATGCTGTGCGACAGTTTTTCTAATTTGTTCTGTAAAGAATCTTTAGTGGCAAATTTAAATTAGAACCTAAATCCCAATAAAATTCATCAAATATATTATATAATCAAATAAGTGGTTCAATAAAAAAATAATTATAAATTAATTAGTAATATAGTAGGATTAACTTTAAAAAGTCAGATGTGACGTCACACTAACCGTCCGAATTAATATTTTTAATTTCACCAGAAAATTTCAAACAGTTAATTGTCAAGTTGTAAAGGGGCGTAAATTATTGAAGAAATCATTCAAACAATGATTTGAACCGCTTACGTCAGTTTGAGAGCCACTGACAACTACATAAAATTTATTCGCGTAATGACATTCTATCCTCTGTGTTGTGCATTTAATTCTCATTCAAAACCAATGTTGACGTATACTTATTTATGCGGGATGGAGTGTTTAGACAAACTGGACAGTTACTATAAAAACCACGTATGAAACAAAATAAATCGAACTATCAGAAGGATGTGTATTCTTAATCGATACGTATGACTTTTTAGACTTTATTGGACTATAGGTAAACCAAATTCAGTCATTATTTCAAGCTATACGTTTCTAAATTTATTTTTCTTATTAAACTTATTAAATTTACGTTTTTCTGTAACAAGACACTCTTGTCAGCGAATAGTAATAGCCCCCAAGAATGTGATGGTATCGTTGTATTCACGAAGAAGAGGAGAATCCATTATTGACCAATAATGGGCTTGTGGTTTAATGGTTTAAAAAAACATATGATGACGTCACAGCTCAAAAATTTGTTCGATAAAAAAATAATTTTTATGTTGATAAATGCCTTTTTTACAAATAAAATCGGCCTGTTTCAGTATTTTGAAAATAAAATCGTTAAATAACAAAGTTATGAATATTATGCGTGGCATTATGCGTGAAAATTATGTATAGGTAGTAAGGGAATAAAATCGGTTATTGAAGAATTTTGGACATCATGTAAGTAGGTACCTATACTTATTATATAATTTTTTATAAGTGAATTGTGATTTAACTGATTTATGAAGTTAGCTGCTGTATCTCTCTGTATAAAATTCCATTTAATTTTAATTATTTGTTTTTCTCTATTCAAATTAAAAGATTAAAATATTTTACGTTTACTGAACCTCTTTTTAAGCATAACATTAACGCAACGCTGATAGGCTTTTCTTGTAAATTAGTTTAGTAAAAACTTTGACGTGTATCAGCCAAAATATACGAATATATTTACGCATATCTGAGAAATTAAAATATTTAAATAGCTTACTTGATAGGTATATCAAAACATAAATCAGTTACCTAGGCAAAATTCTGGATGGAACTATTTAATGGGTGGTATGGAAAGACAAATATTTTTATCATTTATTAAATAATTTAATCAAAGCTTTTTTATATACAGAACTAAAAGGAAAGCAGTATAATTAGCCTCATCGAGAGAAAAAATAATAATTAATAATAACAATAAAAATTAGCCACAATAGACCTTCGGTCGCAATGGAGGTGTCACAATGGCCTACTCCCCATAAATGTAAATAAAACAGAGAAAAAAAAACTGCAAAAATATTTTCTCCTTTCCAGATTCAGTTTCACATTTTTAGTTTAACACGAAGAGTTTACTGGAATTTCTTTAAGTCAACACCACGGATATAATATCCGTGGTCAACACCACAAAAATCAACATCATAATTCTCATTCACCAAAGTTAACAATCCTACAATTACCTTCTAGATTGTTTACCATACACAGTACAATGGTAAGGAACAAATAGCATGGGTCATTCCCTAAATCCATAGATAGAAACATGTGAAGAAAACCTTCCATCCGATCAAATACGATCAGTTGATCTTGATACTGATATAAGGATTCCAGAAACAGAAAACGCACGACTGTCATTAGAATCGGTTGCCTGACTGGTATCAAAACCGTAATAATTTATTTGCCTTACCTATCAAATGGTCAAAATATGAAGAAAAGATAATCAGATTATCCATATATATGTATAATAACACCCAAATCGTAATGACCTGTTACATTCTCCAATGGACCACCATACATGAAGTAAGATGACTGAATATTGTCCCTTTTACGTGAGAATTTCAAAGATTACACTTTGAGATAGGTATTAAATTCTATAAATTGCATTTGCGCTATGCCAACAAATTATTCAAATCACTTTGTAATCACTCCAAACCCGGGCCGAGTCAATTAACACATCAGGCAAACAGTTTCAAGTGATTCGCAAAAAGAAGATACTTAGAGTACTTGATAGAATCATTGACAAATAATAAAAACAGAACTGGCCCCAAATAAGATCCCTGCGGTACACCACAACAAGCATTGATAAGAGTGGAAGATCTAACCTTTACCAATTTTTATGCCTTTCTCATATCCGTATAAACACAGTCAAGGAACCTCCTTCCTCCAAGGTTTCCAAAATAAAGTTTGTAAAAACAAATTGTAGCAGTCGATCGGCCACGATAGAATCCATGCTGCTGAATGGTCAATGATCATATATAATTGGCCAATGGAAAAATTACATCAGTAACCATCTGTGATAAGTCTGGACTGGCAGGGTCGCCATGTGGTTAACTATGAGTGAGTTTTCAGGATAATTAAAGTTGATTGGGTTTTGATTGGTTTATTGTTTAACACTTACACACTACATAACGACGGTTGTCTATGACTAGTAATACTTTCCCTAATAACACTTGCATAATTATATCTAATACTATATACTAATTGATAATAGAATCTATAATCATTTATCGGATGGAGTGTCTGTCCATTATATATGGCTGGGTCAATGCCAATGGCATTGTTTACCCTTATTCAGCATTTCTGCAAGGTTGAGTTACGGTCTTGTTATTAAACATATTATTTATGTGTGTCAGTATAACATTGCAAATACTACTTGTTTTGATAACAAGATAGTTAATTAATTGACTTTAAAATATTTACTTATCGAAAGTAAGTTTCCTTGCTAATAATCTTAACTGGTCCATGACACATCCATCACACATCGACTCAAATAACTTGGGAATAGCAGATAAGATGCTGGAAATGAGCCTATACAGGGTGTTCTACAAGCTCTATGACAAACTTTGACAGATGGTAGATTGCTTGATTTTAAACATATTTTTTTTAATAAACATGGGTCCGATTCGTTTTTGTTTAGAAGTTACAAGCATTTAAAAAATCGTAATTTTTCAAGTTCAAGGCCCTGTAAAAGGAAAACGGTTCAAGATAGAGAAAAACGGCTTACATGTCCCTATTTTAACTTTTCATGTACTATCCAATGATGTAGATGAAATGTTTATACAGGGTGATAAAAAAATTGAAAAAATCTGAGATTTCTCCACATTTACAAAAATAAAAGAAAGTACAAATGTTTCTATACCATAGGATAGTCCATAAAAAGTTAAAATAGGGACATGTAAGCCGTTTTTCTCTATCTTGAACCGTTTTCCTTTTACAGGGCCTTGAACTTGAAAAATTACGATTTTTTAAATGCTTGTAACTTCTAAACAAAAACGAATCGGACCCATGTTTATTGAAAAAAATATGTTTAAAATCAAGCAACCTACCATCTGTCAAAGTTTGTCATAGAGCTTGTAGAACACCCTGTATAGCTACATTTAGACCTAGAACCAGATTTATGTATTGGTATAACATCTAAGAATTTTCACGCAGCTTTAGGAATTTTGTCATAATGGACTAGAGACTAGACAAAACATTTGCATATTTTTTTAGAAACATGGATGGTATTCTATCCGAGCCCTAATTCGAAGATGACTCAAGAGGTAATAAACTTGACAGAACCTTCTCTTCCGCTTCCGCAATAGGTAATATGCTTAAATTAACGAAGTCAGATGTATCATTAAATATGCAATTATGGCATGATCAGTTGAAATCATATTTTGTGTACACAGATTGAAAATGAATGCAATTTGGCAAAGTGAATCTGCAGGAATGTCCTATACAAGTGAACAACCTTAGGTATTGGGTTACTAGTTTTTTTTTTAGTTGACATACAAAACCTTTTTGGCAATATATATATTGCCAAAAAGGTTTTGTTCCTTCCTCGCAAAAATTGACATGAACTACTGATGAATCAGCTAAAAATGGGAGAATTGAAAGATCATGATGTAGGCTTCATGCCATCTACCAGACGAACACGAACCATTTCACTATTGGAGTAATGTTCAGTTAATAGACAACTGTAACTATTATTACTCATCAAGGCATTATATGATAAACTGATGAGCCGTAAGAGGCGAAACAGATGTATTTCATGCGATTTATGTTGGAATGCCTTAAAAAAGAAATACACCGAGCATGCATCATCAAAACTCAGTTGTTTATTAGGCCGAAACACTATTACTATTAGAGAAGATTAGAGAAGAGGTAGGTAATAGTGTTGCTATCGTCCACTAGATTGCGTCGAGTCTTGTAAGTCACCATGTTTCCGTAAAATGAAACTTATAACTTTTCGATTAGTTTCTTCGATCGGCACTGCTCTCCGTGGTTTCAGTTGTATGGAAAACTAAAGGGCCCTTATAGGCAATCGAAACATCTTTCTTTGTCATTAGATCCATGGAATTTGTGCCGTCCAGGAATTTAAATATTTGAATTTCTTTAACTTTATTACATTTACTAAATAGTAATACTTAACTCTTAGCTCCTTTTCAATAATTCTAACCCTGTGGTGCATAAAAAATTGATCACCTATAAACACGTTTTCATCGGCTTTAATTATTAAACGTGAAGTTTAGTGGAAATGGCTTTCAATTAAGTTATATAGTAGGATGGTTTAATATTAAAACTGAACCACAATCAAGCTATAAGCATTAGGTAAACGTATTATTATGCAATAATATTAAATAATTATTAAACGCAAAATTATGCAATGAACAAAACCTATTAGGTCTGACCTGGTTATACGCCAAAAAAAAAAAAAAATCGATAACGGAGCGACTTTTACACCGACTTTCGCTCCACTATATAGAATATTAAATTTTGAGTCTATACATTTATAGCAACGCTGAATATTAGCTCAATAAAGCTAGTGGAAGGGGGCGAGGTCATTTGGACAAAAAAATCCCATAATCAGCCCGATTGTTTACGGTTTTCAATCAGTTATTCGCATTTTATGATTTTTTGAAAAAATTGTTACGTACCTATGCTAGAAAAAAAAGTTAGCTCTTTTTTGTAAATACCTAAACTCTCACGCTATAAGCATTTTTTATGTTTTGATGTTGACATTGTTTATGGTATTTTAATATTCTGCAGAGAAAATGTAAAAATGTACCTAGGTACTGGATTTTCCGTTTAAAAAATCATTGTAGGTAGGTACTTTTCTAAAATGCAACATATAAAATACCTGCTTAAAATACGCTTAAAACAAACATATTATGAACAGTAACAGTGAACACCCTGTAGAAGAACGACCAATTTGATGCCCGATTTTATATATCATTCGTATGCTATTATAAAAAGTTAGGAACAATTTTCGTTCCCAAATTACCCCGACCATCTGAATCAACATTAAAGTATATATTTACAACGATCCACCTTCACATCATGTCCCTCCGCTGGCTATATTTATTACTAATCGTCGTAATGGAGACCACTTTGGTAATAGCGGCCCCTTAATGACCTTTAAAGTGTGTGGAGACAGGGTTTTTGTATCGGCAGCCTTCGCAAGGTCGATTATTAGGATTTTATTACCTATTACCTGTTACTCTACCCTTTTGTCTTTGTTCTTGTTGTCAAGTCGTAATGAGTAGGTATTTTCCAACTGTCGCGGTATACATCATTGACACCGACAAAACGGTCACTCAGGGTAATTTCCTATAGCGGTTTAGGAGATTTTAGCGGTGTCCACAGCTGAGACGGGAAAAAAGGCATTATTAAAATGTGATTCTATATAGATGTGCTAAAATGTGCTTATAAGTATAACTTGATGCTTTTGAAATAAAATTTTTCTTTTTGGTACCTACTTGATGAGTAGATAAATTATCTGAACATAGGCTTGACCCCTTTTTTACTCGTCTAATAACTGTTGTAAGTATAAGTACAGTGAGCGGCTAAATTATGGAACTATAGTTCAATTAATCCTAAAATTTTGAGTTTTGAATAAAATAAAAAAACCGATCAAATTTTAAATTTAATTCTCAAATTAAAATTAATTTCTAGTGACGGTCTATTTTTTTATTATAGGTGCATGTTCCTTGCCTCAGTAATGACAATCTTATTTTTTCAATAGCTATATAGGTAGGACATCTGTATAATTTTTAATTTCGATATTGTCTGCGAAAACTCCATAAGAAAAATTTTTACAGTGAAGTTTAAATTATGTAGTTAGGATTTATGTGTGAAAATCTAATTTTTCCGTTTTGAAATTGCTTACCTTGAAAACGGCTAAAGACACAGGAAAATGGCTTAAGTGTCTCTATGTTAACTTTTCATGTACTATCCTATTATTTAGTTTACATTTTTATATAGAGTGATTAAAAATCACATAATTTTCATCACCCCGTATTCACACAAGAGAATTCTACATGACAAGTTAACATAGGGACATGCAAGCCATTTTCCAGCGTCTTATTTAGCCGTTTTTTCATAAGCGCTGCTTTCAAAAAAAAATTTTGTTTATAATTTCCAAGCTACATAATTCAAACTTTAACTATAAAAGCCATTGTTATGGAGTTTTGTCAGACAATATCAAAATTCATTATTATTATACCTACAGGATGTCCCATTAAAAAAAACCGATGTTGTCATTACTGAGCCAGGAAAAGCTCTATATGAAAATAACGGCACTATAGAAGCTAGGTTAAATTTAAAAATTGACCTGTTTTCGATTTTTCTCAAAACTCCAAATTTAAAGATTTATTGAATTTAGCCGTTTACTGTATTTATGCAGATATAATTATAAAATATTAATTTCAAAAATTATTTAGAACCATTTTATTTTATTTTATTTATTTATTTATTTATTTTATTATTTTTTGTAAATTGCGATCCATATGAACTTTTTTTTTGAGCTTCAAAAGGCGAGATTTTCAAAATGGGTTGATAAAGAAAAGTGACTGAAAACCAAAAAAGTTATTTTTCACAGAGTTTTTTATCTTTCTCACTATTGGGATCTCGAGAACTAGCAGAGATATACAGGGTTGGATAAATCAGAGAAAAGTTGCATAATTTTATGCTTATATTAAGAATCTAAAACAAAACTTAGAGGCTTTAACTTCAATCGTTGCTGAAATATCCTTTTAAAAATAATTTTTTTTAATGATACCTAAGGAAAGTAGGTAAATAATTTTTTGTAGGCTTATCACAAAAGTCGTCAAGAGTTATCAATTAAAGCATTACAAAAATTTTCAAAACCGAATAGATCCCATGCAATGTTTGTAACATTTGCGGAAAAACCAGATGTGGGAAAAAATTAAATTTTCTGCTAAAAAGTGCGCTCTATCGAGAATATGCGACGCACCAAATTTCAAAAAATTATCTCAAAAAATAAAGAAAAAAAAGGGGGTGTACCATGCCTGTGACACACACTGTATAGTCAACGTTTGTTTTCATTACGGCTACAGTATTGCTTTTGCATTACATTGGGTCTGGAAAAAATGAGGAAAACTATAAAAATTTTAATACCTAAATAAAATAAAAATCAATATTTTATTCCTCCTCTTTTTCAAAATTTGTTTTCACCCAATGACGTCCATATGACGTTAAAATGCTTATTGCTTTATAGGTATGAGGTATGGATTTTTTTGACATTCAGTGAAATATATATTTTTTTAACAAACGGGATTCAAATTTTGATAAATTGTTTTTTTTTTCATTTGATTTTTTTCCATACAGAATGGCTTGAAAGGCGGTTGTAAGAAAAACAAAAGTTGCCTATGACTATGCGAATACTCTAATCTAGTCGGCCTTGGACATTTTTGAAATATCTTGCAAGTCCATAATTATACTTACAAAAAAAGTACCTGTGTATTTTCAATGACAAAAAACATATTTATGATTAAAATTAGAAATTTTTAATACTATATCAGATTTTTTTTCGTTACTTAATTAGTTTTTCGCGACTGGACGCTTAACTAAGCTCACTACAAACATGCTGATTAGACCAGATGATTATAGAGAATTAAATTATTCATGAATGTGCCGCGAATAAAATACTCTAAATTAATTATAAAGTGTACTTTTCGCGAGAATTCTATACGATGGGACACCCTGAAGTATAAAGTATCTTAAAAAATAAAGAAAATAAAGGAAAATTTACAAATTTAATTATTTGGCAATTTTTCTCTAATTTAGCCGACCCCGTTTCTTTGCCAAATCCTTAATTGGAGGTCCAAATGAAGAGGGGAGATTCCTTAAGTAATTTTAAGAAAAGTCCAATAGACATAATGGGGTCCCAAACGTTTCGTTTTTGGGATATAGGGTGTTAGAGTTATGTTAAAAAATCTCAGCTTGTAGATTTGCTATCCAAATGGGCATGTCATATGGTGTAAACTCTCCATTATATTGTAATATATGTGCCTAATTTCAGTTGAATATCTTGTGAAGAAGATACTATGAGAAAAAAACTTGAAAAAATTCAAACTTTAACACCCTGTATCTCGAAAACGAAACGTTTGCGACCCCATGTTTATTGAACTTTTTTCTTAGAAATACTTAAGGAATCTCGTCCTCTCTTCATTTGTACCTCCAATTAAGGAACATTCTGTATAGTTCTGGAGATTGTAATGGTGATGCAGAGATAAATAAAACGCCCTGTATAAATAAAGGAGCGACGATGAGACGAGCGAAAAATTAAAGACCCATTTTAGGTATTGCGTAATAGTTTTTTGAGCAGTTTAGCAGAAAATTTGCTACAATTTTTTTTTTCAAATTTGGGAGTCCACCAATTTTTTTATATTTTGCAGTGAACTAAACGCGATGCCCTTTGCGTAGCAGATACGGATAATCTGTGTTAAATACTATTGTTAACACATATTATGATGTTCAGAAACTTACCTATATAAATCGGTATAGAAAAATAATCCAAAGAAACCAGTTTTCTTGAGTTTTCTTGCACACAACTTTGAACTCAATTGATATTTTTAGGTGGGCAATTGCAGGTGACTGTGGTTTTCAAGATACAGGGTGTTAAAGTTTTTTCTTTAGGTCGGTTTATTAATTATAATATCTCAAGCATTCTTTTGCCGTTGAAATTTGGAGGTTTTATGTTTTATGTTTTAGCCCCAAGTAGATTAAAACTATTAAGTGCAACTTCCCTGGGGCACCCTCGCCTGTATTATGGCAAAGAAAAAGGTACGGCACTGATTTTTTTTAAATTTTGATATTTTTTCAGATTAAGCAACTAATAATATAACATTTTTGTCTCTTTGAATTTTCTTCATATCTCCTGTCGTTTTCTATATCTAAAAGAAAATAACAGCGCTTCAACAAGGCATGTTGAAAACTTGATTTTTATTTTAATGATTTTTTTGTAGCAAATTTGTAGACATGCGTTGAAGCGGCTTTTATTATTTTTTTCACGAAAAAGAAGTAAGTAAGATAGGAAAACAATTGAAAAGAAAAAAAAATGTATTTCTATCTTCTTTTAATAAAAAAAAAATCAAAACTTTAAAGTCAGTGGCTCACATTTTCTTTGCAGTAATGTCAGTGAGGGTGGAAAAATATGTTGAAAACCCCCTTAAATTTAGTACCTATACATTCCCTTAAGTAGCACCCTGTATATTAGGACTTCCCTCCGATAAGTAAATAATTATTGTCTGATAATTGTTGCCTAGCATGTAACAGTTAATGAGCCTATGACTGGCATGCGTGTAAAAGTTTTTGGTGTCCAAGAGTACATTGTCCAATTGGAGCAGCTGTACCGCTAGCCTTTTTACCCTAATGATAAGTTGGTGTAAATACAGTGAATTTTACTAAGTGTTACCATAGGAAATTGCATGTTAAAAATTACACCTCTTGTTAACTTGTTTTCACTTGTAACTTAGAAGCTGTTTTTAATTTTCTTTAATAGTAGGTATTACATGTCATCTACTTGACGCAATGCAACCTGCTAAAAGAAAAACAAGACTTTGTTGAATTTAATTACTTATAGGCTACTTAATTCGAAAACTTTATACAAATTTCTTACTTTACCCATGTCTATTTTGTTATTGAAAATACGTAGCAATCCATTTTTTGTAGGCTCATATAAATCGTCATTAGCGATCCATCAGACATTTAAAAAAAATTCGAAGGCGACTAGATCATAAGAGTTTCTTTTTCTAGCTTTCCTTATAGCTGCAATATGGTTTTTCATGCATGTCATTCGATGAAATTAAAAAAAAAAAACATTTTTCATTCATTCACAGTCTTCAAAACTTAACTGGCTCCTAAAGGACAAACTTAAACGTGGTACCAATTATAGAGTCCTCCTAACTAATGTAGCACGTTTCTATTATGAAACTTTTCTGGAGTTTGTCGATCAGGTTCTGTTTTTGACAGCCTGGAATTTCCTGCCCACGGTTTTCACAGGGTTTGCTTGTATAGCTTTACTATAATAATGTATAGAATTATCCAAAAGAAAAGTTTAATTAATTTCCAAATTTGCACTCAATTTCCGGTTTTATTGACATTGTGGAATGTTTTCATTCTTAGATAATGTAAAAATTACATAAGTACCTTCATTTTGGTCAAACTACACAATTTTAATTTAAATTACTTTCAAGATTTTGTTGATATACATAATAGGTAGGTATATATATGTATTAGGTATACAGAATACTTATGTAGGTAGTTGCATCCCTATATTAGGTATATTTGGAAAAAAAGTAGATTTCTATTGTTCTTTTTTTTTGCATTAGAGTATTAACATATTCAAAATTAAGAGTTAAAAGTGACTAATTAAGTATATTTGTACATAAATTCCTATGACCCACTTATAGGTACAAGTTTCCACCCTGTATGTTAAAACTCTATACTAGTCGTTACTCTACTGTATTTTTAAAGCATTCTATAAGCGGTAGTCGGTTGAGTAAAAAGAGTTTTAATAAGCTAGCGTGTACGTTTCCTAAAAAAAGACGTTGAGGCAAAACTCATCATTATAGTCTTCTTTTAAATTTATCCGTGTTCTGCAGCTCTGCGCATTTAAGACCCAAAAACTTATTGATTTAATATTCAGTTAAGGCAACCAATTCGCGTAAAAACTAATCAAGAAAAAGCATAATTATTAGTTTCTATACCTAATTGTAAAGTAATTATTTACGTGCATATGCCCATGCGGATACACATGCGTTAAACAGTTTACAACCAGCAGAACTAATACAAAAACTAAGTTCAAGCAGTCGTAATTATTCGTAATAATTGCATGGTTTTAATTTGCTCTCCATTTATATTAAGTATGGGCTTAATTGATACAAAAACTATTAAAATAAAAGGTTCGCGAAGCTGGTATAGGTAGTTATTTAATAAATAAGCGGATATACGAGTATTATCTCAAAAAATTATTGTTATACATATAATTATAACTTGTTAGTACCTCATATAATGACATTCCCATAAGTTTTGAAATATATTATAGTTCAATGCGTAATTAATTCAACTACCTACCTAAGTTTAAATAAATTGCTCCTATTCCATGCAATAATAGTCTTTTTCTTTTATCCTCATGTAAGGTCATCCTAATATATGGGTACTAATGATGGGCAATTACTTATACATGCCCGCAAAAAAATTCGCGCCAAATGGAATTTTTTTTTGTGTTTCATCTTTTTTTAAATTTTTTGTGTTGTTGTCAAAGTTTATGCTTTTCAAAATCTTAATTTTGAGCACACTAGATCAATGATGTGAACTTTGGTTCCAGAGAAAATTGCGTTTTTCTAAAACTTCTAGATAACAAAAAACATTTCGAAAACTAATTTTTTTACAGGTGGCCAAAAATTGATAATTTTCTAAATTTCAACTTTTTCCTTATTTTTCTCATCAGTGAAATTTTGAATTTGAAATTTTTTGACTGCGGTATTATAGTCGGTATCGTTTATAATAATTAATTAGACAAAGCAACAGGAGTAATAGAAACTATTACGAGCAGCGAAATTTTCGATTCTGTCACATTTTTCTATGTTTTTGGTGCAACCAATATTTAATAGGAATAAGAAAGCATCTTACAATTTCAAGTTTGTTTACAAGTTCATAAAAAAAATAATGTAAATTTTAAGCTTTTAGGTCAATTGAACTTCAAAAATGTTTCTTTCTGAATTGGCGATGAGTAAGGTCAGGGCCAGGCCTAGCCATTTGCCGCCTGCGTGCCGATACAAAAATTACCGCCCCCCCCTCCCCCCTCTAAGAAGAAACGTCCACATAAGGGAGCGGTCAAATATCTAGCAATTTCTTGCAGGTAAAAATTAAACACCAATAGAAAAGTGCAATATTGATTAGATTAGGTAAATTCTCATGCACCGGTTAGTTTTGAGAAAAACGGAGTATATTCCCCGGAAATGAGAGGGGTTCAGGAGAAAATTTTGTAAGAAATAAGTGAAAAAATGTTAATCACACTAAGAAATAACTGCATTCGTATTTTCGCGTTATACGGCTGAAAAACCGGGTGTCGCCGGACAATATTAGAGTTGAATGGAGTTAGTTTAGTACCACGATTCGATATCATCAAAAAGTCGATATCGTCATCGCCAATTCAAGAACAAGACATGCATATGGGTCACGAGTCTGTCAAGCAAAGCAAAAGTGCTTGTCTTTATAGGTATATACTATAGGTACTTTATAGGTATCTACCTATTTTTATTACAAAACAAGCTGAATCGAATTCGGCGTTCTGCGGGTAGTCCATATACAGTCCATAGTCGTCCTAAATAAGATATCCGGCGCCCACGGTCAACTGAAAATAATGCGCCATTTTTCATAAGAAATGCGAGGATGCGATGGCTAACGCCGGGAACATGCCAGTGACGACTGATGGATTAAAAAGTTAGTACAGTAAGGATTATGAACTTAATACTAAAAGTTCAGTCACCCAATTTCCCACTAATTGAAAATTTACTCAGATGTGAAAACTAATAAATAATCACAAAAAAATATTACTTCAAAATAAACTTGCGCACCTGACAGCCCTGTATTAACTCTGGTTGTTAGGAAAGCCCTGATCTGTATATTGTGGAAAAATTCTCAGGATGCTGCACGCGCCCCTCGCCTCCTCGGCAATAATTCTATTATGATAGTTTGATATTTTTTGTTATTGTTATTAATTATGATTGTCTTTTTGCTTCCGCCCGCCGCCCCTATATATGAACCTGCCGCCTGCGTGCGGGCATGCACAGCACACCTGCGGAAAAAATGCCAGTTTTTAAGTAAGGAAGCGAAAATAAAGATCTAGAAGGAATATCCTATACTATATACAGGGTGATTCATAATATGTGTGCAGGACTTCAGGATGTGCGCTCAAAATATGAAAAAAAAGGTCCGATTAACATGGGTCCGCATGCAAAAGAACCCTTTTCGAGATACATGGTGTCAAAATTTTTTATTATTTTCCATTTTTTGGCGATATCTCAGAAACTGTTTGAGATAGATACAGAACCCAGCTTTTGTACACATCTTGTCATTAATATTATCTACGTTAAGAGGGCAAATTAATAAAAACAGTGACAGTGAAACAAACTATAAAAAGAATTATCAAAAAATAAGTGATGTTTTTGTCCACAACAAACCATTTTGACACTTTTATGCTTTTCATCATGAAAATTCTGTTTTTCCCGAAAACAATTCACATTAGAATATTTGAACAATAGCACCTTTTTTATGTAGATGACATTGATAGTTTAAATTATGCTTTCACATCAATGCCAATTTTTACAGTGTCGTAGAAATTAGACGCAAAAATATTTAAAGCAACCCCAAAATCTTCGCCACTGCCTTATGAAATAAATTTAATCAGAGCTCAAAAAGTAAATAATATTTATGAGAAGATGTGTACAAAAATTCAGTTTTATATCTGGAAAGGTTCCTGAGAAATCGTAAAAAAACAGAAAAATTTTTTTTCTTAACACCATGTATTTCGGAAATGGTTCTTTTGCGGACCTGTATATTGTAAAAAAAGAAATGTTTTATGCCACTTATTAGTCTTAGCATGTCGACCCTGAATAAGGTAAATGTACACCTACGCAGAATTGTGATACTGTCCTAAACTGACACTTTCTACGATGATAACATTTTATAATAAGTATTACCTATACAGGGTGATTCAGATTTTATCTTGTTAACTTCAGGAATCAATAGAAAGGATTAAGGTAACGTTATTTTGCGATGTAACGTTTGAAACGAATTACGAATTATTTTACCCTAGAGGGGAAAAATAACCGTTGAGAGCATGAGACAAATAAAAGACAACAAGGGTCGTGGGTTGAGTTGCCAATCTAAGAGGGTCAACAATAACAAGCGGGTCAGCAGAACAACAGGTACTCTTTATTTAAAAAAAATCACAGCTATTAAGTATCACATAATCTTGAGCACGGTTAACAAAATAAAAAAACGTTGAGATCAGCCGAATGAAAGGGGTGGTAAAATTGGACCAGTGAAGGCACTTATCTTCGTAGGGTTTCCTGTGCGAGGATGAAGGTTTTCAGCCGGGGCTCTGGGTGGCTCAGGTTCGGCTGCTATTTATTGGTTCAGCTGCTGCGGGGGTCAGATCAGCAGCTCCAGTACTACCGATGTGTGCCCCTGGATCAGGTGCACTTCGGTACGAAGACAAAGGTTGTCCAATCGGAAAAGGGATCTCAGGTATGAAGAGTGTGCTCCGGTATGAAACGTCGGTCCAGTAGGGAAAACTTGCTCCTGTAGGAAAACTTGCTCCCGTAAGAAAACTTGCTCCCGTAAGAAAACTTGCTCCCGTAGGAAAACTTGCTCCCGTAAGAAAACTTGCTCCCGTAAGAAAACTTGCTCCCGTAAGAAAACTTGCTCCCGTAAGAAAACAAGCCAAAAACACAGACGATGTTTATAATATTTTACGTGAAAGTTCAGGACGCCATTTTGGTGAAAATTGCAGGTGTTTGCCGAAACGACCTTCTTCAAGCGAATTCCAGGAGAGAAAAGAAAGGTGAGATCTCAGGTATCGGCGTACCGGATCGAAACTCGACAGTCGAGGTCGACGAAACTCGAGGCCTCCAGCCGGCTGTGTTTGCACTGAACTAAAAGCCACCATCATCACTCACTCATGCGACGCGCGCAACGCGGTTGTCTCCGGGTCGCTGGCATTTAGCCAGTAAGTACAAAATGTACATTACACGTTTTCCTCAGAAACGCTTATTTCTATGCTAGGGCGTTGAAGTTGAATTTATTTTCTAGTTTTTTCTCATAACTTTTGAACGATTTATTCGATTCAGCTAAATAAATGAATAATGCGGCAGAATTACAAATGTTCAAAATGCATTCCTCCGGCTTCAATATACTTCTGGCATGGACGAAGTAGTGAATTAATTACCGCTCCTTTTTGTACAGGATGATTTCTTAGTTCGCCGCAAGCATTTCCTACATTCTTTTTTAAGCAAAACCTCGCGGGTATCTACTGGTACACACCCCAAGCAAAATAATCAAAAGGATTGAGATCTGGCGAACGAGGTGGCCACGCCACTGGGCTGGGACCTTCACCAGGAATTCTCATATTTGGGTAGTTGTTGCGTAATCGTCCAATCCATCGGTGGTGATAATTTTCGTCCAAATACTGCATCCTTGTCTTCCATAATGAGGAGGTGCACCATCCAACTGTATCCAGCTATATTTTCGTACATTTAATGGAACATCTTCAAGAACATAGTATGCAGCGAAGTTTCCAGAACATCATAAAAAAAATTTCAATTTAAACGAGAGGGTAAAATATGCGGCCAAAACAGCTTCTACTATCAATAATAACGTTCCTCAATGAACTAATGACAACACTTTTTGACTAATGTCAGTTTACACATTTCAGTTGAAAGTGTTGTTTTCCAAGTCTTGCTGTGTAGCGCTAATAAAATTCATGAAATTGGTAATGCATTTTGCCCTCATTTTTCTTAAATATCTCAAGAACGAATCAAAAACTTGAATTTTCATGAAAGAGAAATAATTTTTGTAATTTTTATTATATGTGTGCTATTGTGTTATATTTTTTTCGAAAAAAAAGAAGGGCAAACATAATAAAATGCATTTTGAAGAGCGCTAGAAGAATCAAACTTTGGAAGGTCATAACAGGTTCAAAATGAATGTAAACCGCGTTTAATTAGTCCAGATCGGATAAATCGTTCAAAAGTTATGAGAAAAACATAGAAAATAAATTAAACTTCAATACCCTCTATAGCGTAGAAATAAAGCGTTTCTGAGGAAAATCTTACATCGCAAAATAACGTTACCTTACTCCGTTATCGATTCCTGAAGTTAACAAGATAAAACCTGAATCACCCTGTAATCATTGAAAAATTGCCTTATTCTGACATCAGTTATATTTATCTGCATCTTATTGGGTATGTTTCGGAGCACGCGAAATCAAGGGTAGACATATTATTGAAAATTTTTGTGTTCGTTTTAGTGAAACCTTGTAAATGTGTCTACACTTTGGAACAGTTTTCTATAAGAAACAGTGATTTTAGATTTTTTTAAATGAGAATTTATACAACAATTTATTTGTTATAAGCTGACTAATGAGAGGAAAAGAACAGAATTTTTTTTAAATCGAAAATTTCGATCCTGGCATTAGTTTTTATTTATTTTGTAAATTTTTCCAATTATTATAAACAATATTAATTAATATTGCAGTCAAAATATTTCAAATTCAAAATTACACTGAGAAAAACAAGCAAAAAGTGTCAATTTCAAAAATTACCACTTTTTGGTCACCTTTATAAAAACAATCAATTTCTTTTCATCCCAGATACTTTTAGTGAATTTTTATGAATTTTGCCGAAATTTCTCGCAAAACACGTTTAATTTTCGAAATATAACATTTTTTTGTGATTATGAAGTTTAAAAAACGGCATTTTGCTAATGAGCACTAATGTAACTAGGTATATATACAGGGTGCATCATATATCCTTCTCTAAATTGCTATCTCTTAACGCTAACAGATATAGGGTTGGTTAAACAAGTCCAAAGAAGCGCAATTTTGTGGCCATTTCGAATCAGTCAAGACATACAAAATATCTGTGACCGTTCCTGAAATATCCTGAAAAAACTGAAAAATCGAGATTTCTTATTTTCCTTATATCTTTTTTATTATTGGAAATTAATAAATAATTTTTTGTGGGCTTACATAAGTCGGCAAGAGCTCCCATCTGACATTTCAAAACTTTTCAAAGCCGACTAGATCCCAGAGTTTTCATAGTCAACTTTCGTTTTTCTTATGGCCACCATATTGTTTTTTATGTTGTTCGATATATAAAAAATTATAAAAACCAAAAATTGTTGAACTTCAAAAAAATAATTAAAAATTTTTTTATTCTTCTTTTTTCTTTACAAAAAAGACAACTTTTTATACCGAATTTCATAGATAAATTAAAAAACCATAAGACAAGCACTATTTCGGCATATTTTAACAATATTGACGTATTTCGACGATTTTTTTTAGGTATTTTCTTTGAAAAAAGAAGAATAAAAATTAGAAAATTTTTTTTTTGAAATTTATTAATTTTTGGTTTCCATTATTTTTTTCATATCGAATGACATAAAAAAATAATATGGCGGCCATAAGAAAAACGAAAGTTGACTGAGAAAACTCTTGGATCTAGTCGGCCTTGAAAATTTTTGTGATGACAGATGGGTAGCTCTTGACGGCTTATGTAAACCTCGAAAAAATTATTTATTAATTTCCAATAGTAAGACAGATATGGCAAAAATAAGAAATCTCGATTTTTCAGTTTTTTCAGGATATTTCAGGAGCAGTCACAGATATCTTGTATGTCTTGACGGATTGGAGATAGTCACAATATTGCGCATCTTTTCTCTAATTTAACCGACCCTGTATCTCTTAGCGTTCAGGAGATAGCAATATAGAGAAGGATACATGGTGCACCCTGTATATAAAAAAACAATATTTTAAGTTGAATTTTCAAAACAAAATTATTTTCTTAACTAATTAAAAAAAAATAAATAATCATAGTATGTACGCGTAGGTATAGCAGGTATATATTCTTATATTCACCCGCGTATATAGAAAAATTAACTGATCGATCAAATTTTGATGAGGGTTGGATTATTGTTTAGCACTGTTGAAAATTAATATTTCTGATGGAATTTTAGATGACACTGAGTTAACAAATGGGCATTCATGATGCATTTACGAGGGTGGGAAAGGCTTGTCAGTTGCCAATTCATCGGACAAAGTCACGTCAATCGCTCGATCGCTTGATTAGATCAGCTAACTGATAGACAGATTAACGTGTACCTTTGCAAAATACACGCTAAGTAAAAGTAGAAAGCGGACGAAGCGTAGGTTTCAATCGATATTTAAAACATTGTAGATTTTATTTTACGCAGTGGGTGTAGATAGCAAATACTTTTCAAATATTTACAAGAAAATCACTGAAAATTTGATAAAATAATAATACAGCCTCTTAAACCGTCATTGTTTCACGATCATATAGGTATACATACGTATCATGCAAGTGATAAATTTACTTGTTTATGACTCTGTACCTATGTAAGTACAGCTCTGTGCTACACCTAGGTAGAAAAAATATGGTCAAGCGTTCAGGGGAAGATAATTCTGCAATAGGTATACATATCTAGAAAGTCTGAATCTTTGATAGACTTTGGCATCAACAACTCTTGACTAACTCGGCAACTCGCCTTTTCATGTTTTCCTTCACATTTATGCTTGTAGTTGTGTAAGTTTCTGTGAACGATGTCTCCAATTCCCACTGGTGTTTTTTTTTTTTTTTTTTGGTTTTCTATATTCTGTTCCCTGATTCTTTCTGCCAACCATTTTTCGGCTTAAGAAAGACGACTGCATCTTTTCATGAATGTAATATAGGGCACTGCAATATTATATGGCACGTAATCCCCCTTAGAATTATTACGGGTTATACAGGGTGTACCAGCTCGATTTAGACAACGGTAAGGGCCGTGTAGGTCTCGTCAAGACGAAACGTTTTTTTATTTGAAGTTTTTGGATTTGGATCTTCGTTGCGGAAATATGGCCGACTTCCGGTTTTTAGTCTTTTGGCTCCAGTTTCGGCATTTTTAGGTTCTCGCTCAAACTGAAACTAGTTTTGGAAACTCCTTAGCTTCAGTTACAACTTTCATATTGAAGTCAAGGTTCTATCTCTGTTGGATTCAAAATCTTAATTTTTCAATTTGATTCGATTTGAATTGATTCAAATACTTAAAATTTAAAGTCTTGGGCATGTCGCCATTTTGAATCCAACAGAGATAGAACCTTGACTTCAATATGAAAGTTGTAACTGAAGCTAAGGAGTTTCCAAAACTAGTTTCAGTTTGGGCGAGAACCTAAAAATGCCGAAACTGGAGCCAAAAGACTAAAAACCGGAAGTCGGCCATATTTCCGCAACGAAGATCCAAATCCAAAAACTTCAAATAAAAAAACGTTTCGTCTTGACGAGACCTACACGGCCCTTACCGTTGTCTAAATCGAGCTGGTACACCCTGTGTATTTCGGGTTTTTCTAGTTTGTTAAAAATTTCATTATCCAAACCCACTTAAAATGAGTTTCAGGTCACTCTTTGTGGATTATTTTGGTTACATATGATTGTTTTTGACAAAAAAGCGTCACTTCACTCCTCAACAACTTCTGTATGGTCAAGTTCTACAAGTCTTAAAGACATGACTACAAACTATTACTTATAATCTTAGTTATGAAGAAGCTTGATGATTTATCTAGTTCTATAGACGGTTTGATTCATAGAAATGGTTTGTTAAAAATTTCCGAGCAACTGTTAGATCAATATCCCAACCCACTTAAAATGGGTTTCAGAGTTGCAAGGTTAAACAAAGTTGCATCAATGTCGCAGCAATCGTTCATAGATATTAATATTAACCACGAAAAACTGGTTTACATCAAATCTAGATAACCAATAACTTATCACAGGTATTATTATCATCAGTACCTAGCTATGTAGGTAACGACTCAAAATAAAAGGAATCACCAAATTTCAAATTATTATTTAATCGGCGATCTCTAATCGCGTATAGAAGCTGCCTGAATTCATTTGAGAATTTAAGCAACGACCGTCATTAGGCAAGAGGAAAACGCATTCAGAGAATCAATTCCGAGTCTTATTATTATTGTTACTGGCTCGATCGGAGTTGGCTGCACCTTGTAATCAAAGCAATCCTTTGGTGATTTGAGGCGATAGCTCGTTTCAATTGTTTCTCAGAGGTGATCGCCTCTTTTATGGCCAATAGGCACGATCAAGAAGGCCGAGAGAACAAAGCTAAATCGCTGCACAAGAACGAAATTAAGTTTATCCGCATTCTCTCAATTTCGTCCCGAAACAAAAGCAACGATCGTTTTATGTAAGTTGCTGCCATGTTGGAATCAAGTGTTCGTTGAACTATTCTGCGGGTTTCTGTATATGATGAAGTAGGTAGTTTGTGGTCGCGTTTCCATCTAAAAGGTTGACCAACCTTTTACCTACCATTCCAATTTGGTTCTGTTTCAATTCCCATTATTGTTGCTTTTAATAGTTTATTCATAATAATTGCCAGTGGTGTAGGTTACCGGATCAGAAATATTATGATGATACACTTTTATAGATACATAAGCACCCAGATAAAATACAACTTTTTTATGAATGATTCCTGAATTGTTAAGTATTAATGTTGAACTGAATTTTTATCACTTTCTGCAACAAATCCAAAATCAGTAAATTGGCAACTATACATAAGAAATAACTAACCAACAATTTACAAAATGAAGGACCTGATTCAACGACCTATTTCAAGAAAAAAGTTACTAATTTACATAGGTCCGCAAACGCACCGTTTTCGAGATATACGGTGTGTTAAAAAAAAGTTTTTTCTTCACGTATTTTTTTGCGATATCTCAAGAACCGTTAAGGCTTCAGGCTCCAGCTTTTCTATAGATTTTTACATTAATAATAGCTACTTTTAAGTCTCTATAAGCCAATGTTCTGGAATATGTCATATTGCGTGGAGATTTTAGGGTTGCGTAAAAGTTTTACCCCCATAACTTTTACGCCATTAGCAAAATTGGCGTTTTGACAGCAAATTCAAAAGCGTCAATCTTTTCGACACAAAGGAGATACTATTGGTCAAAAGCTGCAGTTGCACCGTTTTCTAGAAAAACACCATCAAAAAAATTATCAAAAACGTACAAAATTCAATATGGACAAAAAATTCTTATTTTCAAAATGAAGTAGGAGTAAATTAATAGAAGCTTGAACAAACCAACCAATTTTTGTAATAAATTTTATGAAATTATTAAATTTTGTAAGGGTGATCGGTTTCTTAAAGTTTTTATCCATTAGGTACCTACTTAACTTTGAAAACAATTTTTTTTGTTCATATTGCATTTTGTACGTTTTTGATAATAAAATGCAATTTTTCTCGAGAACAGTGCCTCCTTCAGCTTTTGACCAACAATAGGTACATTTTTGTGTACTTATATAAAAACATTGCATGGTTGCTGCCAATAAGTCAATTTTTTTCCCATTGCTTTAGAGCCCCTAAAGTAGCTATTTTTAATGTAAAGGATCAGAACAAAAGTTGAAGCTTGTAACCTTAACGGTTCTTAAGATATCGCAAAAAAAGTAAGAAATAACACTTTTTCAACTTTTCTAAAACGGTGCGTTTGCGGACCGATTTTTTCTTGAAATGAGTCCTTGAATCACCTTGTATTTATTTTGTATGTACATGCTGGTAGGTAACACCCTGTTTAGAAACTAAATAAATAATTAATTCAAAAATGAAGGTGTTAAAAAAAATACTTCTACACGTAGTGGCCCATTAATGTTTCAAAATAATTCATGCGTGAGAGCGGATAAAAACAAATACGAATTCAAATACTTGATGGAGTCGTAGAGGCCAGAAAGAAGTATCTCCTGGTGATATTTTTACTCATGGACCGTATCCCAAGACCATTGATTTGATCTGACTTTGCAATGCAATTTCAGAAAGTTCCTGAATACTGTATCAAGTTCATGTTGAACATGTAAGAGTGAAGACTCTAGTGAGCAATTCCGAGTGGGGTGTCGGACTTCTCCATCAGGGCTCGATACTCAGCCCGTATACTTTTGAATCTGGAGATGAATTACCTGACTGCCAGAATCCAGCAACCTGCACCTTGGAGACAAGATCTCTGCTTGTCATACAGACAAAACTGGAGAAATGGAGATCAGCTTTGGAGGAGGCATACCTATGTTTGAGGATTAATAGCAGAATTTGACAAAGAATGTGATGGAGCTTGATTTCCGACCGAGGAAACATGGCCATCCCATTATTAGCGTGGACGTCCGTTATCATGAAGGATTTGGGGTAATACCTTTAGATCCATCGACGATCCAGAAGCTACATATCTGGAGGAGGATTGCATTAGGAGAACCGGTTCCAAATAGAAATGGAACATGCACGGCCTGAAGGAAGAAGAAACAAAAAGAATAAAGGAACAACATTCCTCCTCCCCCAGTACCATATCACAACGAAAATTTTCAAAATATACAGGACCAATTAATAAATAAATACCAGTTCGAAGGCCGCCAGTCTGTTCAACTCGGCGACAATGGCGACATGCATTAGGTTTATTGTTCTTATAGTCTTTTATAGTGTTAGTCTTATTAAGGCCATGTCCTTACTTGATTGATCTTGTTCAAAATGATATTTTGTTGATTAGGTATTGAATAATATTGTAGGTATAGGTGAGTAAGTAGATACTTCTCATCTGTAATGTGATAAACCAGTAAAAATTAATTAAATTGGCATATAACAAAATAAATAGTAGAAGTGATAAGTACGCCACTGAATTTCGTGATGTAAAAAGTTAAATAGCATGCTGTAAAAATTGTAACATTTACGCTCCAAGAAGCAAACGCTGAAATATCTCATTTTTATTAGATATTATTATTGTAATGAACAGGAAATATACATTGTGTTTCATAAAAAGACAAATTAGGTGCTATTAAATATTATGGTTGATCGAGATCAAATTGCGGAGCCCATATTTTTTTTTATTACATTTTGTTATGATTTCGGTTATGATTAGCGTTTAGAAATTTGAGATGTAATTAATTTTAAATTATGTAAATAGGTGTAGGTATTTCAGAACCAATAAAACTTACCATTATTGTTCCAATTTGCATGCATGCATGAAGCGTAGCTGTTTAAAAATCATTCGTCTAACCACTTGCGAAATTTTAACTTTAGGTTAATCAATTTTATAGGTACCCTGAAAATGGAACAAAATTGTTAAATGTTTTCTTATTATAATAATAGCCAATCAAATATATTAACTCTCTGGCTTAAATTAGATTTCTTCTAAGTATTACCTACAATTTTTAAGATGATGTATGGTGCCATAGGTGGGTGTCATACAAATATAGATAAAAATAATCAAAAAACGAAAGATTTTGAGAGATTCAATAATTATTAAATTAAATTATTTATTCTAAAAAGTTGAAATGAATCAAATATAGGCCATTATTGATTGTGTCCTAATAAACAGGGCAATATCAAATAAGTGCGGTTTTTTATTACACTTATATTTCAAATGGTAATTAAGGATGAAAAATCTAGGAGTGCTATATTAAATTAAAGGGTGGGAAATAGAGATAGAGGTGAAATTGCACCCCTTTCCGTATTTATAATTTATTATATTATATCGAAAGTGAAGCAAAATTTAGGTAAAGTTGTTACGGATTTTTTTGTAGATAATGCGATTTTACATGGGAATAATTGATTTAAGAATGTATTCAAAAAATTCTTGTGTCAAAAATATTCAAAAAGGTAGGTAAGATAAAAAGGCAAAAAATCATTATTTTTTATTTTTCATTTTTTTGCGTATAACTTCTTTCTGAGTGGAGATAGATATAGGCATTGCTTCACAGAAAAACAAGTAGATTAAATTGTCTTCAGAATGGTGCGTTAAAAATTATTTTTGGATACCTAAATACTGACTGAGATGAACCCGCTCAAGCTTATGATATTTACTTTCAATTTTTATAGCGTTTTTTTTTATATCGTTTCAGTTTTTATTTTATACACCAAAATTGATTTTTATTCAATAAAAAAAGTATTTTAAGTTAATTTGTTATTTTGTTTTGAAGACAATTTAATCTGTTTTTCTATATGAAGCCTATTACCTATCTCCACTCAGAAACAAGGGATACGCAAAAAGAATAAAAGAAAATAATCAATTTTTTGCCTTTTTTAAGTTATCTTTTATAATAATTTTATCTTAATTAATAATTTTAATATAATAATTATGTATCTTTTAATAATAAAAATAATTTTTTAAATGAATTATAATCGATATAAAATTGCACTATCTACAACAAATTCTCTATTTTGCTCTATACCCGAGTTTAACTTCGTTTTAGAAATATAAAAAAGCTTTAGAAATAAAAAAAAGAAACTGGGGTGCAGTTTCATCCCTCTCTCCAATTTCCAGCCACTAATTTAATAGCACTCCGCAATTTTTTAATTCTTAATGACCATTTGAATGATTCATGCAATAAAAACTATTTCTTTTGATAGTTTCCTTTCTATATACAGTGTGTCGCATTTAAATGATGAATACACCCCTGTATTATCGTTATTTGAATAAGGAGTGGTCGTTTGAAATTTTGTATAATACAGTTTATACAGACTGATATGCGCTTCACTTTTACGATATCTAACTGAATCAAAGAAGAATATTATCGATATTTTGCTTCGCGTTAGAGATATCGAAAAAGTTATTAAAAAAACTTGTTCTAAATTGAATTCTAACCTCGGATACCGAGTTTCATGACAAAATTCGTATTTGAATGTTTTCAATATTTTGATCTCACAGAAAATTATTGAAAATTATATTTCTTATAATTGGGCAATTAGAGTGCGCCATGAAAATTGAAAAGTAATAGGTACTCGGACAGTAGTGACAAATGTGTGTCAAACTATTACTCTCCATGGCAGTCTAATTATCAAATTAGAAAATAAATTTTTTAATAATTTTATGTGAGACCGAAATAATGAAAAAATTCAAATGAGAATTATTGTCATGAAACTCAGAATCCGGGGTTAGAATCCAATTTGGAACAACTTGCTCTTCTAACTTTTTCCAGTTTCGATATCTCTAACGCGAAGCAAAATATCAGTAATTCGCCCTCTTTGCGAAGACGTAACAGTAAGCGGGGATTAAAGGTCAAATTTCATTTCAGTTAGATATCGTAAAAAGTGTGGCGGATCGGTCTGTATGAATTAATCGCCAATAGCCTAAAAATGGAGATTTTCTCTGAACGTTTCATCTACTGCGCGCGGTAGACGTGTGACAGCCCCCTCCAACCCCCTCCACTAACTAACGGCACATCGTGACAACCGACGGTCTCTACGAAACTGTCATAAATTGCACTTTTCGTCATAATTAAGTGAATGTCCCATAATTACGTATAATGCAAAAGTATGTACCACAGGGTAGAGCATTTTCAACAACTTAAGGGTATCTCAATAAACATACGATTCAAACGACTTCTGTAGGAGCTAATTTCCCTTAACACAGGGCACCCTGATGGAAGATGATTTTACACAATGTTTTTGAAACACGCAAATAATTATGTATAAGTATAAGGTACATTGAATTGAAACAAAAACAAAAGAATAAGAATTCCTCTTTTTTGGGTTTTTCTTAAGTGGGGGTTTGCTCGCCCCTTAACTTTGAGCTTAGTTTCAGTTTTCTGATGTGATAAGAATTTTTTTATGTCCAGTAAAAAGCGTTGTGTAATTAAGCTTGTCGCGCAGTTTAACTTTTCAAGAACAGGTATACCTTATAAGTATTTTGTTCGCATGTTGCCTTTCAGTAAAATTCTTGATTACTTTTTGTGCTTTTATGTTTTTTTTCTTGATTTATCGTTCATTTGTTGACTGTTTTTGACAAAAATAATTTAATTTTTTTTTCAAAATAAAATCAATGGACATAAATTTTCTTTGACTATTTAATTTATTAAGTATCTACCTTACTGCAATTATTTAAGATTTTTTTATTCTATTTTATTAGACTGGCTTTCTTTCTATGTTTTTTTGCCTGATCTAAAGAACTATTGCGTCAATAAAAAACCCAGTTTATAATTTTGTTCCTTTCTAACTAGTTTGACGTGCAATGTCTCGAAAATGATAAGTTTTATAAAAATTAGCACATTATCTACCTCTGTATTTTTGTACGTAGAATTGTAAATTATTACTAAATATTCAAAATTACACCTCAAAATAGTTACGGACAAACAAAAACAATCCTCCCCCGCTCTCCCTCCATAAATAATAACAATAATCCATAGAAGGGGGATTTATAATAATTTATTATGCTGTAAGTATAGGTACTAATTATTATTATATGGGCGTGGATTTATTAGACAAGCAATTTTTTTTTTAAATTTCACATTAATATATTTGTGCAGCTCGAAAATATTTCTGAAAAACCATACTTATAAGTTTATTAAGGTAACCCTTGTGCTTTTAGACGTTCTCCGGTTCTCCCACTATAGGTATATATTTTCGAGGTTTACCAAATAATCATAGGACATATTCTAATAATTTAAGTATCTATACATATAATTTATTTCATTACAGTTAATAGGTTTTAAAACTACTTGTTAGTATTTATTCTCAAGTATTTATAGTTAATACGGGAAGATATATTTATTTACTATATCGTGTAATCCACAAAATTTTTCATCAACTAGTGCCTTGATGGAAGATACGAGATGGGTATTGCAGTCATGTCTGAACTCATTTTCAAGAAAATAATTTTAAAATAACTTTAGTACATAGTTCAAATTCTCATGGTCAGTTTAAATTAAAATATTAAAGATAAAGATATTACTTATTTGCTTTCAAGGATCAACAAAAACCTTCCATGCTGGAAATATTCTTCCGAGATGTACAAAAAATCAATGGCAAATGGATGTAATTTTCAAAAAACTTCATTATTTAAGTCATGTTTTTGTTTAACGCTCTATGATCTGTAGATCACTGATTGGAGTAGTTCAATTTTTTGTGAACGTCTTCCAATTTTTTGCATTTTATCTGGCAAAATTTGGAATAGCTATAGATTTTTAGCTCTATTAGATGTAATTTCGTTCCCGACGCGTTAGCGGAGGAGACAAACACATCAAAAGAGCTAAGATCGCACTTTTTTCTTGTGTAAGTATAGGTACCTATAATAATACCTATACAATTTTTTTCTGTGAGAAGAAAACCCCGATCCTGGAAGTTCGAAAAACGTAATTAGATAACGGAAAATTATGTCGGAACGTTGATCTTTGTTGAATTTGAATTTCAAACTGGTCGACTTTTGTAGTAGGTAATTGCGACGTTGTCTGGTATAACGAAACGTAGCGGTATTAATAAATTGATAAATGTCATAATTAAAATTGAAGAAAGTTTTGCAAAGATGCTGTTAAGTTTTCGATGAGTGGATCTAATAATATGTATAGTGATTATTATTATATGGCTATTTCACTCATCTTATGATTTTCTAATTTCACCAATCAGAATTGAAAGACTTTCAATTCAGCTTGGTTTGTCAGCCTGGTGTTTTCAATGTCATATAACCATGGATATCGCTTAACAATGGACATCGCAAAAAAGTAATGTAGAGTTTGATAGTTCGACAATATACCTACCTACCTAATTGTAGCTTCACGTGAAAATGAGTCGATAATTCTATCGAATTTAAAATTTTTACTTTTCACTTTGTTCATGAAATAGTCTAATAAAGTTTTTTCCTGCGGACTCCTTATCGCGACAATTCAAATAATTCAATCACTTTGTGATGTTACTGTTGAAAATTCCCTTAATAATTGGCGATTTTGACATTAAAGAAAATAATATTATGTCTCTTTCGTATTTTTTTTAGTAGCTTATAACTTACTTTTTTCACTGACAATTTACTTTTTTCCCCGGCAAAAAGCAGTTGATATAAAGTGGCATTTTTATCTGCCAAAGGAAATAATGTCATCATTTTTCACGTCGCTTAAAAAAATGATTTTTCAAATAATATTTTCGTGTAGCGCCATCTAGTGCACAGCGTATTTAATACAAGACACACTGTAATAGGAAATCAAGACAGCTGCAAGCGCCAGGCTTCAGCCACTTTCACGCAGACAACTTTAAGTTGGTAACGATTTCTGTATCTGTGCTGGTATAATACTTGGTATAATACTGCCGCAATGCGTAAGAGGGCGCCACATTATTTATTTTATCGCATCTTACACTTAAAAATTTTAGAAATTGTTCAACGATTCTCATTCATTACATTTTACTAATAGTTTCACTAAAATTTATGTATAGTATATCAGAATTTCAATTGTTAAACCGATTTAAATATTGTACGAGTTTACTTGAACTAATAATTAAATGTTATTACCTACTTATAATACATTAGTCGCCTGCAAAATTTATAAATCTCAATTTTAAAAGCTCTCTTAAAAGAAGCTCACATCGTAGGTAGGTATTTACAATTGACAGCGAAATTACTCATTTAGTAATTTGAAATTTCATCAGGCGTTCTATACAAATAGGTAGCTGGAGCTGTTACTGCGTACGATAAAAGTATTCTTTAATAAGTAACATGTAATTTACGTACTATTTAAATGCTTACACCAAGAATAATTGCCATTGGATATATGGCTTACATTGCATATTTGCGATTATCTAGGTACCTATATACGTATGTATGGTTATGTTATGTACAAGCACAGGTGGTCGTGTGATGTAAATGGCTTTTCTTATACACATCCACCTAATTCGTACTGGCTAAGGTTGGTATATCTATAATGATATAATGTAATTTATACTCACGGTGTCTATTAATTTTCTAATTATCATGTCTGTGGAATGTTATATATATATAGAATTTACAAGGCAGGTGCGGTGCTTTTGTATGGTTAAACGGGAGTTGCTTCTTCTTATTCTTTTATTTTGATAAACCAGTGCTGCAGAGTGCGAGTGTAGATAATGCATCATAATATAACAGGTATAGTAGGTATACCTATTATTATTATAAAATGTTATATAGGTATTAAAATGTAATTTTAAATATTATGCTTAGTATAGTTACAAGCTTACAACTCCTCTAAGATATCTACTGCTATGTATATCATCACGTGTAAAATATTAGGTGAAATCACCTAAAAAAATCAAATGAAAAAATATTTTTATAAATTGTATATGTACATATAAAGGGAACACGGCGTCGATATAGTTATTTAGAGTGTGGTTCTGACGGTTGGGACTCGATACCTCCCTCAACCCTCAACAAGCAGAAAAAGTTTCTTCTAAATAAGTACCTAGGCCTGATGATGCAAAATTTTTCGAATAAGTATACAAGGTTAAAACTATTTAAAGGGCCACTATTTACAGGGATATCTTAAACCATTAAAGATACGAGTTCAGTTAAATTGGAGAAAAGATGCGAATTTTGTGGCCATCTCGAATCCGTCAAAACATGCAAGAATCTGTAACCGTTCCTGAAATATCCTGAAAAAACTGAAAAATCGAGATTTCTTATTTTCATCATATCTTTTCTATTATTAGAAATTAAAAAATAATTTTTTGTAGGCTAGCATGAGTCGGTAAGAGCTACCCATCTGATATGTTTTAAAAATTTTCAAAGCCGACTAGATCTCAGAATTTTCATAGTCAACTATCGTTTTTCTTATGGCCGCCATATTGTTTTTTTATGTCGTTCGGTATGAAAAAAATAATGGAAACCAAAAACTAATAAACTTCAAAAAATAAAAATAAAATCTTCAAAAGTTTTTGTTCTTTTTTTTTAAGACAACTTTTGAGACCGAATATCATAAAGAAATTAAAAAACTATAAGGCAACCAGTATTGACCTATTTAATCGAAAAATTTTCTATTTTTCTTTGAAAAAATAAGAATAACAATTTTGGAATTTTTTTTAAATTAACTTTTGGTTTCTTTTCTTTTTTTTTCACATCGAACGACGTATAAAAATAATATGGCGGCCATAAGAAAAACGAAAGTTGCATACGAAAAATTATTTATTAATTTCGGATTATAATAAGATAGGTATGGCAAAAATAAGATTTCTCGATTTTTCAGTTTTTCAAAAAATGTATATTTTTATAGATACATATTTTTAGGTGTTTTAGAGATATAGGGCCAAATTTAAAGCTGTATAGTTATAACAAACATAAATATAACATAAATTATTATAAAAAAAAGTAAAATATAAATTTCAGCTCAAAATTACGTTTTTTTTTAAATTCAAGGTGTCAAAGTTGAAAAAAATATAGGTAGGGTAATTCCGGGAGAGATGACTCAATGGGTTAGTTGACTTTTTCCGAATAATCAGACATTTTGGCAACACCGGTAGTTTGTTAGTTGTTGTTGACAAGAACGCGTTGCTTTGTGCTACGGGTGGTATTTTGGTGTTTTTCTGCCAATAAACAAGTGAAATATTGAATTTATTTTGTTCGACTACCTGGAAAAATTTTTGCTAGGTAGGTAAGTCAATTTTTTTAACTTTTTACTGATGTTACAGCTTCAAGCTCTTCCGTTGTTCTAGGGTTAAATAGGTATTGTAGGTTATGTAAATACAGTTGCAGCTCTGAACTGCTACTCGTTGAGAAAATATTCAGTGAGCCATCTCTCCCAGGGAAATCGGGTTAGTCGACCTGGTTGCCAGTCGGGACAGATGGCCTAGTCTTTCTTAGCTTGTTCTTATAATATCTACATTAATATATATATATTTCAGCTATGCCTACGGAATATAAGCGAAAAGGTAATTGCTCAAGAGGTGCATGGACAGAGGAGCAATTGCTAAGTGCAGTAAATGCAGTAAGACGGAAGGAAATGGGAGTAAACGCTGCTGCTAAACATTATAACGTTCCACAGCCTACTTTAAGAAGGAGAATGAAGAAAAATTATTTTGAAAAACATTCTTTAGGCCCATCTTGTCTTCTTGGTAAAGAAAATGAAATAAAAATTAAAAACCATATAATTAAGCTACAAAAAGCAGGCTTCGCACCCACTAGAACAAGTGTACGAGAAATGGCTTTTAAGCTGGCAGAACAAGTTGGGATAAAACATTCCTTTAATATACAGTCGGGACTTGCAGGTTATGACTGGCTGCATAGTTTTTTGAGAAGACATTCAGACTTGAGTGTTCGAAAATCGGAAGGTGTATCGCTAGCCAGAGCTCAAGGACTAAACCGAAAGGATGTTAATGATTATTTTCAGTTACTGGAGCAGACAATGTTAGAAAATGACCTGATGGGCAAAGCTGACCGTCTGTACAACATGGACGAGACTGGACTTCAATTGAATAACAAGCCATCTTCAGTTGTTGCCCAAAAAGGCTCTAAGAATGTTGCTGCTATAACTTCATCAGAAAAAGGCGAAACAATAACGGCAATTTGTTGTTGTAATGCTGAAGGAAATTTTCTCCCACCATGTTTTATATTCAAGGGCAAAAATAAAAAACAAGAATTTGAAATGGATATGCCACCGGGTTCTACGGTGTTTATGAACCCAAAATCAGCATATATAAACACTGATTTATTCCTAAATTGGTTAAAAAACCATTTCGTTCCAAGAAAGCCACCTGGTAAAGTGATTCTTGTTTTAGATGGTCACTCATGTCATTGCAACTCAGTACAAATGCTTGAATATGCAGAAGATAATGGGATTATTCTGCTTTGCTTACCGAGTCATACGACGCAATTTTTGCAGCCTCTCGATCGCTCATTTTTCAAGTCATTAAAGTCATATTTTCACGCAGCATGTAATTTATTTATTAAAACAAACCCTACAAGAAAACTAAATCGCTTGACCTTTGGGAAACTTATTACAGAGGCTTGGTCAAAATCAGCGAGTGTTCAAAACGGGGCGTCCGGTTTCAAAGCCTGTGGGATACATCCCTACAATCCCAATGTGATTCCGGATTATGCTTTCCTTGAAAACTCATCAGAATCTACAGTCGAGGTTGCAAGCAGTGTGGAAGTTAACTCTGCCTTGGACAAATCTG
Source organism: Malachius bipustulatus (assembly GCA_910589415.1). NCBI lineage: Eukaryota > Metazoa > Arthropoda > Insecta > Coleoptera > Melyridae > Malachius > Malachius bipustulatus. Next base: position 28,493,957 of record OU342635.1, on the reverse strand, counting down.
GTACTCCAAGATTGATTGGGGTAAGGCAAGAAGCTACTAGTCCCAAGAAGACAGCAGTTACTTCAAGAAGGTATCCAACACCAATTAAAATATTGGAAAATATTTTAATACCCCCCATACCATCCACATCAGGTATTATGAAAAGCAAATCCTCCATGAACGAATCTAGTTCTCTTAGTTTAAATGCAGAACAACAAAAAGTTTCAAGTCCCAAGAAGACAGTTTCAACGATAAAAAAATTTACTCCGAGTAAAATGTTGGACAATATTTCTCCTGTACCATCTACATCAGGCATGATTAAAGCGAAACTGAGTTCAAAGCGAGTTGCGTCAATTTTAAACAGTCCCCAGAATGTAGCTAAGCGCAAAGATGCTGAAAAGAAAATTAATGAAAAACAACAACAAAAAAATATGCGTCAAGAAACTAAGATAAAGAGTCAGAAAAGAAAAATAGTTTGTATTAAAAAAAGAAAAAAACCCGCGTGTTCTTCCTCCTCATCTGAAGACATGGACACAGAAGTTGAATGTAATGATTCAAGCGATGATGCCGAAGAAGATGAAACAGAGTGCGCAGGATGCGGAGAACAATATCAAACTACGTCCAAACAAGAAGACTGGCTTCAGTGCGTTCATTGTTCTTGCTGGTTCCATGAAAGTTGTTCCAAATTCCTCAACTTATGCGACAAATGTGGTAGAGTATTGGCCAAAAAGAGGAATTAATATGAGTCATATCACCCTGAAATGTGAGTCAACTCACCCATACACCTGGGGTGAGATGACTTTTTGGACGAATCGGGCAATTATTTTTTTTTATTTAGAATTGTATTATTTATTAAATTTTGATATTACATTGCATTGCAAAACGTTTGAGTTAGAGAATGCTAGTTAAGTTTTTTTGTTACACGATTTATTTTGAGAAATAAATAATTTTACAAAAACGTGAGCCATCTCTCCCGGAATTACCCTAAGAGTTTTTGGTTATACTTCGTGTAAATTTAAACTGATTGTGATGAAGCTCCTTTAATTTGGCTATTTCAGGTTTTGTAGACGTCTTTCAGTGGCGTAGGTATTCAGAGTTATAGAGACCCCTATTTTCCCTCCCTATATCTTTTACGCCACTGCTTTATTGCAATTACAAAACCGTTATAGTTGGACCAGAGATATAACGAAACGACTTCTGTCATTTTATCAATTTTTGGATTATTGAAATATTGTTAAAGTCATAAAATATGACAGTTTAACAATTAGATTTTTTCGTTATATCTCTTGGTCGACTATACTCAACTTTATTTTAGAACAAAAAGTATTGTTTAACTTTTTTCCTATGAGACACAGTTTTTGAGATATTTTAACTTTTTTCCCTCAGGAAATGTCACTAATCTATATAATATTCGGCATTGACGCCACTTTAGTCTTCCTATCTTTTACGCTAATGACTTTATTGAAAATATCAAAACGTTATTCAATAGCCCATGGATTTAAGAACAAAAACTTATTATTTAATTTTTTCGCATAAGACTTAATTAGTTTTTTTTCATACTTTTTGAGATATTTGAAGTTCCACGTAACAGGGCAATTTCACTATAATCAATAAGATTTCATTAGGATATAAATAAATAAATAAATATCTTATGGCTGTGGTAAAGCCCAAGTGCCAGAAATTTTCAAGTAGCCTCAAGGGCCTCTGACGTAACTTAACGACTGCTGTGAAGCAGCCGGGACCCCTTTTTAACGTACCTCCCGGAGCACGATCGGTCACGGAACTTTTTTATTTACCACTATAATTTTGGTCACCCATCTAAGTACTGACCAAGAAAAGTCATGCTGCACTTTAGAGATCCTTTTGACCGAAACTCTAGCAGCTTGGCTATTGTGACCGATATAGTCTGATATAACTTTTAAGGAAATGGGGAATATTGCACTGTGTGGACCTGAACTAAAATAATAAATAAGCGATGGCATATAACTCCAATTTTCCTATAACTCATTAATGGAGGTTGGCCATATTATAGCGTAGAAGCCAGGAATGAGCTTTATCCGCTGCTGGTTACCTAGTACCTATGCAAAAGTCAAGTGGGGCCATTTAGTGGACGAAAGACGAAACAATAAATACTTAAATTTTTTTGGAAATTATTTTTGAAAGAATGTTTAATTTACCTTCGAAAATGGTATTAATAAAGTTTTTTAATACCTAATTAAAATTCATTTCAATTTAGTTAAAATTCTTCAAGCCTGGCACCGTTTTGATATGATAGGTAATTGATGATTAATTTAGAAAGTCTTACATACCGTGCGGGATCCCGAAAATACCTGGATCCTGCGGGATTGAGCATATCCAGTCCCGCATATATACCGGGATTCAAATTATGTTGCGGGATTGCATTCCCTAACCCAGAGGTATAACCTGCGAGAAAACGGAACATTATATCTCAAAAACGATCCGGCTTAGGTATGTAAAAAAAAACTATAGATATACGTTATTGAATTTGCGCAAGAAAGTCAGTGACTTTATTCACTTTATCAGTAAAATATAGGGAGGGAAAAGGGGCGTCAACCGTAAATATTTACGCCACTGGAAGACATCTATATAATATGAAATAGCAAAATTAAATATCTCTTTTTGTTTGTTTATTGTTCATGCCAAGTTTCAACAAGATCGGTTCAAATTTACACTATTTAAGTAGGTACATAACAAAAAACCGTTACATTTTTTTTTTAATTGGACAGCGTGTATCTTTTAAACGAAAGGTCATTTTGAGCTGAAATTAATTTCTAAAGTAATGTTCTTGACAGGAACAACCCCTTTAAATTTGGCCCTATATCTCTGAAACACCCTGTATTGTGTTGGTGTTTTACTGATGAGAAAGTGAAGAAAAAGTGGAGTCAAATTTTGGAATGACTTTATTACGCACTATTTCAAGTACCCTACCGGTTTCGGTCTACTGGACCATCTTCAGGAAACCATTTTCAGAAAATGGTTGCCTTCTATGGAGGTTAACTCGTTCTATAATTTATCTTTACATTTCCAATGTATTTAAATTTGGAGAATCTTGACGACGATTATGTCCTTTTGACTAATCTCGCATTAGTTGCGAGCCCCCATGCATGTGGTCGTCCCAACGTTTTATTTTGTCCTACGTTTTTATACCGGCCAGTTTAGGCCCCCCTGACTTTGCACATTCACACCTCTATAAATAATGCATAGCTATAGTTTGTCTTGATTTTCGTCCTGGTTTTTTCCCCCATTATGAGATCGGTCAATTTTACAAACACTCTTCTGGACGTATAACACCGCTTACTTTAAGCCGTCCTTTACCCCTGAAGATGGTCCAGTAGACCGAAACCGGTAAAGTATACTTAAAGTAGTGCGTAATAAAGTCATTCCAAAATTTGACTCCAATTTTTCTTCACCTTTCTCATTATTACCATGGATCACTACTGGATGATATTTAGGAGAATTATTGATGTTTTATACCTACTTATTGGTAGAGGTAAGTATACAGGGTGTCTACTTCAATGGGAATATATGGGAAACTTCTATAAACGGTGAAATATGCAGGAAAAATGGTAAAATTCGAGATTTCTGATTTTAAGAGAAAACGTCGTGAGCCAAAAATATTTTTTGCTTATTTTAGCCATTTGTTAATTGTTATTGAAAATGAATTATAATTAGTTTTTCTAGGTTAACATAAGTCGTCATGAGATATCCATCCGACATCTAAAAAATTTTAGAAGCCGACTAATTAGATCCCATCAGAATTTTCATAGTCAACTTTTGTTTTTCTTATGGCCGTAGGTCTAATATTGTTTTTCCATGTCATTGAGTATTAAAAAAATCAAGGAAACCAAAAATCTTTCACATTAGAAAAAAATAAGTTGTGAAATGGATCGCACCTAGGTAGGATGATAAGGAAATTATTTCCTTCGCCCTCATTAAATCAGCCCAAATCGAAAAAAGCAAATAGTGCGAGATTAGGTACGTAAATACCTAAAGGTAAAATTGTTAGAAAATCAAAGCGCAGCCACCCGCCGTTACATCAAGTAAACGATCCCCGTCCGCTAATTAAATATTCATAAAATAGAAGCGCTCTAGCTAGTGGAATTCCAGCACTTTTAACAACATCGAAGAGACGGCGAAGCTAGGGTAGAAGTTGACCAGATGGTTAGGGCAGACATTGTATGGAGACACTCTCCGTCCGCGTGAAGGAGAAAAATAGGTGACCTACATACAAGAACGGGTGGAAAGATACAGACCGGATGAAAGAATGTTAAATCAGAATCAAATAATAACCCTTTGCAAAGACAATGGTAACTCGTTAGGTATCATACCTACGATAATGAAAATGACACCAAACGATAGAGCGAATTAATAAAGGAAGGTGGCTGGAAAAGCATCACGGTACCTAAACGGCAAGTAGGGGAAAACGCGAAGTGAAAGTTAAGCCGGTGTAACTATCATAGATAGGAACAATGAAAAGACGACAACGCGTAGGCCGATTTGAAGGAAAATTTAGGTAGTTCAGGTTTAGGACAATTCAGTAAGGTAGCCGCGAGGTCAACTCGCCAAGTTTCAAGACAAGGGAAATATGATTAAGGAATAAATTACGGTATGAGGCAATGTCAATAAGGTGCATTGTTGCGTGGTGTTTAGAAAGCGGGCGACTGCTTCTATAAAAGCAGACGTCCTACCGGAGCTCAAAACAGAGTAAGATCAGACTTCGATCGAGCTCTGTCATATTCCTTAACCCTTGCTTGGAAGATCAACGAGACGGCTTTTATTAGCGCACTCCAGGTCTGCCATCCTTTAAATCAAATTTGTAGATGAGATGGTAGTTTCTATGCACTCGCTACAAATTTCCTAACCAATCAACCGAGATACAATGAGTCATCGTAGGTTCTTTTGCGCATCCGTTTCGGCCATAGTAATCCTGGCATACCTCAATCAAAGAGCAGGGGTGACTACGGTAAAAACTACGGTAAACACAACGTAAACAATCACAGCGGTCCTATTAGGGGAAACCCAGAGGTAAATAGACGATCACACGGTGGCTTTTCGCCACAGACCATGAGGCCTGGGTTTTCAACGTTACAGTTGGTACCTTTTGATACCTGCCTACATCTTTTACAATTTTTTTTATTTACAATATTTATTTACAATATTTTATTTTACAATTTTTTTTTTAAATCTAATAGATAGATAATAGGTTTTTGGTTAAATTTTAACAATAAATTCCTAACAACCATGCATCATCAACCCTACAAGACTTTTGGTTTTAAAAACCTTAATTACCTCAAAACATTTTTTTTTGCAATATTTTCCATCACTTCCTGACAGTGCCCATTGTCTATAAGCTTTATGCTTATGCACAGTGGCGAATTTCCAAGTAGGCTATAGGTAGGCTATAGCATACGGCGGCAAATTTTCTCTTAGAGGCGGCAATTTTTCGAAGACTAAAAATATTTTCAAGTGCTGAGAAATGGCTCGATCTTGAATATTTAAAAAAAAATTGCCTCAGAGCCCCCCTGCGCCTTTGAATTCATATTCTTTTTGAAGCCCTCAAGATGGGGTTTGCAAATTTTCCTAAGCGTATAGTTTTGTAAAAAATAATACCTATACCACAGGCGGCGATTTGATTCAGCCTAGAGGCGGCAGTTTGCAAATCCGCCTCTGCTTATGTATCAATTTTAGAATACTCATAATACACAATACATATCTTGCTTAATAGGTATAGGTTAATTCCCTATTAAGTCCCTATTAATTAACCATAGCATACCTATTGTTCTCCGCCACTGATTCCACGTAGGTAGGTATAGGTATAGGTATTTAATACCTACCAAGATAAAACCAACTGAACCGTTTAACCAATAAGAACCAGTCACGAAAAATACTTTATACAGGGTGATAGATCAAAGTTGGAAACAACCCATCAGATTCTCAATTATCCACGTCAAGCAACCCATGAGATATCCCCTCTCTCTCTCTTTCGCTCCTCGCGGCCCCCACCTCCGCATCTTTCTCTCTTCGTCTGCCACCCAGGAACTAACATGGCTTCCTGCTCGGCAACCGCGCCATTCAGGTGTTCTAGATGGTGTTTTTTATCGACGCGACTGGCCTGTGCCCACCCAATAAGTGGCTCGCATCGCCGATGCCTGAAACAAATGCCGACACCTCGTAGAAGAGCGGGCTCGTTCACAGCCTACGTCCACCTCGATTGATGAAATTATAAGCTATTAATTAGTGATGATAATTTTATTGGAGAGATTTATCCAGATGGAGTGCACATATAAGTAAAGAAAATAATAATCGATGCAACAGCAGGGGATACCTTTAGGGGTCTTTACTCATATAGATTAATAAAGATAATAAGAGATTCTTTTTTTTTAGCAGGGGTAGCGCGAGGTATAGGTATACCTATTTATAAGTGTAGCATCCCGACTTTTTGTAAGGATGTACTCTACGGAATTGAGGAAATTTCATAGCAGTCACTAGCACGACTGCGCATTTCTCTAGCGGGCGATAGATTCATTACAGTCGGCTGCCGGCTCATTTTAGACCGTTTCTACCTGCATGGGCAGCGTTTTGTTGAAATATTTTCATTTAGGTACTTATTATCAATTTTTTTAATGTAGAACCTCAACTGGGCGTCCAGAACGTTCGACACCTTCCGTGCTTGCACGGCCACAATGAAATCCCGTTAACTACTTCTTTACCATTGAAATTGTTGGTGCAGAGTTCCCATAGTATTTATCAAGCTTTCTTGGTTTGAGTGATGGGTTTTTCTTCAAAAAATAATGCTTAATGAGCACACGAAATTTACTTTTCTCCATTTTCTTCTCAAATCACGAGGTAGTCTGCTATGTCAATGGCTTATACAAACACAAACTTAAAGACGTAATAGCTTGTTCGAATTTCGACAGGAGTGGCTGATAGTTGCCTGTTGACAGGAGCAGTGTTGCCTTTTCAGTTAAGATGCGGGATTTTAGGTTAAGTATTCTGAATAAGAAACTAAAAAATTTAGTTTTTTTTATTTTCTCAGTATAAAGTATAGTCTACTGCTTTATAATTAAAAGTTTCAATTTGGAAGTTGGCATATTGATATTTGCTTGACATTCTGCGTTTATTCGTGTCACTTGATTGTTTCCACGCCTTCTAGTTTCGAATATATGATGATGAAAACTGCTTAAAAATTATGTATAGATATACTTTTGTATAGAGAATTATTTCCTATTATTTTTCAAAGAACTGGCGTCTAAATCTAATATGGCGTCCATGAGGAAATCTCGAAGCATCGTATCATCGAAGCTATAGGCGTAAAAACAATCAAGTGCGACCAATAAATGCAGAATTTGAAGCATGTCAATATACTTATTATTAACTTTAAAGTTCTTTGATTGTTGAAAATGAAAACTTCAAGTTCAAGTTCACTTCTAACTTGAAAAAAGAACCTTTTCAAAGATCTTGAAAAATAATAAAAGAGTTATTGAGGATATAAAAAAATTAAGTTTTTCAGTTTTTTTTCAGATTTTCTCATTGAAAGCCATGCATCTTTATCATTCTTGTATTATCCAATTAAGAGGTATTACTCGTCTAAGATAGGTAAGTACCTATACCTACTTATAGGTATTTAGAAAAACTCAGAAATATATACCTCTTTGAAATTATACGTAAAAAATGCCAAGTTAATACAAAATAAAAATATTTTTTATGATCTTTAAGACTGCCAGAATTACTAATACCCTACTAATCACGTAGGTATAAGATCAATTCTTGAAATCTCAAATCTCACGACCACACGCAAATATTTTAAGAGTAATAATCTCCTCTAAATCACGATACGCAACTCGCCACTTACCTATACGATCTCGCCGCTATAATTACCTAATTACCTCGATAGACATCGCTGTTAAAACAACGTCCACGTTTCATTCACCCACGACATAATAAAGGACCTCTCAGGCTCAGGTGACGAAATTGTTCATCTGTTTGTTTAGCGCGGTGCTGTAGGAAGAGATTTTTGATATGTTATACTAAGGTATGTTTAGGTATAGGTATATCACGCTCAAAAACTTTTTTTTATACAGGGTTATATCCAAAACTTCATGGGGCCAGTATTGGGTGGGATATTGAAACAGCTAGAGATACACGGGACTCGATTGTTTAAATTTTTTTATAAGTCAGTAACAATTGAAAAAAATTGAAATTTTCAATTTTTTTTCTTCCATTAATAACTCACTTTGTAGGCCACAAAACTCAAATTATGGATTCCGCCCATTGCACATTGAACTGCGCATATATGGTACGATTAAGTTTAAAAAGTCATATGTGACGTCATACTAATAACCGTCCGAATTAAGATTTTTCATTTCACCAGAAAATGTCAAACAGTTAAATGTCAAGGTGTGAACGAGCGTAAACTAATGAAGAAATCATTCAAACAATGAATTGAAGTCAGTTTGACAGCCACTGGCAACTAGATAAAATTTATTCACGTAATGACATTCTATTCTCTGTGTTGTGCATGCTAAATTTTATAGTATTTCTTCTATTTGTATTTTTCAAATGGGTATCTTTAAGAAGCTTTTAGTATCTAGGATACTTTTAGTATCTAAGATAGTTTTAGGGAGTATCTTAGATAGTTTTAGAAGTTTCTTGTATCTAAGATACTTTTGATTCTTAGTATCTTTATCTTAATGTATCTTAAGATACTTTTTAGAATGTATCTATCTTGTATCTAGATACTTTTCAAAGTATCTTTCCCAGCACTGGCGGATAGTCTATATGAGTAGAAGCGTGACTCATATTATGGAGTTTATGGATGCAGTACATTAGGTCGAATTTTTCTTCTCATTCCTTAAAAACCGAAAGATTTTTAATCATTGACTTATCTTTACTGCCCCACTTGGCCCCTTACCATGTTTCTTTGCATACCAGACACTGGCTTGGATCTGTATACCAGATACTATATAGATACTGGGTCGGAGAGGGTCCGGTTTTTCCGGATTCATCCAGTGGTCGTTTTGTTTACACCTGCACCCTATATGTATAGGTACATGACTTCCCTCTTGATGTGAATATCAGGAGGAGGTTAGGATAAGTATGGCCTCAAGTTAGGTCGATAATAAATTGTTCAGTAATGCCAAAAGACAATCAAGCCTCGATCTATACACCTAAAACTTTCATAGTGTCTCTGAATAATTTTAGGTCACCAGATCAGCTATCATTCTGCTAACGCAGTAACCATCAGGATGTGATTTACCTAATTTTGTTTTAGACCTAATGTTTTACCAATTGAACGCCACCAAGGTCATTTTGCTTTTGTCTATGTCTTTCTGCAGCTATAGATTCCAGGTCAGTTCTTCTGCATCCTGATGATACTTGGCAGTTACTTGACCTGGTTGCTTACCTGCAGTCTATCATCGAAGAAGATATAGACAGATTTAATTCGTAATGATTTAAATTAAAGACGTCTTCTTTTGTCTGTCCAGGGTTCACCTGCAATTCAGTCAACATCTTGCATCATTTCTCCACATTGTTTAGATCCCGTTGCATGATTTTCTTTAGCCTTGAACATAATAACCTTTGTTGTATAGCTGGTTGAAAAGGTCTCATCCACTACCATATTATGTACAATATAGCAGCGGAGATAATACTTCACCGTATGGGCATCATTCTTTGGCAACGACGATCCTCAAAGGATTGAAAAAAATGGTTGCTTGTTGCCTGGAGTTTCCTGCCTCCCAAAATAATGCTCAGCTGGTCTATAATGTCATCATGGAGGGTAATTTTTTTGTTTCAATCGATTTTTCAAACATTTGATTTCAGTAGGAAAGATATTAGGCTGATTGGTTTATACTTAAGCCTTGACCTCATCGTAATAGTTACGTACTTATTCCAGACTTCGGGAGAAAGTCCACTTTCATTCCTCTATTCCCATCAAAGATGGAAAAAAGATCGCTCACATATAAAATGGTGAAGTTCCTCAGGAACGTATTCTTGAGTAACGGTGTTATCTTGGTGAAAGCCATGCAGGAAGCACAAAGCTCTTATACATGTGGAGTGGTAGATTATCGATTGCTGCTCGATTGCTTTCATTTTATTCCAAGAAGTCACCTTGAACACCCGCAAAAACACCCTTCAGGAATAGAAAAAAGATCGCTGAAACCTCATACACCCACATCGATGTAGAGTCAACAAGGTTCATAAGTGAGGGTAAGAGAAGATTCTTAAGGGATCAATATCTACTAATATAAGTTTAGTTTCTAAGAAGAAATTGTTTTGTTGTTGTCATAGTATCCTGGGGATTTGGAACAAGACGTTGATCGTTATTCTGAAGCAAACACCCAACTATGATGGGTTGCCTCAAGGAACTTTGAAAATAATCAAATAAGAAGAATGCTTACGCCCATATTCACAAACGATAATTTTCGCAATAATTACGTAAACAGTTATCTATCTCCATCTCATTCTTGCGCATATCTCTTTTCATTTATTCAATTATTATTTTCGAGATATTACAGGACCAGAACGCTTTGTGAATACGGGCATACCTAAGTATAATGAAAATATATCAAAATATTTGAATTGATCTATCACCCATTCACCCACTGAATTTGTTTCGTAAATAATGAATAATTAATTCCCATATTATCCTAGAACACACTGTATACCGCATCTGTGGTGATTGTGCGATGTGAACGAGCCAAGCAGGTCTCACCTGAGGCACCTCGTGGCGGTTATAATGAGTTGCCTTATAAGGCACCACAAAGGTGCCGCCGCGCGAGCCCTGACCCCCCCAGCCCGCCACCGGCGGGAGAGGGGGGAGTTCAAACAGGCCGCCCTGATTACCCTGCCGCGATGCGATATGCATTGACCGGGATGGTGATATGACAATTATAATGTTGGCGAGATTGTTGGCTTTGGAAATGATACACTGATAAAACGATTCGGTTGAACCAAGAAGAATTTACTTATGAGGAGTAAATCATTTACTGGGATATGGCGAATTCAATGTTGTATTTCGCTGAAGTTAACCATTAACTAAATTGTCTGAAGTGAAGATTCACTCCTGAAAAGTAAATGTGTATCTGTTTCAAATCTGAATGATATTTAAGTAGTAGCATTTACACACTTTCTTGAAGAAAATATAAGCTAGAGACAATTCGCAGTTTACCTTTTCGTTTTTACTATGATTGCTTCTGCGAAGTCAAGTACTGCTGTCAGTAAATATTCTATTTTTGGAACCTTTAGTTAATTTTCCATAAGTATGTGTTTAATTGCCTGAATAAAATATGTGGATTTTTTATAGAAGATTGTAACTGTACACAAGAATATTGAAAATTTTTCTCTTAGTTGCCTTAAGTAAATGCATAATTCTTAAAAATAATATAACACAGGAATTTTGGTTTAGAATAAAAACGCAAGTGCATGTTTTAATATAATATGTATATTGCATCCAATACTATAACAAAAACAATACGAGGTAGACAATGAATATGAAAAACAAATACTTAACTCTACATAAATCTAATATAATGGATAGATATACAAATAAATATCATAACTCTGAAATCTTCTATAAATAAAATAGTCATCCTCATACATGGTTTTTTTAATTTGAAATTAAGAAAGGGAAATAAAATTGTACTTATATGAGTTCTGTCATAACTTTCAACTTACATTTATATGGGTCGTTTGTATAACTGACGCTGGCTGCATTCGTGAAATTATGTTTCTTTTCAGAACTTCGCGTAAACCTACTGATGGTAAAATTTTCTCTATTTATTTCTTTTTCAGAGCCGTCTTTGTATAGATCACACAAAATTTCATAGGTGATGTCATGTTCTGAAAATGAATATAGGAACAATAATGGAAACTGTGTCCAACCTATAAATTACAATTAAGTGTTTATCAGGAAGTAGCAGCATACTGATTACAAAACTCTATGCACCAGTTATGGTTGACGATACAAAGTATAACTTGACTAAAATAAAACATACATACCTTGGAAGACGGTGGTAAAATTTTCCAATCCAATGTTAGTTAGTATATACTTCGCAACTCTTCGTCAGCCATTTTTATAACGTATTCCTCAGATGCCTGCGTATAGATAAAGATTTTAAAAGATTTGCATCATGTAGTATACCTATATATATTATTTATTTATATACTTACCGATGTCACAAATAGTTTAAAATTTAAAAATAACATCCTCGTGCACCTTACGGCACCTATACACATTAAATATTACTTAAAATAAATATTCCAGTTTTGGAAGTCACTCATACGCAACGAGACAACGAAGAGAATGAATACTGATTATGGAGAAGACTAAAAAGTAAAAAATGATGTAGAATAATCCTGTAGATTCAATAACATTTTTATCAAATTCATTTTACGTCGTACAAGTATGAGCAAATCTTTGCAAGTGTTCATTTACGTTTGGGGAAACAATTTTCTATACAAGAGTATAATTTACCGCGTCAGAGTTTGGTGATTTTACGTGAAGTAATAAACTGCTTTTAAACCTGAAATATCATACACTTCACGCAAGTCGTTTTGATACGGAAAATTAAGTGGACCTAACTAAAACTAGACTCGACATTTTCTTCTTATAAGTAAACATCTTTCTGACTGTAGGGTTTCTTAAAATTAGTCAAGTAAATTGTTTGCTACTGGGAATTAAACGTGAATTGAGACTCTCCTGCAGTCAAATAAACATTTTCTCCCATGAAGAAAATATATTTCAGAGAAATCGATATTAAGTAATTTGAGTTTAGTATAGATTATCCTAAAATCTTCAGAATTATTTTTTTCAGTGTAGAGGGATTAATATGTAATTGTAAATTTGGAGATCTTTAAGTAGGTAGGTACCTATACATAGTTATTGATGGATAATTATTATTATTGTTATTTTAGCAGTTGTGCTTTACTTTTTATGGGCGAATTCATTTTATTGTATTTACTGTAGGTAACCCTTTCATCGAGGATCGGGTGACGATAATTTGAGAGATAATGTCATAAGTTACTACATACACGAATTTATGAAAAAAAAAATAATTAGCGGTCTTTGATATATTATTATTTAGATGTTTCCACCTTTTAGCCAAAATACTTTTAGCGTCACACGTAGCTGAAATTAAATGAAGATGGTGCCCTGAAGGATCCACATTTTGTTTATGCCCTTTACAGAATGCAACTGTTTACCACTGGCTACTATTTAGTACCCGGCCCTGTAATTTTATAAAACCGAGACACGTTCAGTGGCCGGTTATAATTCCAGTATTTGGGTAATTTAGGTAATTGATTCCCACCGCGGCGTCGAGCTTGAATGGCAGCTGCCGAAGAAGACAATGGATTCTAGAACAGTTTTTGCCTTTGGTGAGTTCTGCTGCATCATGTGAAGGGTTAATAAACGTTAATTATTAGATAGGCTATGACGGAGAATGGCAGGTTTTGTTAGATATCAGTAGGTTTTGTCGGAAATTATTAAGAATTATTTTTATTAGTTACAATGATGATATATAAAATCATGAAATGTTATTAGGTCGTCAATTTATATGAATCATTTCATCGTACCGGCCAGACATGATTATTATTGCACACACATGCCTAATTTAGATTTAGATTATATTTTAATAGGTATCTACCTATAGGTAACTAGTTTTATTAATGTGCTGTAATGCATATCAATGATGTTAAATGTATAACTTAAAAGGAGTTGGAAGCTTTACTTTAGAAAACAAGGAGCGCATAGATACATAAAATATTATTAGGTTGGATGAATTTGACAATAATTGCACTCTTAAGTAATTAAACCCGTTTTATTCTTTAATAAATATCGCGGTTACTAAAATAATATCACGGTTTGCTACCGGATTTATTTCAATATTTATAAATATTTTGTATTGAAGAAAAAAAGCTTATAGGCCCTACCGGGGTTTGAACCTGGGTCCTAGGAACAATCATCATGAAGCCAAAAGTCTCGGCCATTCTAATCTGTTGATTATGGGGTTAGTGGATATGAGCTTAAATATACCTAAATAAAGTGAGAAAATTGGGTGCTCTGTCGATTGGGCTAGAGGATACTCTTTTTAGCTTGTCGAGCTTTCGAGAATATTGATACCTTTTTTCAAGACCTAATAATTGTGCAAATAATAAACAATTTTAAATATTTACAATTATAAAAGCACTTACGGTTAAGCGAAGTTAAAAAAAAAGCAAACCATTACTGAAGCAACGAATACATAATAATTCAGACGAGCCATTTTTCCAAAAAAAATTGGAAGATAATTTTTTATAACATAAAATAATTTAGTGACGGTGACATCAAAGATGGATAATATAATCTGCAAGGTAGTCTAGCTTTACATGAATTTTGTTATTGATTTTTCAGATATAAGTGTTTTTAACAATAATAATTTGTCTTTTTGAAAGCATTTTTAGTAAAGTTGAATACCTTATGTCATATTCGAGGAATTGTCTCATCAAATACCATTTAGCTCAGATTTTTAGAGAGATATTTATAGGATTGTTTTCTCATACCTTACTCTCATCCAGGTAATTTAACTCGAACTACAAAAAAAGGAAAAAACTCGAGGTTCGTTAAATTTCCAATGCAAGTAAATATTCGAGAGCTACTCCATAAAGATATCCTACTAAATCTGATCTCTATAATGTTATTACCACTACCCCCCCTCCCAATAATCCGTTCTACAATTGGCCAGTTTTGCAGTACGGTAGTAAAAATCTAAAATCTGTATGGTAATGAGTATCATTAGGTACAAAACTTTATAGTGGATATACAGGATCCTCATTTTATCTGAAGACTGTAACGACTCGTCCTATAACTACGTTTATTACAGCTAGCGCCCCGTAGTTTCCAATGACCGTGCCTAGAATACCGAGCTCTGCTTATTTGTAACTTCAAGAATTCGTAATTTCTGCTAAATAAAGTAAACAGAGACCTGAAAGCGTAACGAACGGTATAGAAGTGCAAGCGCGACGACGAGATACCATTAAATAAGAAACATGCAATGATGACGCGAATTTCTGATTGATTTAGAAAATCGAATGACAGTAGAAGGATACGGTGATTCGTGAATTATGACGTCACGGTGGAAAGACACGGAGAGAACACTGAGAATACATGATGAGCAAGGGACTTCTAAATAGGGGTATACCTTATCTTTATCTTCTCAAATACCTAAAATACTTTGCCTTATCTAATTGCTTTTATCTATCGGACCTGAGTTATTTTTATAACGCGGTGTAGCAGAAAATAAGTGTCCGCGTCTAATTAATGTGATAATAATAATAATTGTGACATCAGCCAATTTTGTGACGCCATCATTCGCTCGACACGTGTTTTTTTATAAAATTTGCAGTGAAATTACCTTCAAGTAGGTAAATCGCTTCCCTAGCTAAAGCGGTTTAATTATCTCAAAGAAAAACAGTAGCTATGTTCAATAATAATTATAATAATCAGCGGTCGAGATTTAAATACGTATCTACGTATCCACGCTCCGTGCTTGTGTACCTATATGCCCGCGTGCCTAAAGTATCCACATACCCGGTCATTCGTCATTTAAATGAACATTAATAATAATAATCGGCCGAGACTCAAATAAATAGCAGGGTAACTACACACTTGGGTGTTCCATAGTCGATTAAAAAGTGTCTGTTATTACTCCACCATCACCAGCCTTTTAAGTGAAAATCTAAACTGCCCAGTTTAGATAAGTGTTTCCAGTCTGTGAGTCGGCTCGAGGTAAAAGTTAATTTAATTGCAGACGACGACAAGCTGTTAAAGATCCTGTAAGTACTCGAAAACCTTATTTATTCCCTGGAAGCTGAGTCAGAAGAAACCCGACAAGTTAACGAGTATTACCAATCTCAGATTTCTCTTAATATCAGAATTTTGGTTGAAGTTATTGAAAGACATTTCGTTAAAAGTGAACTTAATTAACTATTAATATATGCAAATATTATTTTCTGTAAAACGACAGAAGAGTTAACTCAGCTAGAGTCAGATAATTTAAATTGTCAAATGAAATATTGAAATATTTTTAATTACGATAAATACCTCTCACTAAATTTTTTACTTTCTCGCACCCCGTCCCACAAGACATTAAAATATATCAGAAACTACGGATAAAAAATCAAGTGGGTGATAAAAACACGCTTGATTTTTTTCTGCTGTCATCCTGTCATCCCTCGGGGACATC
Organism: Malachius bipustulatus; assembly: GCA_910589415.1. Classification (NCBI taxonomy): domain Eukaryota; kingdom Metazoa; phylum Arthropoda; class Insecta; order Coleoptera; family Melyridae; genus Malachius; species Malachius bipustulatus. Next base: position 28,477,734 of record OU342635.1, on the reverse strand, counting down.
CAGTGTGTTCCGTCCCCGTGAATCCTTTGCCAATAATTTCGCTCCGTGTTTGAATTATGCACTACGGGAGGGGAAAGGGACAACAGTGTAATAAGTGAAAAATAGTAATATTTTAATTCAATGTTTCTGGCAATAATTCTGAATAAGTTTCGATGTTCAGGATGTCTAGAATCACTGAAAATACCCTATTGAAATAATATTTTCAAAGGTATAATAATAGGAGGAGAAAATATAATACAATAGCAGTTCTGTAGGTATCCTTCCAAGGAAGAGATCTCTGATATCATTAATTAAATTATCATAACAGATTTAATCAGCTCGATGTATAATTAACCGGTTTGGAATTTATAAGCCTGAATCATGTTAAGAATATTATTCATTTTAATTGAAAAATTATTAAACAGAGTATGTTTGGAGATATTAAACACCAGCTGTATTTTACCATACAATCTATATTGGTTATAGATACTTGTCAGCTTGATGTTATAGTAATAGGTATGTATTCTCATTTTTTCATATCTAATTGAATATCCGAACACATAATTTAATCAGCGATTAATAGTAATTATCATATAATTAATAATTTTGTCAAAGTTCTTATTAGGTACGTAATTATTATAGTACATATAAGTATAGGCGAAAAAAATTGTTTTAAAATACACCTAATCGAAAAATTTAGGTTTTCTTACCACCAGTGTTTCAAAAAAAAAATTCAAAAATTCAGTCAATCATTGTTTGATTTGGTGGTGGGGGTGGAGGTGATCCTGAAATTTTGAACAGAAACTGCCATTTTTTATTCCGGATTATGATGTTGTGTGAATGAAAATCAAACTATAACTTGAAACATTTTTTCATCCGATGACACTTCTCCTCTCCCCCCCCCCCCAAATGCACGTCAAAATCAACTGTCAATTAAGGTTTTGAAAAAAAATCATTACAATTTTATTAAAAACGTTAAAAACATTAAAAATCGCTCGATTTTTACAGGCTTTTTTGGGGGTGAGGGAAGCATCGGTTCAAAAAAATATTTCAGGCAATAGTTTGATATTGTTTCAGACAAAGTCACAATCGCGATAAAAAAATGGCAGTTCCTTTTCAAAATTGCAAAGTCACTCCCACCCATTGCGACGGGATGGGGCGGGGGTGGTTTTTGGGTCTAAACCAAACATTGTTTGACTGAATTTTTTAAATTTTAACTCCAGTGGTCAGAAATAATCAACTGGGGGGATTGAAATGAATCACCTTCCTATACCTACGTATGGAGAAGTATTTCTAGTCTACTCAAGTAGGTATAGGTTAAAAAATCATCCTTTCCTGAAGTTATGACGTCAGGGTTATAATAGTGTTACGAATAAATAAAAGGGTGCATTCTGTATTAGAAAGAAAAGCGACAGCCCCCAGCATTCTGTGCTGACCGGGGCGCGTGGTGGGGGGTCAAGCCGGACGCGCTCACCGGTAAGCGACCAACAACAGTCTGACGTCCTATACACTTCTGGGTTCCTGATACCCCGACGGAATGATCTCGCTGAAAACCACGGGAAATGAATGGAAAATTCTGGTCATTTCCTGTGGAGAAGTTCCAGAAATGGACGTTTGTATGTCTGGAAGCCGAAGGTCTGGGAAGGGAATAATCTCGAGATCTTTCTCTTGGATTTGTTCGGGAAATCGAAGCGAGCCGTCGGCAAACCCTCCAGAAGCTACTTCCAGAGGTAGGGATGCCCTATAAATAGCCAGCAAGCAGGCGAACTCAGGCAGTTTTAGTCTAGCAGTGTGCGAGGAACAAGCGAAGGAACTAAGCGACTGGTGGCGATATAGACAGTGCGGTATTTCTAAGTGACTAGTGAAAAGTAGTAAAGTGTATAGACCAAGTTAACTTGTGTATAAGAAGTAGTGATATTTGTAACATTGTAATCTGAAAGTCTTGTGGACATTAAATAAATAAATTAAACAGTAAATTTGTGTTTCCCAATTATCCGTCGAGCCTACGGTTAGGAAATCCATAACAATAGTGAAAATGATAAGTGGAAAAGAAGTTAGAAGATGATATTTGTTGAAAATTAAGCAGTTTTGTCACATAAAAATAATTGTTGGCTCCTGTCCTGTTGAAATAGGACTCCTTGTAGGGTATAATGAAAAACCAGTTTGTTTTTTTTTTTTTGCTAAACTGAACAGGTTACAGAAATCAAATTACTAAACGTTAACAAATTCGAGAATATATACCTATACTCAGTGGACAATTAGTGTATTTTTTTCTTACTGTTTTAAGGGGTAGATAAGGTTACCCAAAAAATAAAATTTACGTCTCCAAGAGTTTTTTCTTTGACATGTAAGTAGTTTAGTAGAAACTGACACTAAAGAAGGCTAAAATCGCAAAGCTTGATGTAGTTGTTCTTTTTTAGTGCTGTACGGACCAGTATAGGATGGTGTTATCCCAAATTTGCAGCAACGAAAAACTTGTGCTCGCTACGCACCACGCCAAAAACTGCGACAATTTGGGACTTTTTTCACTTTTGGCTCTGAAAGTCGTAAACTTATGATTTTTTTGACAAACAAAATTCAGTACTTTTTTGGAGTAAATGGAATCGCAGGTTCTTAAACCCTAAAGGGATCAAACTATGAGCCTTTGAAATGGGGAAAATATTAATTTTTCTCGAAACTTGACAATTTAAAGTTTTGCTCCCGTCCGGAGCAAAATCGCATGAGCTGTAGTACATTTAATTTGCTTTTAACAAAGTACAGAACGAAGTCTGTGAGACTTTTAGTTCACTCACAATGTCTCAAAAACGACAAGATGGTAAAGATGGATTTTTGGGGAATTGAAATAAAATGCATGAAATCGTGTAAAAAAGGATCTGCTGGACAGGCTAATTAAGAAAATCTTCCTCAGGTTCGGCACGTTCTTCCTCAGGTTTGTCAAGTTCCTCAGATTCGTCAAGTTCTTCAGGTTATTGTTCTTCCTAGATTCCTCAAGATCGTCCTCTTCTTCGTCTAACGAAATCAAAGCGATGTTATTGCATGATTTCCTAGAGCCGTTCACGAATAAATCCGAGCATTTCCGAGTACAGTTTGCAGACAAGTACACGCCCACCTGCATCCATTCTTACATTTGCACGCTGATTTTGAGAAATGATTTTGAGAAGCTGTGGCTGGGGTTGACTCTTTGTGAGTTGTTAGTGGAATGAGGCCGCAGGATCTATTTTCCCAACCCCACTCGATGGACTTCTTCTAAACCCACAACCAGTTTTGTACTTGGTACAGGTGCGGAACGCATGGGTAGCTTTTTGGTTGGTGGTAAACGTGTCAGATTAACATTTGGATTTGACGTTGTCTTCACGAAGAGCTCGAACCTCAGGTCGTGCATTCTCTGAGTGGCTGGAACACCTCCGTAAAGACCCATCAGACACTTTTCGTTAGCTTCCGCAATACTCTCAAGCGTTGCATCTGTTAGAAGAAAGATACTGCCAGGTCTACTAGTTCCTGTCGCTTCTGAAATTGTTCCCACAATGTCCTTTTTCCCTGTTAAAAAGGGCAGAGGTGATGCCACGTTCATCAGTAAATACGTGATGAAATAGTTTAAACCCATCACCATGGGCACTTTAACGTCTTCTCGGTTGCATGCACTGATGGTGGTATTCTGATGAATGCATCCTGTCTCATCACTTCTGCCACGTCTTCGTTTCTGGAAGCATAAGTTGTGGATGGTCGAACCCAACCTTAAGGGGAGAACAAGGCCGTCCACGTCCTCTCCATCCACAATCACATGACCGTAGATTGTGGTTTTCTCCAATGCCATCAGAACGATATCGCGGTCTGCTTCTTCTACCGCTGTTTTCATTTCAATTCCTTTGAGAGAGAATCCAGAGACTGAATGTTGAATGAAGCGTTCATATTTGTTCGATCATTCTACATCTTCTTCTTAGGTGTACTGTAATGATGGTAGAGGTACCCATTGAATATCACTGACACGTTCCAGTCAAACTGGTTAAACTTGTATGATTTTATGCGCCCTTTTATCTCAAATCTTCAAAAATGTATTATTACCTTATTTTTGTTCTTTCGAGATGATATAATGAATGAACTATATTAGTCTCACAGACTTAGTTCGTATAATGAAAGCTAATTAACTATGTGCTACATTTTTATCATTACTTTTCTCATAGAACGAGCGATTTTACAAATATTTTGCTCCGAACTTAAAATTGTAGATTTTTGAGAAAAATGTTTGAATGGCCATAGCTTGGTCTCTATAGGATTTATAGAGGTTGCGGTTTTATAAAGTCCCAAAATTTCACAGTTTTTCGCATGGTATCTATGCGGCGAGCACAAGTTTATCGAAGTTGCAAATTTGGGAACATGGATCACCCTAGCTGATGGTCCATGCAACACACCAGAAAACCAGAACTACCTACAACAGATTTTACAGTTTGAATGTTAATTTCTATGGGGCTAATGTATATAGGTACCTACCCATTACGTATTAGATACCTAATAGGTATTTTTTCATTTCTGGGAAAAATAACTAAGTCCAAGTCAAAGTAAATAATCACGTCCATGAATACATTTAGCTTATTAGCGATGGATGGCAGAATTACTATTATAGGTAATGCTAAACTTAATAACTAAACTATCCATATTATTCTAATTTCATCCAACCAAAACCAACCAGAAAAACAAATTACTCTCAAGTATAAATAATGTAAAAGAAATACGCTTTTGTTAGGGCTATATTTGACCATTTGCAGTAAAGCTAATTGTATTCTATGTCAAGGTTCTCACATCGTGTACATAAAAACCAAGATTCTTAATTTTTATTGAGTACTCACCACCTGTTACCTCTTGCAATTTACACAACCAATTCCCCAACACCTGTGCAGGTAAAAATATTTCAATCCTACCATTGTGTGACGCATTTCCATGACGCATGTAAATGAGCTAAAACAGCAATTCAAAAATTCATAAAAATTTTATTAGGTACTAGATGAAAATTAACTAATTAATTTTAATTTTATACCTCGACGAATTGTGCTTGTTTTATTCGATTTACTCATTTATTTAATTTTTCGTCTAATTTTCATCAACCACCTCAGTCAATCAAAATATAGGTATGCTCCTAAACTATATTTTTTTCCAAATTAACAAATTACAGGCTTCAAGTTGATTTTTTAAGTGAATTTGCTACTTCTTATGATCTGTATTTTGTATTTCCTTTAGTTTGTTATTAGGCGATTGAAAATTCGTGTCGTAAATGATTAACTCGTGTCAAAAGAGAAAAATCCTAATGCTATCAGACGTTTTTCTGTCTTACCTTCAGAATAAGACACGCTCCTGCGTCTCTCAGTACTTAAGTGGTAAATTTCTTTCACCTGGTTCTGGTTCGAGATCGATGGGTTTGGTTGGGAAGACATTTTAATTACGAAACTACAATAAAACACAAGATTTCTCACATAGTTCGATATATTCAGTTTTGAGTAACAAGTATCTATCATAAATCAAGTTGTATGAATATTCACTGAATTTCTAAACCTTTTACTTCGAGCTATAAAATGGGCATTTTGAACAAATCGAATTTAAATCTTTTATTAAAATAAAAAACGGAAAAGTTAGGATAGGGACATGTAAGCCGTTTTCCGATATCTTGACCCGTTTTCAAGCTAAGCTGCTTTGAAAATAAAAAATTGCAATTTTCATCTGTTTATAACTCATTAATTGGTCGTTACAAATTTGAACTGTAAACATCATTTTTATTAGGTACTTACTGTTTTTCAGGCAATCTGAAAATGTAATAATATACAGGGTGTACCATTTAAAAAAAGAAAAATATGGCAACTTCCGGTATAACCGGAAGTGGTGTGGAGTTGTAAATATTTTTAGTTCAGCTCGTCAAAATCGAAACTATATCATTTACAAATTTTTAAACTTCTACTCCCAACACTTCTCCATATAAAAATGCCCTAAGGTTCTCGCGCCTCACCCTGTATACCAGCAACAGTCAAGATCCTGTTATCCCTGAAAATGGTCCTGCATGATTCGCGAGTATAAGGGCGCATTTAATCCTTTATCTAATCAACCCTTTAAAATCCTACAATTTAACTCTATATACCTACTTACTGTGGATAAATTCTCTTGGTACACTCACAACCGTACCAAATTCGTTTTTTCTAAGTTCAAGTGTAGCTGAGATATTGATTTTTTTTCTAATTTTTAAACCCCTATTTTAAGGCATATAACTTCTCAGGGGTGCAACTTAATATAGAGATAAGTTGCGTTAAATCACCATATTTTTGGGGTCCCCTACACGCTCCTGCTCTATAACGGTATCGGTTCTTATGCGAAACAGCCTGTATAATTAATATGGGTCCTTTCAGCTAAACTGACCATGACGTCATTGATTGCCAGATTGCACGATTGCTAGCTTTCAAGTCAGGATGAATTACTGAGTTTAAAGGTCATTATGTAATAAACTAATCAAAATGCAACTGATAATGTTATAACGCACTGATCAACTGGTCATAACACAAATAATAATTGAAAATGATAGGTAATTTGACAATTATTTTCATTCCAATGAATCCAACTACAACGCTTGGGACTACCACCTCAAATAATATCATCACACGCTCAGTGGTGTATGCGCTTTGTGTACCTAAATAGAGTTGGTCAGCGCAGCGCAAGTTTAGGTGTGCGTTGTAACTGGTAGAGATATAAAATTTCGGACAAAAAGTTTAAGTAAAAAAATTGCAAAAAAATTCGCTTTAGGCTCTTTATTAATACATAAAAATAGTGAATTGTAGGTCAATGAGTATAAGCACACAGAGTGCAATTGCTAGCCTGTTAGGTGGGTTCGGAGAATTCCTACATCGCCCATAACAGTTGTCATGCTGGCAGTGCCCGAAACTCCAACCAGAGAGTTTGCTTCCGCATCCAACAGCAGAGCCCTCCAGAGTACCAAATCAAGCACAGACACGTGTTTCGTTCTACTGGAACTCATCAGTGTGCTGCATCCGGAGTATCTGGAGGATGCTGTCGGATGAACGGAAGCCGGGGCCTCTTAAGGCCAGCATTAACACGGAACTCCGTGTGGTGTAAAATAGAGCGACATCTAGCGGTCAGTTCAAGGAACTAACCGTGAGTTCACTCTAAATTGATTGAAGTTCCAGACACTACCAATAAAGCCGGTCGATGACAACGAATAATGAAGAAAACAGAAGGCAAGTCTACTCAACGATTAATTCATAAAAATAGTGAATTGTAGGTCAATGAGTATAAGCACACAGAGTGCAATTACTAGCCTGTTAGGTGGGTTCGGAGAATTCCTCCATCGCCCATATCAGTTGTCATGCTGGCAGTGCCCGAAACTCCAATCAGAGAGTTTGCTTCCGCATCCAACAGCAGAGCCCTCCAGAGTACCAAATCAAGCACAGACACGTGTTTCGTTCTACTAGAACTCATCAGTGTGCTGCATCCGGAGTATCTGGAGGATGCTGTCGGATGAACGAAAGCCGGGGCCTCTTAAGGCCAGCATTAACACGGAACTCCTTGCTGGCCTTAAGAGGCCCCGGCTTCCGTTCATCCGACAGTTCATCCAGTAGAACGAAACACGTGTCTGTGCTTGATTTGGTACTCTGGAGGGCTCTGCTGTTGGATGCGGAAGCAAACTCTTTGGTTGGAGTTTCGGGCACTGCCAGCATGACAACTGTTATGGGCGATGGAGGAATTCTCCGAACCCACCTAACAGGCTAGCAATTGCACTCTGTGTGCTTATACTCATTGACCTACAATTCACTATTTTTATGAATTAATCGTTGAGTATACTTGCCTTCTGTTTTCTTCATTATTCGTTGTCATCGACCGGCTTTATTGGTAGTGTCTGGAACTTCAATCAATTTAGAGTGAACTCACGGTTAGTTCCTTGAACTGACCGCTAGATGTCGCTCTATTTTACACCACACGGAGTTCCGTGTTAATGCTGGCCTTAAGAGGCCCCGGATTCCGTTCATCCGACAGCATCCTCCAGATACTCCGGATGCAGCACACTGATGAGTTCCAGTAGAACGAAACACGTGTCTGTGCTTGATTTGGTACTCTGGAGGGCTCTGCTGTTGGATGCGGAAGCAAACTCTCTGGTTGGAGTTTCGGGCACTGCCAGCATGACAACTGTTATGGGCGATGGAGGAATTCACCGAACCCACCTAACAGGCTAGCAATAATTGCACTCTGTGTGCTTATACTCATTGACCTACAATTCACTATTTTTATGAATTAATCGTTGAGTATACTTGCCTTCTGTTTTCTTCCTCTTTATTAATAAATGCGTGAAAACCAAAAATGTACTATAAATTCGTGTCAAAAAACATCAAAATGGTAGCGACTGGACTTTAACACAAACTGCGTTATTGAAACCAAATTTAGAATTATTTTTACAGGAAATCGGCACAAAAGTGAAATCTGGGGACTTCTTTACATTTAACCCAGTCAAAGCAGTTGACTGAGAGAAAACAAAACTTTGGAAAAAATAATCAGAAAAAAATGGTCAAAAAAGTGGCGCTTTCTGGATGTATTCATAAACTGCGTGAAAAGCAAATTTTGACTTTAATTTCTAAAGAAAATCGACAAAAAAGTGAAGATTTTGGAAAATTATAATTCAGCAAAGCTATATGGTTGTATAGCGTAACTGGTCGAGATCTAAAATTTGAAACAAAAAGTTAAGGTGAAAAAATTTGCAAAAAATATGCGATTTAGGATCGTCATCGTTAAATGCGTGAAAACCAAAAATATAGAATTCGTATCAAAAAAAAAAGATCAAAATGGTTGCGATTTCTAGACCTTAACACAAACTGCTGCGTGAAAACCAAATTTAGATTATTTTTACATAAAATCGGCACAAAAGTGAAAATTTGGGAAATTTTTTACATTTAGTTCAGCCCCAAGCAGTTGTACCTACCTAAAAAACTATACGAAAAAAAATTTGGAAAAAAAAAATAGTAAAAAGTAGTAAAAGAAGCTGCATTTTCTGGATACGGGATCAATTATACACTGCATGCGAAAAGGAAATTTTGGACTTAAATGTCTACAGAAGAAAATAATTGTCAAAAAGTGCAGATTTTGCCACTTTATTTAATATACACACCCTATAGCCTATAAATAGACCTAACTGCTCGTTTTCGGTCGTTAATCATTAATAAAACTAACTACGTGAAAGCCAAAAATTGAGAAAATATTCCAACGAAAAATCTTTATTATAAAACGAAGATTATCGTACAAAAACATTCAGCATACAGAGGTTGTAATTATTGCTCGAAATGTGAAAATTTAAACAAAACTTTTGCGTCAAAATCAAAACGATTTCTGGGCTTTACCACAAAAAAAAAACGAATTTTGAATTATTTTTACAAAAAATCCGCACAAAAATGAAACTTAAAGACTTTTTTTACAAGAATACAAAAATTTGGAAAGATTTCTGAATGTGATAAACTGCGTGGAAAGCTAATTTTGAATTTAATTTCTACAAAAAGGGAAGATTTTGAAACAAGGATTCGGCAGTTATCTAATATGAGTTATATTCATGATATCATGGCCAGTTTAGTTGAAACGATCCATAATTACCTTTCTTGATAAAAGCCACTTAAGTTCATTATTAGACTTTTCCCCCAAACAAGTGAAGGAAATTTTTATATGTCCAATTTCAATGGGCTACCATAGGTATGGTACCTACTTAACAGTTTGTATTGTTACAAACAATTCCATTAAAACTATTATTATTGCAATTTGCCTATCTATAAAGATTCAGTATTATTCGCACGCTACAAAGTCATAAAAAGATTTGATTTGAACTTTTTGGTATCGTTATAACTTTGACCATAATCATCCTAACCTTGAGTTAATCAGATTCATATAATTGAAGAAACTTTTTTATTTATAGGTATCACCAAATTTGCGTTAAAGGGAAAATTTGGTATAGTTATTCTGATCAAAAATCGGACTGATGAAGGACTGTTCAGAATAAGAATTTTGCTATATTCATTGACTTAATGATATTCATCAAGTTTTGACATTGGAAAATTGACATGAAAAAAATTGAGAAAAAAAAAACTGCAGTTAGTCGTGAATATTTATATTCTGCACACATGCAGGAATATTTTCCATACATTATATGCATATCTCGTTTTAATGTACCGGGTGTTGTATTAAAAAAGTACTTGTGTTGAAAAAGAAAACAATACAAGACGAGTACCACCTTATAAGTACATATAAGATAGAGGAAGGATTGTTCATTTTGAGATATTCGTTCTAGAGGCCTTTTTCATTAGCACGTCTTTTGCCGGATCTTGTGAACTCGCTTTTAATTACATTTACGCTTCAATTAACGCACTTAAAAGTGTAAACAGCCATCGCGACTACCATTCGTTGTCACATCGGGACAAAAGCTGGTTAATTTCTCAATCCAGGTGCGCTACGGTCGACCAGCGAAGCTCAATTGTCTCACTCGGTAATTGACGATCAATTTGGTACTTTTTTGTTGATACTTAATCTCAAATTGATTTCGAGGCGACATAAGAAATCGGTGGTGTTGAAAAGAAACTTCTATACTTCTTTATGTAACTTCTATAAGGATATTCACCTTAATTGTGGTCCTGACTACTCTTGTACATCGCCCAAAAAAAAATTGTTACTAGAAATAGAGAAACTGCAAAAATTTCATAACAGTTTGTATTAAAATTTTTATTTTTGATTTGTCAAAAAAAACTTCGAGAGCAATCTTTGCTTGCTTGAAAAATTATTTTGCAAAAATAAAAATATTTAAATAAGCATTATACAGAATGATTTTTATTTATATACCGAGAAAGTATCGCATTTATCGAAATTTTGAAAATCATAATACATATATCACTCTGTATATCTATTTAATTAAGAAAAATATATTCAAGCAATCATAGTTTTTTGCCTTTTTTTTTTTGTTAAACGATTCGACATCATATAGAAAATTGATTGGCATAACCTCTCGGTTAAAAATTTTTCAAACCTCAAATTCCAAAGAGATGAGATAGCCTTCAAAATATTTATATTCAAAAAGTGTAATTTTGAAAAATGATAATACACGTAATTTTTTTCTTTTTTCTATGTAGCCTAATACTTCCATTTTTTATTCATAGATATATATATTCGTTTGAAATTACAAATTGCAGTCTTACGATTAACATGTTGTTTAGTTTATTAAAAAATTACATATGATTGGTTTCGTCGATCATGGGGAAAAGAACGATCTGTAGGATATTCTGATGCGATGTTGACATCATGGTGAAGCATTTGCTTTGAGAGATATAGTCTAGGGAAAACCCCATTAAAAAACCTAGACACACCATCCTGTTGAGATTGGTTTGAAGTATTCCAATCATTTTGCAGCATCCGTCTGAGGTTATCTGGCTGTTAATGTAGATTTTGTTTACAAGAGCTTCAAATTCTGTAATCAGTCTATTGTTTCGGTGGAAATTTTATGAATTGCTTGAAAACCTCCAGAAAATTTGGTTAAATTTATAATACATAATAGATAAGAAGTGAAATTCACCATCTTATTAAAAATTGGTTGGAATTTCTTATGAATTAAATATTTCAAAGAAAATCTTCTTGTACATGCCTAAGATGGGTGTATTATTATTAAGCTGAATGACTTAATTCAGGTTGAAATATATAAGAACATTTTTATACCAATTTTTAACGCACTTGAAGAAATTACTCCATCAATGCTTTAAATTAGCGCATTAGCATCTACCAATTACCTCCCAATTACCTCCTACTGAAGCCATTAATTTCGTGATTAATTCAAGTCAAACATCTGCTAAATTTGTAAATAAGTTGTTACAAAAATACAATAACTGGTCTATATTGTAGATTGTAGCTCTACAAAAGGATAATTTTAACAAAGTGTAAATTATTATGAAGTGTAACTGAATCGGCCTCTTTAATATGAATCTGTGTGGGCTAAAAATGGTTCCAATCGTGAGAACATTAATTTCTAGCAACTGAATCGGTGAAACTGTTTCTTGAAACTGAGAAAAAAGCTTTCTGTCCTACAATAAGTCCAAAAAGTTCAAGGAGAGTATATTTATATGGTCCTAAAATTTTAAATACTTTTCTGGAGCATTATCTCGTCTCAAAAACAACGTCAGAAATCATTGAAAATTTATAGGACTTTAATTCACCTTAGCAGAGTAGTAATTGAACGTCATATCTGCCAATCCCACCTAGTAATTTATAAGCGAATTCGTCACAACAACAATGTAAAAGGACGGCCATAAAATCTGCAAGCCCTCCGATGTCGTACCGGTGTTGTCAAACTTCTGGCAAGTATTTCATAACCTATTTATAAATATATCACCATTTAAATTAGAATAATGAAGTTAATTTTCCCTTATTATTAGTAATACCTACATAGTCAATTAATTTCATTTTAGGTATTCGAAATTTTTTTACCAAGGTCCGGTCATCTTTTTTTGTCAAGTTTTTTTTTCAAGATCCAGTTTGACATGATCCGGTTAGATCGATAATTCGCTATTTGCAAGGTCAGGTCAGTCCGCAAATTTTGACTTTTTTGAATTTGTCCTTGAAAAAAAATTGAGCTGACCGAATTTTGCAAACATCGATATTTCGAGCTGACCGGACATTGTCTAATGGATATTGCAAATCAGCTCCCAGGGAAAGGCTATAAAATCACGTCTCAATCACTAAATCATACTCAAGCAACAGCAGCGAATCGGTTTCTGCACGGGTATTTTACATACCTATGTAAAGACACGTGCAGGTTCGAGTTAAAATAATTTATGCAGCAATTATTTAATTTGAGGGAAGATAATGTATGTGAGGCTGTACAGACCCTGGGTAAAAAGGAGAATAAATCTAATTTTCAATTGGCAGCATTGACACGATTCCATGAAAAAATTCCAAAAGTAACCAATTATGCAGGTAATAGATTTTTTTTAAGTGAAGCTTCCGATGTTTCAATGGTTATATTTCCATCTCATCAGTCTGTCACATCAATTTGCAAGTCAATATGTTTCCGTCAAATCATTTGCTTATATGCTTTGATTGAAAGTGACCGGTACACTTCCCTAGTGGTGGTGATGTGACAGACTGATGAGATGGAAATAACCATTGAAACATCGATGTCTCTGTATTCACCATACCATTAGGGAAAGTGTTTTTCAGTTCATTAAGCTCGTGACCGAGAGTGTGTGCCATTTATTATAAAATTTCAGCCTTTTTTCAGCAAATTTTCAGCAAAAATGATATTTTCAGTTTCTTTAGTCCATGGCCAAAATCGGTGGCCATTATTATGAAATTTCAGACTTTTTTCAATTAATTTTCAGCAAAAATGATCTATATTGTCGGAATAAAAAATGGAAAACCAGCAGCACTCGTTTCCAATCCACTTTTATTGTGGAGTTAATGCCTTTGGGGGGCTGGAAGTCTAGAGTGCTTTGACAATTAATGGAGTTCTATGCTCCTTGTCGGAATTAAAAATGGAAAACCAGCAGCACTTGTTTCCAATCCACTTGTATTGTAGAGTCAATGCCTTTGGGGGGGCTGGAAGTCTGAAAGCATGGCTTGCCATTATTATAAAATTTCTCACTTTTTTGAGCAAAATTTCACCGAAAATGATTTTTTCAGTTTATAGAGTTCATAGAGTTTATAGAAAGTGTGGTTGGCCATTATTAAGAAAATTCAAACTTTTTTCAGTTAATTTTCAGCAAAAATATTTTTTTCAGTTTCTTAAGTCCGCAGCTGAAAGCGTAGTTTGCCATTGTTATAAACTTTCAGACTTCAAACCTTCCACAGTTGATTTTAAGCTCAAAGTTTTTTCCCGTTTATTAAGTCCGAAAGCTTGGCTGGCCATTATTATAAAATTTCGGACTTTCTTCAGCAACATTTCAGCAAAAATTTTATTTTGAATCAGTTTATTTAGTCCGTGGCCAAAAGTTTTCATAAAATTCAAAAGATTTCAGTTTCTTAAGTCCGCACTTGAAAGCGTTTGGTCATTATAAAATATCGGACCTTTTTCAACAAATTTTTAACAAAAATGATTTTTTCAGTTTATGAAGTTGTGACCAAAAGCGTGCCTGGCCGTGGCCTTTCAATAATTACAATTTTTTCAGTTTACGATGATTTTTTATTGGGTGAAACTCTACAATATTATTATATCAAAACAAAAATAAGTCGAATGTTTTGCATTTTTAAGCCGTAAATAACGGAAAAAATGCTCAAAATTATTCGAAGTCTCTCTCCCTGATGACTGAAAGTGTGGTTGACCGAAGCGTGGCTAACTTGACTTGACAGATGAACCACGCCCTCAAACCTTCAGTTCTAGAACTAAGTAATACACCCAACACACCTAAATTATCCATCTAAATGTCAATGTAGTCGATGAGAAAAGGGTCTCCTTCTCTTCGATCCTATATCCGCAATCACTTTGTGACTTTAAATTAATTCACTAGAAGTTCTTAAGCCAAGATTGCTTAAATCCCCTTGTTTGAGTTTCAGGTGACCTATTTTGCTTTTTTTGCAATGTCAGTTAGGTACTTATACTGCACATTATTTCCGTCGTAAGGTTGGTACAGATTTTTTTCTCAAACTTCCATAATAGTAGGAACCTACACTTTATCTTGTATTTCTCATATCTATATGGTAGGTATAAAGTTTTTATTTTAATTACGGAATTAGTGAGGCTTCAATTCCATCCAGAGCATCCCTCATCATTTTTAACAAATCGATAAATCAGCGATCGTTTACGATCCCGATCGGAGGGCGGGCTTCAGTACTGACGTCACAATTGTCCATTAGGCAAGTGGCTAGATTTACGAGTCGGCGAGATCAAAGGAGGCCTAGGTGTGAGACCGATTGTTCCCGTGACAAAACACTGCCGGGTAATTTACGACGATGCAAGGCTCGTATCTCGGCGCGAGAGATCGCGAGTGACCATGGAATGCTGCGATGCCAGATGGGCTATAAATTTCCTCCAGAGAGAAAATTCTTCCTGAAAGTCAAATAATATATTTTTTCCAGTCATTAAATACTCTTCTTCTTCTTATTCTTCTTCTTATTGAATGTTTATGGTCTTTATCTTTTACAAGCTATTTAGTCAGCTCATTGAAATCATTGAATTAGAAAGTCGGTAATTCTAATCCGTAATACTGAAGCCTCTATTGTCAGCTGTTGTGCGATCTTTATTTCTGTCTCACTTCTTATTGTCTTGCAATTTAAAAGTTCAAATTCATCACCTGACCTGACCTTACCAGTTTTTTTTTTCATAGAATTCATCATGGACATCCTGAAACAGTTCTGCCCTCCCCTTTCTCCTAGGCAGGTATATCGGCCAAAACCCTCCCATCTTAGGCTCAATCTGGACCATTGAGAAATTTCTGTAGATTTAGCTTCATATTAGGTATGAATTGTCTCTCATCTAGAGCATTCTTCTCCAAATCGCTTTAATTATGGCTGTGCTCAATTAGTAAGTGTCCTATCTTCCTCCTTGTGAGATTCCATTTTGATTGCCGTATGAGTTTTTTTTTTGGTAAAACCGGTGTATGGTTTTACCCTCGCCGGGTACTGTTCGATTCTCTCGCCTCTTCCAGCGAGCATACTCACTAAAACCGTTCCTATCTTCTGCCCCGTTTTGTGATTTGGCAGTCTGCTGTCATGTACTATCTCCCACATCATACTAACTCTCTACCTGTTGCTTAATTGGTGTAAATGTTAATTTCAGTTTCAACATTCTTATAAGCCCAAAATTCAAATTATGTATTGATAAATGATGAGTCATAATAATTGCACTCTCTCTATTTCAATGCTCGTTATTTATCAATAAATCAGTGCCTTGTTTTGTAAGTACCTACCTACCGCTTGTAATGATACATTAGATCATTAGATATACATGAATTATTGGTATAACTATAACTATAATATTGAGAAACAAGGCTCCTTGAAATATGTGTACCATTCTTTACAAACTTTGATATTCTATGTAGAGGTAGGTACCCATCTGTGAAGTGTCGAAATCGTTTGTGCGGAGTAAGTATATTAACGTCAGGTGCGAGAATATAATTTTTTGTCAGGTAATCATAAATCTGGCATCTCAGCTTACTAAGTCGCGGATTTCACGTTTGATTCGATCAAGAGGCTTCCTAATGAGACGAGTCGATTTCGTCGCCTTTCAATCTCCTCTGATCTTACCGACTTGGACCCAACAAGTAACCGGGCAGTCGGGTCACTTTTAGATGGTTGATCGATATTAATACCTCCTGGTACACAAATTTAATCTTGGTATTTATATCAAAAAATTGCTGACAATATCAACTGCTTGGCGTAAAGTGAGTTTATTACAAAGTTGCATATTTTTAATACTTTATTGCAATTTAATGTAGTGTAATTACCTACTTAAGAAAGTTGCAAGTTAAAACGCTTAGTGGTGAGGATTATATTCTGTCGGTATTAAAATATAATAGGCGAATAAAATCATTGTTAATTGGAGTAAAATAGCGTCCTTATCTAGCAAACTAACATAAACGCGTATGAGCTAACATCAAGAATTAGAGCTCTTAGGAATACAAACGAATGAATGCTAGAACAAACACTAGAGAACACAAACAAGCATCACTGGCAACGATCTGTCGGTTGTTGGTTCTTTAAAGAAAATTATTCAATCATGTACGTATACCTTACGTTATTCATGTCATGACTTATCAGGTTGTTCCGGGTATAACCGTATAACCTACTTTTGAATTTTAAGGATTTTATAAAGTAATATTTTAGTCAATAAATTACTTTGATTATAGAGCAAATAATAAAATTTTAGAAAATCTTTGCCAAAACGTGACATTTTATAATGTTTGGTTGACATTATATTTAATGAAAACGTATGGTTGGTGATTTAAAATTTGGTACCTATATGAAAATCTATAGCTAGAAAAAAATGTTAGAAAATAATAAGGTCATTTGTTGAAAAAAAGTAGCTCTTAATTGTCAGATTTACAGAGGGTGAAAATTTGATTTTAAGGACTATCTGACCATTTGTTTACCAACCTATTTCTAACTTCAAAGTTATATTAACCATATTTAGTCCATAATAAGTAAATTAGGACTGGTAATTAATTTCTCTATGTTTTCCTCGAAAGTAAAATATGCTTTGAATGCCATTATTGGAAAAATTTACCATTTAAAAGTCAATTGGCCTGAATATTAAAGTTATAATTAAACTTCTAACAAGCAAAATCCGTCATATTTTCTATAATTTTTACTACTCCACTGTTATGTTCTATTAAAATTATTGGTAGTTGATAGACTTTTTTGTTTCATAGATTTTTTTTTATACCGAATGGCACGAAGAAACAATATGGCGGCCATAAGAGAAAATGAAAACCATATAGATACTAATCGGCTTTGAAAACTCAAGACTCCACGAACAAATGGCCATTCATGTGCTCAGTAGTGTTTTTGTCTGCCTTTGACTGATGAGATGACCGATGAGCATGCGAGCCCTGGAACCCATGAATTTTTTTTTACTATTAGTTTAATATTTGGCTCGAGAATTTCACTTCTAAGTATGTATGCATGTATGTGTAATTAATATGTGTAGTTTTGGAACTGGAACGCTTGCTCCATCAGCCACAGACTTTTGAAAGGTCAGAAGTCTCACAAAAATACAGGGTGTTCGAAAAGTAATCCGTTATGGAGTAGGCCCTGACACAAAGAGGTTTGTCTTAGCTTAATCCACTCTTTCCAACTGACAGCTCTTGATTTTTTTAGGTTAGGTCAGTTGTCAACACATTCAAGAACGTTAATAACGTAGGCACTCACTTTATTGACATTTTTCATAAGACACATAAATAAAATCAATTATAATTAATTTAGGAGGTGAGCGAAGTGCCCACCACCCTCCTGGACACATTTCAATATACGGTTTCTCACTCCACGAATGGCACTTTGTAACAGTTCGGGTGTATCATTTATCTCGGCGAACTTCTCCTCGATTCTGCGTCTCAATTCTGCCAAATCATTAATTGGTGTCACAAATATTGAGTTTTTGATGTATGGCCATAAAAAGAAGTCACATGGTGTGAGGTCACAGGATCTGGCTGGCCATGTTATGGCTGTATTACGACTGATGATTCGATCGTCAAAATGCTCCCTCAGTAAATTGAGTGTTTCGATAGTGCAATGGGGTCTTGCACCGTCCTGCTGGAAATATCCTTCAGTCAGTTCATCGTCATGCAGCTGGTTCAAAAAAGGCTGAAGAATTTCTTCCCTGTACCGCACAGCACTAATGTTCCCTTCAAAAAAGATTGGCCCAATTAATCGTCTACCACTAATTGCTGCCCAAACACCAACTTTCTCAGGATGAAGTGGCTTTTCAATGCACACATGCGGATTTTCAGCAAACCAGGATCTGTAATTTTGAGAATTCACATATCCCGATCTTTGAAACCATGCTTCATCTGCGAAGAAAGTCTTGCTGAACACTTCTTCATTGTCTTGCAAATGTTGCGAAAACCATTGACAAAACTCTAGCCTCTCGGGAATGTCTCGAGGTAACAACTCCTGCACCACTGTCACTCGATAAGGATACAAGTGAGCATCTTTCCTTAGTAGCTTATGACAGGTTCCCACAGAAACATCAATTTGCTGGGCTAGATGACGAACTGATGTATGAGGATCGTTTTGCATAATATTGCGAGCGATTTCCGCCTTCTCTTCAGTACGGCTCTTTGGTCTGCCACTTCTTGTTTTCACAACATTTCCTGTTCCTCGAAAATTTGAAATGTATCGCAAAACAGCTTCCCTAAAATTCTGGACAACTATCGCAACCCCAGGATATTCCTCTCGGAACTCAATCAAACAGTTTTCTATGGAGTAGACCCAAATTCCATCGATTTTACTGCCGTTGCGAAAATAACTTTCAACTAGAAATGTTTTTTGTTCTAACGTAAACAGCATTTTTATGATTTTAGGTATTTAATTTAAACAATTAAAAATTTAAATTATCAAACGTGGATAGGTACGTAATTGCTTTCCTTGTTTAATAAATTAAATCAATTATTATTATTATTATCCTATCCTTCTATCTTTAACTACATTGAAATGACAATTGCGAAAATGTCAGTCAGTTTGTCAGTTACTTTCTTGCCGCTAGAGATGCGCCATCGAGCATCGAAATCTCGATGATATGTCGATTCTTTTTTAATAAAGACACTTGTGTGCAAAAAACACTACTTCAGAGTATTTGTTGTTTATCTGATGAAATATTTAGACTCGGGGACGAAGTACTGACGATTCATTACTTGTAACCACCCGTAAAACTACAGTTATTTAGAAATAACGGACAAATAAATCACAGTTAGAGGACGTTATCGTGACAGCGCATCACAATCGTAAACTGACAGTAGAATAGAAAGTCGAATAGAATAGACTAGTCTACTGAAATAAGTCTACTATGTCGCATATATTACAGAAGTTTGGTTATTGTTATTTATTTATATCATAGTAATCTCCATACTTTGTTTTAATTCGATGGTTTATAATTTATTATTGTTCAAATTAATTAAAAGCGCTCACGTAAAAGCGAAAAACTGCAATAGTTGAAAGTTTTTTATCGCAATGGATTAAACTTCATGGAATGTGGATATTCTCTTTAGATGTCTAGAATAATATTATTATCAAGATTGCAAACCCAAGAAAAGCTTCTAAAACTCATTGCTTGGATTTCTGTTGGAACCTGTTATTACAAGTTTCTTAGGAAAGGTACTCGCTTTTGTCCTTATCCCGTGATATAGCAGTGGACTCGGCACTGGAAGTCTACCTACTAGGCAGGTAAATTTTGTTTTACGCCCCAAAACTTACAGTTTTAACCAAGACTCTTTTGCAGGCTTAGCATGGCTTATTTTTTGTGTTTTTTCTCTCTCCATTTTTCTTTCTCATTTCCTTTTTTCTGAGCCGAAGACATTGAAATATACCTATCGAAAACCACGCATCGGGTCAAAACAGTAGGTATAATGAAAGTTGTGTGTCTGGAAGGGGGACATCCAATGATACTAAACATGACAACCCTCCCACCCTCAACACCTAGGTGTGGGAGGGCTAAATTGGTGTGCCAGTCCACCTAAATTTTTCACCAGGTTAGTATATCTCTTGTGAACTTTCATCATATACTTGTTGGCAAGAAGCTCTAGTCTCAGGTGTATGGCATATTCAGTGGTTTCCGCAAGGATGATGTTTCTTGGTGTTGATCTCATGGCTCCCATGCAGGATCTGAGCTTTTTATCTGAACAAAATATTGTCAACTTTCCCATAATTTGTCTTCGAGGTAGGCCCGTATAAGATCAGAGCCTAGTCAAAAATGGAGCGGATGAATGATTTGTAGAATAAAGTTGTTTGAATATCAGCACCCCATTTGTTACACTTCTAATATAGAATAAGAAATTTGATTCTTCGTTTTTTCAGCATATTTCAGCAGCGACCGAAGCTATCCTAAATTCCCTTTCAGATTACAAATCAACACAAAAATAATATGCAAGTTTATTTATTTATTTATAATAATATGCACCATGTATCCTTCTCTATATTGCTATCTCCTGAACGCTAAGAGATACAGGGTCGGTTAAATTAGAGAAAAGATGCGCAGTCATCTTGAATTCGTCAAAACATGCAAGATATCTGTGACCGTTATCCTGGATATCCGGAAATATCCTGAAAAAACTGAAAAATCGAGATTTCTTATTTTCGTCATATCTTTTTTATTATTGGAAATTAATAAATAATTTTTTGTAGGCTTACATAAGCCGTTAAGAGCTATCCATCTGACATTTCAAAAATTTTCAAGGCCTTCTCTTATTTTCAAGGTCAACTTTCGTTTTTCTTATGGCCGCCATATTATTTTTTTTATGTCGTTCGATATAAAAAAATAATGGAAACCAAAAATTAATAAACTTCAAAAAAAAAAAAATTAAAATTTTTATTCTTCTTTTTTCTAAGAAAAATCCGAGGAAAAATCTAAAAAAATCGTAGAAAAACGTCAACATTTGTAAAATACGCCGAAATTAGTGCTTGCCTTATGGTTTTTTAATTTAGCTATGAAATTCGGTTTAAAAATGTGTCTTTTTTGTAAAGAAAAAAGAAGAATAAACATTTTTTAAATTAATTTTTTTTAATTCAATAATTTTTAGTTTTTATGATTTTTTTATATCGTTATATCGAACAACATTAAAAAATAATATGGTGGCTATAAGAAAAACGAAAGTTGACTATGAAAATTCTGGGATCTAGTCGGCTTTGAAATTTTTTCAAATGTCAGATGGGTAGCTCTTACCGACTTATGTAAGCCTACAAAAAAAATTTTCAATAATCTCCAATAATAAAAAAGATATGAAAAAATAAGAAATCTCGATTTTTCAGTTTTTTCAGGATATTTCAGGAACGGTCACAGATATCTTGTATGCCTCGACGGAATCGAGATGGCCACAAAATTGCGCTCCTTTGGATTTGTTTAACCGACCCTGTATCTGTTAGCGTTAGGAGATAGCAATATAGAGAAGGATACATGGTGCACCCTGTATAGTTACAAGATCACCCAAACAGATATGCCAAAGACATATCCTCCTAAGGGTAAATAATAAATACACATCGTGAAGAGAGCATTGTTCTCGTTTTATAATTACTCCATTCTAAAAAATAACTTAAACTGAACACTAGTACAATTCTGCAAACAAACCAAAGTAATTATCTCTACCTACAATATACCCAAATACATAAGTATGCACAATAATAATTCGCTATGAGAGAAGAGAGTAAGAAAGAGAAAGAAAGACAAAAAAAACCGAGAGAAAAAAAAAGAAAAAGAAAAAATATCGTTAGAGACCATCCAGAGCCAACCTCTTAAAGCGGCTTTCACCGCAAACAGTAACATCCTCCTCAAAAGTTGAGTAAAATTCATTAAATGTCCTCAAACTTCTTATTATTGGGGAGTTATTGCAGTAATTGGTTGAAAACTGGTACAGAATAACTGTCTGCGTCTAGTCACATAAGGTGAATAATTCAAGCTCTGATAAGTCATCAGGCAGCCCTCAATGTTTACTTTACAGATTACAGATAATTAATTTCCGGATAAATGAGCAGTCAAACATTCTGCATATGACTTGAAATGTCCACTCCTGTTAAATCTATGTTTACCTCAATTTAACCTACTTCGTATCTCTTATTAGAGCGTTTTCAAATGGTGAGGTTTCGATGCTTAATGCCGTATCCAGTAATTCGCCCTGAGATCCCAATGTAATTATTCTCTAAAAACTAGGGCTTCCTGTAAATAAACCCTATAAACATGAGGAGAGACAGAAAGCTGAAGGCGTTTGAGAAGCGTTTTCTGTTACAGATGGACATAACGTGGAAATATAATATATCAAATAATTATTAGTAACAGGTAAATGCTAGAAGAAATTGGGCACAATATAAAAAAATGCATACTTAAGCTAGTCCCGGCTAGGGAAAGGTGGCGACAAGCATCAACCAGCCACGATGACTGAAAACATGATCAGATGAAACTTTCTTACAGAGAATTCAATGAAAATAATAGTTTCATTATTGTGATTAATAATTCATTGTTCATCCGAAAGTCTATCATCTTCTCATTTGTATTTTGTAATTTATGACTTACTTATTCAATAATAATTACTAATTTATTACAATTTATCATACTAAATCAAACCGAGTTGGAGTTGCTGAAAGTTATTGTTACTCAGATACAAACAAATGTAAATAAATCCAAGATTTGAAGACTGGTCATCAAATTATACAATAATTAGGGAATAAAAGCGAGCATCAAACAAGATTAGTGAAATCATTTATTAGGACTAATTACAGAAATTAATTACATCCCGGGAATTAAACAGCGCGTAAAATAAAATGTTTACATTTTATTCTATATTGCATGCAGAATTTGTGAGTGAAGGTGAAAAACTCTTCGTATTACCGCATTCATAAGACCGCTAATGTAAATATAGGCTCCTTCTACGCATATAACTCGATCTTTAGTAATAATAATTTTATATGAGCGAAATCATGCTCTGCTGAGGAATTAATGTTATCTAATTAGAAGTAAAATAAATTAGCATTTAAATGAAAAACAAACTGGCCGCTCTTTTTGTCGGTATCGCGTATAACATGCTTAAAATTTGATATACAGCCACATATGAATTATAAATTACAACTTAAGTTGGACGGTTCCTGATAAATTTAATTAAAAAGCAGAAGCAGACCGTAAGTTATTGAAATTTTTATTTTTATTGCCACGCTGATAGCTCCCACGGTGATTTTGCTATTTTTGCCCGGGTGATCTCTAAATTAAAACAATTCTTTGAATTTTTGCACCTAAACCGCGGTTTTGCAATAAAATATTAACTCATTCCTTCAAGGCGATAGAATTTATGACATGGTCGAACTTGAACTTATACGAGAATTCTTCTCTATCAGCTTTTATTTATCCTTGAAAGAGTATAAAATCCTGCGAATAAATTATTAATAACCCACCCTGCTTGATTCTTCAGGCATATTAAAAAATTATTGGTTATTATTTGAAAAATTATCACAAATTCTTACTCTTAACAGTCAAAGAAAAAACACAGTAAAGAGTAAAGTGAAGTGATTTTGACAAGTGAAGTGAAATCAGAGATTAGAACATATTTGGGTTAATAGTGGTGTTGTGACTGATTTAAATAAATACTAATTATTATAAATAATTATTTTTGGAAGACTCTTGGTGTGAAATAATAAGGAATAAGAACGTTTGAATATGACAAAAATTATAAAGCAGAATTCTTTGGTAATGAAAATGATTAGTTGTTTAGTTTTCTCCGCGGTTCAGGAATCGTCCTTTTAGATTTAATCAGCGTTAACGAAGCAACGCTTAGCTAAATCGAGCTAAATTAGTGAAATATTGTTAACACGACAATGCTTCAATTAGAAAGCGACTTTACACCTGTCTGAAGTCGCGATTACCGCTGTCATGGGATTACACACATGTTTAGCATCTCATCACTGCCATTTCCTCTTGTCTCAACAATTTAGTCTTTGATTACGATAGATACGAAGCGACCAGAGCGCTAAAATTGTATACGGTTTCAATGACTGACACTGAAACATGTCATCAAGTTGGTTTTCCGTTCTTTTATTTGTAAACCTACTTCCTACTTCCCTTTAAACACTTTTGAGAGCGAGTGTTAATTTACTCTACACTCTATAGTCGGAGGATGAGGATGCGTTTAAAAATAAGTAGCTTACTCATCATTAACGCGTTTAAAATGTGATTAATCCTTAAATTACTGCAATTAAACGTAGGCAGGTACTAAGTATTAAATCAATATTGCAGTATTTAGCCATTTACCTATGGTATTCTTTGGACTTAAGTCGAATTAGAATTGGGTGGTCCAGTGGAGTGTCATTTTTTACAGTACTTAAAGGTGAAAAAATTATTTAGATTATGGCGATGACCTCTTGAAAATAGTTCTCACCCCGGTCGATCTACCCTGGAATGCGGCGTTTTAAGGACGAGATTTAAACTGATAGGACTCATATCATTTTTTGTAGAAAATGCCAGATTCATCCCTATATTCTCGAAATGGTGAAATAGTTTCGACTTAATCCTTTGACAGTAAAAAGAAGACATTTTGTGACATTTTGCATGAAAAAATCCCAAGCTGGAGGAGACAGATAGGGTGCATGGGGGATTTTTAGAAATAGAACGGATCACAGCTGTTGTTATCATTTTTAATCAGGGTGATATACTACTGCACAAAATTAGGGTAACACTTTTTTGAGTTCCCTCGCTGACAAACCAGTCACTAGATTTTTTCGAAATCTAGTGATTTAGATTTTTACAAGAAGCAAGCAACAGTTTTTTCGAAGTTCTCCAACTCCTAGGTTTGTGTATGCCTGAATTACAGACTGACAGAACTTGGAATGCACTTTATGAACCAAAATTAAATTTATACGATTTTTTAAAATTGAAATTTTGAGCTTACTCCGTAACCACCAGAAGTGTAATCACTCTTTAATGGGTTTAAATGATTTATTAAAACCCTCTGGAGACTCTCTGGATGAAATATTTGTCGACATGGTCATTCATTGTGAAGAGACAGTTCTTTTTTCCAACTCCTGCAAAAGCGATCACAAGATTTCCAGAGATGGCTCAAGTTTGAGGCTAATCGATTTTTCTAATCCTCAAAGAGGCGAATTGTTAAAAACGTTTCCAGAGTTTTTTGTAATTTCTTCATCTGGTAGAAGGTTGATCTTACCACTTCTTTTTTAACCATTAGATGTTATTTATACATTTTGGTTCTTCGGTGTCTCTGACCTATCAACTCCGTGCATTATGAGCTCTAGTCCCTCTATTAGATCCTTTGCTACCTCTTCTTACCTCCTCCTGCAAGAATAGCATAGAAAGATTTTTTTCATGAATCAGGTTAGCTTACACCTGCGATGGTCTAAAATCATTCATTTACACTGTCGAAGACCTGAAAACCATTGTCTTGTAACCGGAAGATCATTTTTTGCAGATTTTCACAGTACATCAGATATTTACAATTTTTTTATTGTCGCGAGATTGAAGGTAGAAAAGACACACAGAACGTTTTCAACACACGGCCCAAACCGTTATCTGCAACGTTGATATGCAGTGATGATCTACGCTCACCAGAGTTAGAGGCGCATCGGCGGTGGCTAAGAAAAAAAGGCACCTATAATGTGACATTGACAATTTACATCTCACATCTCATGAACATTGTATCGTTCTTTGTATGGATCTAAATAAAGCCGACGTATCTTTACACTGTTTAATTAATAGAAGCTCGATGGCAGAAGTGGCACGACTACCGGGAAGATCATGAGGAAATGTCCGAAATGCTTAATAGCGTTTTTCTCTCAAATGATTCCCTCGTCTACAATCATACTCATGGTTCTAACGTAGCAACTTCTGTTTCTTCGTCATTCATGTTCTACCCCACTTCACCCGGGGAAATCAATCGCGTCGTCCTCAGGTTTAAGGGCAAAATGTCATCGGACCTAGATGAGATTCCCACCTTCATTGCCAAACACTGCATATCCGTGCTGGCTCATCCACTAGCAGATATTATAAATAGCTCCTTTCTGACTGGTGTATTCCCCGAGCAACTCAAAGCCGCACTCGTTAAACCCATTTTCAAAAAAGGCGACGGTAAAAATCCCGAGAATTACAGACCGATTAGCCTGCTTTCGGTCTTTGACAAAATCATTGAGTCACTGGTTTCCCACCGTCTCTTGGACTTTCTTGAAAAGACTAGGACTCTGTCTGACTCCCAGCATGGTTTCTTAAGGAACAGATCTACTGAGACTGCTCTTGTCCAACTGACGGAGTATATCTCTGGGGGAATGGAGGACGGCATCCGCACGGTAGGATGGCTTCTGGACCTCTCCAAGGCATTCGACAGTGTGTGTCATGAGTGCCTCCTTCTAAGACTGCAGGCTCTGGGTATACGCGGACTGGCCCTCTCCTGGTTCTCCAGTTACTTGCAGGGTCGAACTCAAGCGGTGGAATTGATTGGGTCAGATGGCCGAGTGACCAGGTCCCGCTTTGCTCCAGTCTCGTCTGGAGTTCCACAGGGCAGTGTCCTTGGTCCACTCCTGTTCCTCATTTTCATCAATGAATTAGGTCCCAAAATAACATCTTCAAATTCCATCTGCGTCAACTATGCAGACGATACAACCATTCTCATTAAGATAAAGACAAGCGACATTTCGGAAATTATATCAACCGTTCAAGACCCACTGGAAAAAGCCTCTACATGGCTTAGAGTCAATAGACTAAAACTGAACTTGACAAAAACTGAATTGATAGACTTTCATTCTTCCGGATCACGTCTACCACCCCTACCTGACATCCCGAATGAAAATTCCCTGATTAAGCCCAGAGAGGTCGTGAAATTTTTAGGCTTTCACATCGATCAAAATCTAAACTGGGCAGCTCACACAGACCTCCTATGCCACCGACTAGCTAGCTCCTGTTTCCTTTTGAGACGACTCCAACACACTGTCTCCCATAATATTCTGCTCTCTGCATATTATGGACATTTTTATAGTCACGTAGCCTATGGCATCGCCGTCTGGGGTAGCACTGAGAAGTCCCTCAGTAAAGTCTTCCTTCTTCAGAAGAGGGCTCTCAGGATCTTGGCAGACTTATCCATCCGCGACTCTTGCAGGGGACAATTCAGACGACTTGGTCTACTAACATTGCCCGCCCTGTATGTTTTCTCCCTCCTCAAACTTATTTACAAAAATCAGGCTAAGCTTGATCCTTTCCGATTCTCTCACAACTATCATACTCGATTCAATCTATTTAAACTACCAACCCACCACCTCTCGTCCTCTGAAAAGACGTTTACATACGCGTCTATAAAATACCTAAACCATTTCCGACTTGACCCTTCAACCGTCAGATTCTCTCAGTTCAAGTTATATCTGCGGAAACATCTCACAGAGCTTGAGCCATATACTACCATGGACATACTGTCTTCCACCCCCCCCCCCTTCCTTCCCGACTTAAACACTTGAAAATATAGATACTTTCGTTTGCTAGTATCTGGACAATTCGACTTAATATGACGATATAGTATTAGGTACTATGTATAGATAGATTAATGTTTTAATGTACACTTTTTGCTATGTTCAAGCTTTCTTTGTTCAATCGCGTGCGTACGACCTTTTGAATACGCATGCGATTTGTTTGGATTAGTTCGTTGTTTGTTTTCACGACATTTTACTCTATTTAACACTATTGTACTGATGCAATGATTGTTGTAATTTTACGTACAATAAAGAGAGATATTATTATTATTATTATCACGTTCCGTAATCCACCGGACAGTTTCAAGGTGCAGAGAGGCCGGTCTTTTACTAGACGAGCAGGGCAAGGGCGGCGAAGATGTACTACCCGAGAGACCATAGAGCCATTATCCGACAAGTAACTATCCCAGAGCCTAGTGAGAACGTCACTGCTGTGTCCATCCAGCAACGAAACGCCACACGAAGGAAAATTTTGACCGAGGACCGTTCGGCGGAAACTATGGGGGACGAAGTTCAATCGTCGAAGACCATCCCGGAATTCAGCTCACCCGAGGACATCGAAGAGCACGACTACTTTTTGCAAGGCAGCATATTAAGTGTCTCGAATACGTGTTTGGAGAGGATGAAAGGAACGATTTTTGGATCAACACGTGATGGAAATGGTACCATTCGGTGGCGGTTCGTCATGGTTTGGGATGGAATTACTGCTGATGGACGAACTCCTTTGAGGGTAATTCCACCTCCAAGTCTTGTAAAAATTTAACGTAAAAATTATAGACATTTGTGCATTTATGCGTCTGCAAAATGCAGAGACGTTGAGTACCTATGTTTCTACATTAACATAGGGAAAATCTTCATGCCGCCTATACGATTTTTACAAGACTCAGTGAAAGAGAAAAACAAGAGGAAATCTGGGTCTGCGTTTCCCCGTTCCTCTTGACAATGCAGCAGCACCATTACATCATTACACCATCACACCATTACACCATTACTTATGGCTGTTACATTCCTGGAAATCTCCCGTCTCCCCACCATGCACGACTTAGTCCTCTGGCTTTTTAACTTCTCAATTAATATCAGAAATATGAGGGGCATATATTCACCAACTGTAATAGGTCATTTTGGAACCTAATATTGATATAGAATTATGGACGTGTTGACAAAAAACTTCAATAAATATTAAGAAAACATGCAGAGTAGGATATTTTCTTAATGTTTGTGTATTATTGTGCATTTTTATTATAAAGAAGCTAATTTTAAATTTTTTAAATAATTACAACTCGATGCAAAGTTTCAAAAATAGATTTGAGGGTCGATGGACTTCCATCCTTACATTATGCTTGAATGCTACTAAATATTAAATGCCTCTAAGGAATCCTTCCGTCTGGCCAATTTTCATGATTACTCTCGTAAACAATTTTAAAACTACACTCTGATTAATCCTCCTTTCATAGCATATTTTATAGATACTTAATAGGTATATCTAGCTGATCCTGGCAACATGGCAGCTGAACCAAATGCACCTCGGACCTCGATCGGTAGGTGTCCGCGGCCCGCTAGATTAGAGAGCGGCTCCAGGTTATAATTTGAGGCTATCAGGCAGCGCCCATTTGTCTAGTTATGTCGTTATTCCCACTAATGACAGGCTCGCCACTTTAATTGCGATATAGCCGGACGAGACCACCCCTAATCTGCAGCACACTCTGTACATAACAGCTCATTATAATTAATACAGGGTAATAAATAATAAACCAAAACGGGGATGCTCGTGGGGTTTATTACACCTCTAGGCTTTTGCTTGATTCGGTCGTTAAAAGTAAGTTAAGTTCCTGTCTACTAGGTATGTGGGGCATTAATTAAAAAAAAAGAAATGCTCATGACCGAACCAGTAATATTTGAGCAGAGTTGGAGCTGCTATGCTAAAGTTAAAATTTCTTCTGGATCGCGACCTAATTATCAAAGGCATGTTAATATAAAAAAGATTACAAAATTGTCAAATGAATTTCGATACTTCTTATTAACTCTGCGCAGAAACGCTGATAAAAGTTTAACAAATTGATGTGAGTGATGTCGGTGTGTATGTATAGGTTTTAACTGCTGACTTCAACTGAAATCATAGTAATTGTTCCGAGCTTGACTACGAGTGTTTCGTCCACAACTTCGCTGGACATCATCAGCGGAGACGTGTGCAACAACGATGCTTCCACTGCTACGACGGTTCATTGACGACTGGGACTGGGACTCACTAGTCACTAGTCACTAGTGAATAGTGACTGGACTGGGCGGCCCACTAGTCATGGCCCACTCGTCATTGTGACCTCATTGCATCTCCGTTGGCCTTTGCGCCCTCGCAACGGACAGTCTCTCCTATGATGTTATCAAGTCACAAATGTTTTGATAATTCCACAAGCAATTTTACCTTTATTTGATCACTCCTCCAATTAACTATTTGACAGATCAGGGACCGGTTGCACAAACGTAAATTAAAAATTTTCAGATAATTACCTACTGATTTTAAAATGCACTCTGTTCGGTATTGACCTTTTATTTTGTTGATGATTTGTTTTTTGGGGTACAAGGGTTGAATTATTATACATAGGTTATTATAGTTGTCATGTTTTCTTTGATTCAACGGTTCCGCTACGATAAGGTTTGAATAGGGCGGGAGTGATTATCATTTTTCACCAATGTGCAAGAAGAGATTCGACTGCCGTCGTCGAGCGCGAACAGATGAGCGAGCAGACCGCCGTTAATTATTTTTCATTTGCAATTATTCCTATTTTTGGGGATTTTACTAGCTGTGTAACCGCAATCGTCGTGTTTGGCTGCGGCTGGCAGCGTATAGCGCTGCGGAACTCCAAGTAGAAAAGCGCGTTCAGGTAGAAGTGGATAAAAATTATTTTGCTAGTAAGACCATT
Source organism: Malachius bipustulatus (assembly GCA_910589415.1). NCBI lineage: Eukaryota > Metazoa > Arthropoda > Insecta > Coleoptera > Melyridae > Malachius > Malachius bipustulatus. The sequence continues at coordinate 28,447,189 of OU342635.1, read as the reverse complement.
TATCATGATTTGTTCTCCGTTGATAATGAAGCTCAAAATCGATCTTCTCGCAACTCTGTCTCCGCATCTAGCAATGTGAAGCTTCCGAGGATCTCTCTGCCTTCATTCGATGGAACATTGAAACATTGGTCAAATTTTGTGGATCTTTTCTCTTCACTGGTTGATAGCAATGAAGATTTGTCAGGAATCGAAAAGTTTCAGTACTTGATTAGTTGTCTTTCTGGTGAACCTTTGACAATTGTTAAAGGTGTTTCTTTGTCCAACGATAATTATCCCGTAGCGTTTTCAAATCTGAAGAAGAGGTATAATAATAAACGTCTTTTGGCAACCTCGTTTTGGCATAAAATAATCAATGCGCCTAAAACAGATAAGGAAAATCTAGTCGCTCTCCGTAATTTGATTAATACGTTTGCGGAAAACCTCGCGGCATTGGACGCACTAGGGTACGACGTCGATCGTTGGGATTTTCCTCTTTTTAATATTTTATTGGAAAAACTTGACACCCACACCCGAACTCGATTTGAATTGGAATTTAGTAAAGTTGAATCACCTACTTACCCTGACTTACAGTCATTCGTAACGAACCATTGTAAGGCGTTAGAAACGGTTGGTTTTGTTCAAAATTCAGTTGGAAATAGGAAATTACATACGGGTTCGAGTACAACAAAACCTACTACGGGTATCTATCGTCGATCCTCCTTGCATATGAGCGGTGAAAAAAATTCGGCAACTGAGTCATGCTTGGAATGTAAGGGTGCTCATTACATATCCAAATGCGCATCCTTTCTCTCGAAACCACCTTATGAAAGATTTTTATTAGCCAAACGGAATCGGTTGTGTTTAAACTGTTTGAGCAGTCTTCACAATCTGAAGAGCTGTACTGCCACATCAAGGTGTCTTAATTGTCAAGATACTCATCACACTCTGTTACACTTTAAAGGGAACTCAGTGGTGAACCAATTTCCTGCGGTCGGCACCACCGACCTGGTTGCTGATAACGTCAGTGCTGCTCCAGGTATTAAGTTGGAACCATCGATTCAACAGTCTACCTTGGGTGCGATGACTAACTTTGTTAGGTCAAGTAATATCACTGTATTACTTTCGACTCTCGAACTGAAGGTTTTAGATGGAAGTGGAAATTTTCAGATCGTTAGAGGCTTGTTGGATACTGGCAGTCAAATATCTTTTATTACTTATGAATGTTGCAAACGTCTAGGTCTGCGCTACTCGAACATTGCACAATCGGTGCGTGGTATTGGAGATTCGTCGATGGTCAGTCCAAAGGGAAAATTATTTTCTGTTATTCGTCCTGTGGATTCGCAAGAGCCCAAATTGAAGGTGGAATTTTTTGTATTACCCCGAATTTGTGCTGACATGCCAACTATTTCATTCCAGACTACGCAGAGTGGTCGCATCTTCACGGTCTGAAGTTGGCTGATCCTAAATTTAATTACTCCAAGCAAATAGATATGCTACTCTCAGCAGACGTATACGCACGGATCTTACGTGACGGCAAAATAGAAGGTGGTCCTAATGATCCTGTTGCATTTAATACCAGCTTTGGATGGGTCTTAAGTGGTCGTATACAATGTCAATCTTTGTTATCTGCAAAGGCTGATTCGTTTGTGACATCGTTGATCGTTAATTCGTTCCCTGAGCAATCTTTAGAAGCCACCCTAAAAAGGTTTTGGGAAATAGAATCTATTCCTTATGACATCGTTAGTTCTGCGGAAGATATGTTGTGCGAGGAATTGTATAAGAAAACTATCACAAGAAACACGGAAGGTCGTTATATTGTGTCACTTCCCTTTCGTGCTGGAGTGAGTCCTTCATTGGAAGAGTCCCGAGGCCAGGCGATTCGTCGATTCTACTCGTTGGAAAATCGATTTTCGAAAAACGACAGCCTGCGGAAATCTTATAACGCGTTTATGCAGGACTACATGGACTCGGGACACATGTGCCTTGCTTCCGAGGTGCAAAATCCTTCTCGTGTCTATTATATCCCACATCACTGTGTTTTTAAGATGGATGCTCCAACTCCCAAACTTCGTGTTGTCTTTGATGCTTCAGCAAAGGCGCCTAGTTCCGTCTCATTGAATGACACTCTCTTGCCAGGGCCTAAACTTCAAGCAGATATCGCAACAGTGCTCCTTCGTTTTCGTATTCATTCGGTCGTCTTTACAGCTGACATTCGCCAGATGTATCGCCAGATCCTTATCTCTCCTGACCAGAGAGATTACCAAAGAATTTTGTGGCGATTCTCCTCAAATGACAGTCTGCAGGAGTATGTCTTGAACACCGTGACCTACGGTGTTACATCTTCACCCTTTTTAGCACTACGAACTCTCAAGCAGCTAGTTCATGATGAAGGTCATCGTTTTCCTTTAGCTGCGAAAATTATTTTGAATGATGAAATCTATGTTGATGATATCGTATCAGGTTGTGATACCTTCGAAGAAGCCAAAGTCATCATCGAACAGCTGGCGTTGCTGTTTGCTTGTGGTGGTTTTGAGCTTCGGAAATGGGCTAGTAATTGCCCATCACTGTTAGAAAATATGCCTCATGATTACAAACAATTGCCTTTGAATTTTGATGAGGATTCGATTATCAAGGTTCTAGGCCTCCATTGGAACCCTCGCTTGGACACATTTTCCTATAAAGTGAAGTCATCGTCAAAGGAATGTACAAAGCGTACTATTCTGTCGGAATTGGCTCGAATCTTTGACCCGCTGGGATTCCTAGCTCCCCTAACATTTTTTGCGAAGCATTTGATGCAACACTTATGGGCGTTAGGAATTGGTTAGGATCAGGTCCCTCCTGATGATGTCATCAGCCGTTTGGATCAATATAACGCGGAAACTTGTTATTTGTCGTCGTTGGAAATACCTCGTTGTTTGTCTGTCTTGGGTTGTTCGTATTGCGCCCTGCATGGATTTTCCGACGCCAGTGAGCGCGGTTATGCTGCCGTTGTCTATTTACGGGTTGTTGTTAAAGGGTGTACACCTAGGGTCTTCTTAATTTCAGCCAAGTCCAAAGTGGCGCCCATCAAGCGAGTGTCGTTGCCCCGGTTAGAATTGTGTGCTGCTGTTTTGCTAGCAGATCTAATAAATTTTGTGAGTTCGACTTATAAGAATCTTCCTATTAGCAAAATTGTTGCCTGGTCAGATTCCACAGTCACCCTTCACTGGATCAAGTCATCTCCACATCGGTGGAAGGAGTTTGTTAGCAATCGAGTCTCTCACATCCAAGAAAAGCTTAATCCCGCTAACTGGTATCATATTTCGGGCCGAGAGAATCCGGCAGATATTGCTTCGCGAGGTGCACTCCCATTGGCACTTCTTCAGGATCCTTTATGGTGGGCGGGGCCTCCATGGTTGTGCTCTTCAACCTTTTCAGAGCCAGTATCTTCACAACTGATTGACTCAAATGAAGAGGGATCCTCGAGGAACGCACCTGCGTATTGCATTCTGTTTTGATCTCTGACCCCGTGTTATCGTTACTCGATAGGCATTCTAAGTTGGAGAAAATTCAGAGAATTATCGTGCATTGTATGAGGTTTATTTCCTCACTTCTACGGATTACGAATGAACGTCGTTCCGATTTCAAGATTAACAAAATTTATCATTGCTTCGTATCAGGCCACGAGTCGATTAGTTCAGTTGAATATGACACCAGTTTGCTGATAATTTGTCATTTTGTTCAGCAAGCTGTGTTTTCCGAAGAAATCATAAAATTGAAAAATAGTAAGCCTCTGCCAAAGTTTCTTCGTCGTCTTAATCCGTTCTTGGATAATATGGGTCTTATTCGAGTGGGAGGCAGGTTGGTTCACTCTCAACTGACATATGATCAGAAGTTTCCCATTTAATTGCCTCGTCATCATCGTCTGACTTATTTGTTGATCGAATCGTTTCACAAAAGGCATGCATTTACATCCAGGACTGCGAACATTGCAGTTTCTCCTCTCCCAACAGTTCTGGATTTTATCGCCCAATCGAGCCATTCGGCAAGTCTTAACAAAATGTCATCGATGCTTCAAAGTGAATCCTATTCCCTGTCAGCCAATTATGGGTAATTTGCCAGCTGCAAGAGTTTCACAAGTTAAGCCGTTTTCCTGTGTGGGTTGTGATTTTGGTGGACCCTTCTATATTACTCTCGGGAAGAGACGTGGCTCCAAGTCTCAGAAGGCTTATCTGTGCCTTTTTGTCTGCTTCGCCACCAAGGCAGTCCACCTTGAACTGGCATCAGACCTTTCCGCGGAGTGTTTTCTTGCCGCATTTCGGCGATTTATTTCTAGACGAGGTCGATGTTCGAAAGTGTTTAGCGACTGCGGCACAAACTTCGTCGGAGCTAATTAGTATCTCGCAGATCTTATGCGTCAGGCAGTAGACATTGAAAGAATTGACTGGGTTTTCAATCTCCCTGCTGCCCCTCATTTCGGAGGACTTTGGGAAGGTGGTATCAAGTCTGTAAAATCTCACCTAAATAGAGTTATCGGAGATCAGATCCTCACCTACGAGGAGTTCTATACCGTGTTGGTCTGTATTGAAGCTGTTCTCAATTCCCGTCCGTTAGTTGAAATGAGTTCGGACCCTCATGATCTATCCGTGTTAACCCCGGGTCATTTCCTCACCCTGGAGCCATTAACGGCCATCCCAGATCATGATCTCAGCCATTTGAACATGTCTCATTTGAATCGCTGGCAGTTGCTTCAGCGGTTACAGCAAGACTTCTGGAAGCGCTGGCATTCCGAGTATCTTCATAGTCTTACACAACGGTCGAAGTGGCTGAAAGATGGAAGGCCATTACACGAAGGAGACTTAGTTCTCATTAAGGATGAGAAGGCACCTCCGTTGCATTGGAAATTAGGTCGAGTTACTAAACTACACGTCGGTACAGATAGAGTTTCCCGTGTAGCGTGTGTTAAGACTGCAGATTCAGTCCTCACCCGGCCTATTGTTAAGCTGTGTCCTTTACCGGGTACAAGCGATTTTAGTCGATAAATTAATCGTCATCCTTGTCCTGTTACAGCTTGCTTTTGTTTTTTTTTTTTTTTTTTTGTTTCTTTTTAATACGGGAAAATTTTGGAAATTTTGGTGGGCGGAATGTTCGGTATTGACCTTTTATTTTGTTGATGATTTGTTTTTTGGGGTACAAGATTTTACTAGCTGTGTAACTGCAATCGTCGTGTTTGGTGAAGTTGCCGGAAGAGTGAGATTCTCCAGGATCGAAAGAGGGCGCACTTAAGCAACACATTGATCCAGCTAGGGTAAGTCGCAATCCAAATTTTGCAAGTTGGTATGATTATTATTGTTTTATTTTTTTATTTATCATTATTATTGCAAAATCGAAGTTCGATTTAATTTGTAATCGAACACACTCTATTATCAAAATATTGGTCTGATATTGCTTAAAATAAGTTTTACTCCCTTTAAGTAGAGTTACTTATTGATAAATTTGCCATATTTTCAAAAATTACAATTTAAAATCAGTAATTATCTCAAAATTTTTAATTTACGTTTGTGCAACCGGCACCAGAAGTATCACAAATTATTTGTATTGAGCAAGGCTGTAATGTATAATAATGTATTTTTGCTCAAGAAATCTTGAAATTGATGCAATCGCTAAGAAGCTCAGCGAAATGAGCCCAAAAAGATACCTCATTTCTGTTTAAAGATGAGGGGGGTCACTAGCTTCAATAATACGAATATGAACTTGTTGCAGCAAATAGACTACTTTTTTGTATTGGTTTGATGATGAATCAAGTGCCGAAACGTGTCATCACGAAAAAGATATTCAAATAAAATCTAAAATTTATCAAAATCAGACTCTTCTTCCACTCATTAGAAATGAATAAGTTTTACAAGGAAAAGATAAATTTTAGTATAACAGATAAAAAGTAATATCACAATAATTAAAGCAAAATTTTGTGTAATATAAGTACAAAGGTGTTATAAGTTAGTAACAGGTGGTACATTACATGTAAATTAAAAAGGTTCTCTAATTTACTGTAATCTGGTGCTTTTGTTCCTAGACATTTTTTCGTTCACATTAAATCACCTTATTGCAGATATTTCATTGCCCTGTCGGTAGCAGTAAATTTCATTTAATGGAAAACAAGAAAGTAAATCCTTTAAAAGTCAATTATCATCCAACAATTTTTCGTTTTTATGTAATTGTTAATTATCTTCCTCTGCGGTGGAATAACGAAAGCCATTTGCGTCTTAATTTGATGACGAATTTTCGACTTGTTAGCTCTACGCTAAGAGCTACGCTTAATTTGTGTGCAATAAAATCTAAATAATTGAACAGGTAGTCGGCAACAACACATCGTCAATGACTTTGAAACAAAACAACAATTATACACCGAATTAAAATTCCAATCAAGGGTTTATGATGCCGGACATCTGGTGAAAATAGCTTCAAGAATTATCATTAGATAATTCTAAGGGTCAAAGTTCATGGTTTTGAAATTATACCTAGTATAGCAATCATAATTTATCTACTGTGGGAACCAATAATCAATTATTTTACTTCAGAAGTTGTGGATTTTTGTGGTGGTATCTTTACGGAGTCGTGAGGAATACCACATATATACCTACATCGAAGTGTTTAATGTTTAGTGTTTCTTTTTTTTTAATGCAAAAAGATACGTAGAAGCAGTATCACGTTTTAAAACGAAATTATATCATTACTCTTCAACATTAGGTACCTATAATACCATAATTCACGTGGGTACTCAACGTAACTGTGCCGTATCGAATATCTTTTACAAATTAAGTTGTTCTAGGAATCGAATTTTGGTCAATTAATTTTTTTCAGTGGAAATTCGATCGAAAAAGTGAACATGTTGGAATGTTTCTGCTTGCCTCTTCTCCGAATAAATTGTTATTTTTTTTTTTTTTTGGCAATGTCAGTTACTGATGTACACACTGATGAACATTACTGACATATAATAATTATTGTTCGTTTAATGATACGAAACAGGCGTTGCAACGTCGCTAGAGACGTTGCTTCTGTATGTTTAGTTTATTACGTTTTCTGTAGACTGGTAGAAAACAATCAATGAGGTGGTCGAAGATTAGACCATTTCTGTAAATATATACCAGATACGGCTATTTAAGTGTTAGGCAGTACCTACTTTAAGAAGAAGAAGAAGAAGAAATTATTACTAAAAAACCTTCTTGCGCATCGATCGCAGAAATAGTGTATTTTTATGCGATTCAATAATAAATATTTTCTTCCTATTTTTTTTTTATACCTAATGAATTTAATGAAAAATAATCCGATTTTTTTTTGGGAAAACTCCACCTACCTACAAAAAAAAAAAATAATGATCCTCTCGTGGATGCGAACCCGCTCCAACAGTTAGCTAGTCAAGGATGTAACAAACTGAGCCACACGGTGCGTTTCGAATTTGTAGTGATGATGGGGTAGATATATGTAGTACGTCAGGTACCTACATCTACTCATTTTATTTTTTAAACTGGTCATATCTTAGTTATTAAAAAACCAATTTGAATACTTTTTTCACCTGCATGTAGGTGATTTAATTGTCGTTGCGATTGCTCTTCTAATTTTCAGAACCATTCATAATTGAATGTGAAAAAAAATAAAAAAGAAATTGCGAACCATTTCATCGATTTAATAATTTTATATAAGTGTAAGCTAATTTTGCACAAGCGAAAAACTTTTTTATCTTTCGTTTAAAGTGCTACATTAATCGAGGCGAATTGAAGCTAAGACATCAAATTATATGTTAAAGCAAAAAAAAATGGAAAATTTCGGTTCAAACTTCTTCAAAAATGGACTCATAAACGGTTATAGAATTGACACATTTTCACCCTTTTTCCTACCCACGACACTGGCTTATTAATGGAAAATATGCTAATTTTATTGCATTAACTCAAATTTCCAATAATTTTCTTCAAATCCTGTTAATTTTATTTCAAAGTTTTTTTGCCATCTTGCTCATACAATGGTTCAAAAAATTGTCAATTTTCCGTTAATGTTCGAAAAATTCAAATGGCCGCCATTTTGAAACGGCTCGGCCGATTTTGCTCAAGTGCAATACCAGACCACTCCTTGTAGACATCTTACTCTCACAAAAATTTCAGCCCCCTAGATTGAAAACTGCGGCCAGAAACCGTGCCTCAAGGACCGGATTTGGGGAACTTTGAAAGGACACCCTGTAGAAGTAACGTGACTTTTGGATTTTTTTTCAACGAAAATCTAAAGTCATTCCCAAGCTTTACAAGAATCCAAAATTTCGTTCACTAATCTTGAAAGATAAAGCTACAGGAGCGTTTTTAAAATCGAAAAATCGTGATTTTGGAGAAATAAATATATATATAAATATATATAAATATATATATATATATATATATATATCGTGGGCAGGTGAATTTTGGAAAACCACTTTTTCGTGATCTGGGGGTCATGATCGGTGGACATTTGATGAGTTTGGGTGATTTTCGAAAAGTGATGTCGTCCTCAATAGTGTATTTTTTTGTTAAAAAATACACTAATACTCACCTAGACAATTAAAATGTCAATTTGAAAGAAATTAAATAAAAATAAAGCATTTTGTGAAGGGCTGTCATTGACAAAAAAAAAACATTACAATCAATTAAAACAATAAACTAATGAAATTTTGCATATTTTGGACTTGGGTTCATGTATGGGATCTTCTAAGATGGTGCGTAAAACTTGAGGAGGTTATAGCGGACATCGCTTTAACATCTTGTTCTTGATACAGGAAATTCCTGCAGCAAGAAGTGCAATATTTGACAATGTAAACGCTCTTATGGGTATATGAGATAGAATGTGGTTACAACACGACGATGCACCCCGGTCATGTGAAAAATCACCTAAACCAACAATTTTCTGGGCGGTAAATTGGAAGAGAAGGATCTATAAAATGGCCAGGACGAAGTCCCAATTCAACCCCTTTGGATGATATTACGATTCTGGATAAAACTGCCCTATAGAGCCAAAACGACTAATTTTTCAAAAAGGGTATTTGGGCACAATTTTGCCCCTAGAACCATCTCAAGTTTGGCACCACCTTTTTGGAAAACCCGCCTGTATATCATGGAATACATTCCTTTTAAAAACAGCAATTTAGAGTTGCCATGCAAATAGGTATCAATTGATGTAAATATTTTCCCCCTAATTTTTTTACAGTAAAATGTTAAATGTAATACTTATTGGGGAAAAGAGTTGATGCTTATTATGCATCAGCTGATGGGCTTTATTTTGTTCAGTCGTTTTCGAGAAAATCGCCTGTAAAAGTTTTCAGTTTGTGTCGTCATTTTAATTGGTTTTATTGCTGTGACGTCATTTTATCATTTGACATCAATTTTAATTGTTGAAGTCGATAATGAAAATGACGTTACAAATTGAAAGTGTTTCACTATTTTATCGAAAACGACGGGACCACTGAAGACCCAGTTGTTGATAGAAGAATGTTGTCCATGTCTTCATTGTCTCCATTGAGGAACCACAATAAGAGGTTGAAGTTCACCACTTTTTGTCCCTGAATGTATTGCATTTAAGCAAGTGGAGCAGTTGATGTTGATTGTTTCCGCGGTTATAAATTGTTGGCTTTTCATGACGTTTGTTACTTTGCTATGTCTTTTGATTGTCAACTTTTTCCGTCATGAAATGTCAAAGAATTATCACTCCACCGCGACAACCAACTTTACCAACTGCTTCCAATTTTCAATGTTTGAAATTTTAATGTCCAATTTTTAATCCGTTTATTTCCATTGTAATGCAGTACAATCAGGGAAAAACAAATGATGAACTTCAACCTCTTGCAGTCCTTCAAACGGTGACAGTGAGGACCATTCTTAATAGGTACTCTTCGACTTACCATATTCCCTCTGTCCTCTGTGTAAAATATCTACCATGACCACCAGTATGACTCACCTTGTATTATAAAAAAAGTTTTCTAAACGTTGTAGCACTGTATCTCGGAAACAGAAGGAGGACATCATGTTAACTAAAAATTTTCTGTATGAAATTACTTAAGGAATCGCCATTTGATCGAAGATAGAATCTGGATCCTCTGGTAGGTATATTCATGTTCTGTAAATGCGGGCTGTTTTAGTACATCCCAAAACAATGGCAAAAGTCTAGAAAACGTAAAATGTCAAGAAAAGGAAGACGAAGTCCTTCCAATCGTTGAGAAGACTCCTCGAAAAAATCATAAGGAAAACTGTTCATGAACATCGGTAGTAGTGAAAAAATTGTATCAAAGATATGAAATTCACTAATATAATGTGCAAACCAAAAAAGAGAATCTCATCTGAAGTCCTTCTTCACATTTTCTAATGTCTGAAAGATCATAATCAGCTGAAAGCTCAACTTAACCTCCCCCCCCCCCAAAAAAAAAAAAAAAACAGTAAGTCCATTGCTTATTTGTCCAGGAGTACGTTATTTGTGAAAAGTAATTCAGTGAATCGTCCAAGTGTTTCCTGGTCAAACGATGAACTAGTCATCTACACTTACGACTCTCAAGACTTTGTCGTGGACCGATTTTGCATGCAGAAATGTTCCAGGTTAGGTCTTCTGCAATTCTACGACGACCTTGTCCACACTTCTAAATTAAGTACATATCAGCTTCATGGAAGTGTTGAAGGGGGATTTCGCAAATTAGGAGTTTTGGTGACTCTATCATCTCATTCAATGAGAAGAAGTACCGCATCAGCCTGAGCTTCTGAGAAAGCATATTTAAAATCATCTATCCAAACGTATTATGTTTGCTCATTAAAATGTTACATCAACATAAAATCTTCTTCTTCTCCTTTCTCTACATATTTTTTTCCAATTTCATATTATAGGGTCGACGAGTATATAGTTTCTTTATTCAGTTTCTTCAGTATTTATGCAGTTTTCTGACTGCGTCAACCAATACAGGAATACAAAGGATTTTTTATTGAAAATGTGAATAGTGGCCACCCAAAGTGGTAACAGAATGGCTGGCGTCATTTTGTTAAAACACCCTATAGTGTACGTTTAGCCACCTTCAGTCTAGCATCAAAAAATTGTTACCTACTATTGAGGTTTATAATCGTGCAGAAGGAAAAATTCTGACACATCTCGCATCAAGAAGAAAAACCACCCCAAAATGGCAAAAAAGTGAATGCTGTCCTAAAACACCCTGTAGCTTGCTTGTACCCACCATGTTACTATAGCATCTAAATAATTGTTATTATTGAGGTTTATAATCATGCGCAACCTACAGGGTGTTTTATGCCAGCAGCCATTGTTGTACCATTTTGTGTAGTTTTTCACCCTGATGCGAGGGGTGTAAGAATTTGTCCTTCGGTACGATGATAAAGGAGTGTCTAAAGGCAATCTACAGGGTGGTTTTTATACCAGCAGGTATTTTTCAACTTTGAGGTGGTTTTTCACCCTGATGCGAAGGGTTAAGAATTTGTCCTTCGGCACGACTATAAAGCTCAATAATAACAATTTTTGATGCTAGTAACAGGGTGGCTAAACGCAACCTACTGAGTGTTTTGAAGTAATTTTTCAAATTTTGCCCAGTTTTTTTTGCACTCACCTCAAGAGTTTACGTTTTGTGCGCATGCGCATAGACGAGAAGTCTCTCCAAATTGAACTTTTTTCAAAAGGGTACGCTACTGTGCATTCATGCGCTTCCGTGAAAGTGGCTTCCAGATTCACGCCGGTACTCTTTTCGATAGGATACATCAGACGGAGTGACTGCACGGCTGCGCATTTTGCTGCCGGCCGAACAGATTCATTCAAGCCCGTTACCAGCTGGTTCGGAATATTTTTATTTCTACAATAATTGATGGCGCTGATTGACAGTTTGTCTCCTGCCTCTACGAAAAAATATATTGCCAATGGCCTGCTAATTATTTTACCGCATTATCTGCATAACAAAACCAATCTTTTTTTAATTATTATAATAATTGTCATGCACAAATGCAATTATAGGTACAGTTGCTTCCAAGACTACGCGCTAAAAAGTACTGTGTCCGTGTATATCACGGGGGAATAAAGAATATTTGAGCTCTGCCCTTATCAAAATAATTTGAAATAGATAAAAATCTTCAGCAGTAACGTCAGAAAAAGTTAATTTAAACCAAACAATTCCCTATTGTCTCACGGCTTTTGGTGTTGGTGAGGAAAAAATGAAAACACAATATTCTTTCATAATATTTATATTAATCCACATTGAGTCTAATGGACAAATATTAAGTACTAAAGCTCTATAATATTGTACAACTATATAATAAAATATTGCAAGTACCCGTCAATATTTAGACGAAGATAATAATAAATAATAATTCTAGAGTTTTAACACAGTTAATATACAGAAATATACATTTACAGCACACATATTTACACGTTTGTACAATTGTATTATTTTAAATATCACACGCTATAGAAAATCGACAATAGTATAATGGTAAAATTATAACGATCAATTTTTTAGATGGCAGAAATGAGTGAAAGCAGGCTTTGATCTGTACGAAACTTGAAAATTTTGAATTTGGAGTCTAGAAGGTCTAGGAGACGTGGAAGTGTCAACCATTTTGTGTTGAGAGGGCGATCTGTAATTAGAAAAATACTTCAAAATATTTCCAGAAGCAAATAAATAATTGAACGTATCGACTTTGTCTTTGTATAATTAATTATAATCACCTCATTGGTACTGCAATCAAATAAAGACGTTGTGTGGTAACATTCAATTAAATTTATGATTCGAGAAGAAAAGTTGTTGCAAAAAATTATTATTTACACTTTAATCGATTTGTAAGGCTGCTTTCTAATGAAGTAAGCAACAATAATTATTATATTGTTACAGAAAAATATTTAATTAAGCAAAAAATCGGCTTCTGAATCAAATTAATGCAACTACTGCCCCTCAAAGTGGTAACTTTATAGCAGAGGTGGTTATAAATTTACATAAACAAACCAGGACCATGTGGGATATTTGAAGAGATTCTAGAATCGGTATCTTCCGTTTGTACAGATCAAACTACTTTTTGTGTTCTAATAATTTCGAAATTAGAGAAAGTTAATAAGGTACTCATATTATAAATTTAACTCTTATGTCCAACACTTACTAATGAAGTGTGTCATTATTTTCTCGAATACAAGTACCTCATTAACAAAATCTCAATTTTCGGTAGAGACGATAACTAAACTGTTAGGCCCATCATCGTCAACCACGGCTTTCTTCTTCAATATCCCTAGATCCTGTACGTTCTCTAGGAAGCTCTTGTGAGCGTTGAGTAACTTGGCACTTTCCACGTCTTTCTTTAATTCCTCCATATCGCGCTTAAGTTTTGCCCGTCTGTTCTGAAACCAGGTGATGACCTGCGCGTTGGTCAGACCCAGGGAGGAGGCGATCTCGTCCCGATCCGCCGGGCTCAGGTACTTCTGATACAGGAACCGTTTCTCCAACTCGAAGATCTGGTGGTTCGTGAAGGCCGTGCGCGATTTCCGTTTCTTCTTCGGCTGCTGTCGGGAGTTGAACAGGTTGAGGTGGTTCTGGCCGTCTGGAACAAGAGAAAAATATATTTAGACGATTGAGTTTTTTTTTTCGAGAAAAACATTGTAAAAATAAATAAGATACATATAAAGATATGCGAATTTTTTTTATCGAATGCCATCTATTGTTACACTTAATAGTATAACAGTGATTGGGTACTATAAAATATATTTCTAGAACGAATTCTTAAATGTATGTCTTTAATTAATAATTAAGAATAGCTGAGTAAGTAATTAAAAACTTGTGAACTAGGTAAGTACATTTATGTACGGGTAAGAAATAACTATATAAGTAAATAGAATTATTTATTACCACTTTAATACTAAATCTTTACACATAATGAACAGGCAATTATTTTATATTATTATAGATTTGTGCCCGTATTCACAAACGATAATTTCCTAAATAATTACGTAATCAATTATCCCCATCTCCTTCTATTGCAAAAAAACTGCATATCTCCATCTCACTCATTTAAATAATTACGTAATTATTTAGGAAATTATCGTTTGTGAATACGGGCATTGTTCTATTATAATTTCCAATAACTGCTAGTGTTAATTACGTGTGCTTTGTTTAGCTTATTGCGTGCGTAAAGTAACAACATAATAACAACACTGTTCCGACTATTAATAGAATAGACAATAAATCTTGGCAACAAGTGTTAATAAATAAAATATGTGTATTCAATAAATGACACTTGAATATAAAATTATCAGTTACGAAAGTATTGAAAATAATGAAACATCTTAATTAAAAATTTCTTAGACTTCGTCTTATGCAACTTTCACATACCTAGGTACCTAGTGTTTTTTGAAGGTGGGTGCTCACTGTTAATGATTATCTCAGAAATGGTTTAAAAATTTAAGTGGTGGCGTTAAGAATATTAGTGTAAATTAATTATACTCATGAAGAAGTAATATTATAAATCAGAATACGAAAAGTAGTTTCCTTTAAGAGAAATAAAACTCCTTTTGACCATGCATGGGTAACATTTTCCAGTGTACACTGTAACGCATTTACGACGTTCATGTTCATTTATGTGTATACCTTACATGTTTTCTCAAGCTAAAATTCTTGGCGACCGTTTCCCTAAAAGTATCGCATATAGATTCACAGACCTTTGACCAGTGCGACAGACACAATTTGATAAGTATTATCAAATTGGGGGAAGCGTATAGGAAGCAACGCGTACAAATTAGCATAGAATAGATCGAAAATGTCATAAGAAGGATTTGAGACCCGAATAAAAAGGGAAAGTCCTTATTAGGCGATGTTGATAAAAACGTCTTCGGATTGGCTGAAGGGCGAGACTGGGAAAACGGAAGCGGGTCGGCGCCGACCATAGGAAAAAGGAAGACAGGCCGGAACAACCAAAGAGAGCAGACTCGTGTACGGTTCGCGGAAAGCTCACCTGTAAAGCTACCTGACCAAAATTTTTCTTTTTATCTTTCCCCGTCTCTCTATCCTTTTAAACAGAATTTGGACAACTGCTAAAAACACCTTCTCGAAATTAGAGTTTTAGACCAAAAACTACGCATTGCTAGCTTTTCGCCGACAGTGAGCAATTCCTATAATATAAATAAAACCAAAACTCCGAAAAAACTCGGGTGAAGTTATAACGACGAAAAGCTAGCGACGGTAGTGGCTAAACATCCGGTTCGGGTACGATGGTAATCTAATTTTATAATCTGCCTCTTGATGAATTCGTATGATTTCAGAAATCCATGGTGGCGTTTCAGGGCCCGGAAAAGACGAGTTCTCAACAGGCCGTCATAAGGTGGACCTTTCTCCGTCGTGTAGAAAAATAAAAACTCCCGACGACGCTTCAAGGACAGTTTTTATAGCCGAAAATCGAAAACAATAACAACTGAATATCCGAATTACGAATTTCAAAAAATCATGGTGGCCTTTCTGGGCACGGCGAAGACGAATTTTCAAGAGACTGTCGTAAGGTTGAGCTTTCTCCGTCTTCTCTTCTTCTTCGGATCCTGAAGAGCCGGCATGATTTTTTTGAAATTCCGAATGCGGATATTCAGTTGTCATAATTTTCGATTTTCGGCTATAAAAACGGCCCTTGATGCGTTGCTGGGGTTTTTATTTTTCTGCACGACGGAAAGGTGTCCACCTTATGAGGTTCTGTTGAGAACTCGTCTTTCCATGCCCCGATGGGCCGCTGAAATTTGTTAATTTCAAATCGAAACCAGCTATGAAGATGATCTTAGACTAAATGAACGAAATGAAATTATACGTGGCTAGAATTATTTGTTTTTACGTGAATTATATTCTCACATGACTTCATGAAGTGGCATTTTATCGTCATTTAAGAAATACCTAATAACAGATTATGAAATTAGATTATCATCGTACCCGAGCCGCATGTTTAGCCACTCCCGTCGCTAACTTTTCGTCGTCAACTTTGCCCGAGTCCCGAGTGTCGAAAGTAACGTATCAAAAGGGTTTGGTCTGTTTTAGTCCGATACTCTTGAGCAAGAGGAGTGAAAATTTTCCTCCGCAGAAAGATAAGTCAGGTCAGGTGCTATGAGAGTGTGTATCCGGTGCCTTTAGATCTTTTCAAGGGAAACTGGGAGAGAGAAAAGGGGGAAAAAGATTTCTCCTCTAAAAGCCTTTATTCTTTTGTTATTATTGTCTTTGAATAACACTAACGAGGCTCTTATGCGGAATATTTTATGTAAGTTTAATTTTGTTTTTAAAATCTTTAAATAAATAAAAAAAACGCGATCCTTTTCTTGCAAAAACTTGAGTAGGTACAATAACGCGCATAAAAAGCAAACATCCGCAAATTAATCCTTTGGTGGCTCGTAATAATTATTATACTCGATCCAATATTCTTTTTAGCAATATCTTAAAAAAAGGACAAATAGGTAGGTAAATCTCCTCCCCTTTTTGCCCGACCATTCTCTCCGCCGCTGCATCTTCCACGCACCTCACATTATTAATGATATCGCCAAATCATTGTGTTTGGACGACCATCCAGTTGGTTAAGTCGCTTAGTAGTTACTGGCAGGTGTGACTAATATCGGCTCTTTGATCTTCCGTACCGACACCGGACCAGTCCACCACTGCGCCTCTACCGCGATTCGCTTTACGGACCACCAAGACCGGCCATCAGCTGGTCGACTGGTCGGATTCACCTACAGCGATGCCGGTATAACTTAATGTTCCCGTATGGTATATTGAATTTTTGAGGAATTCGAGGTGGTCGAAACGGACATTTTTACACCTCTAATAATTATATAGAGATGCTCTCAATTAAGCAGAGATCGTTCACACGATGGGCGATGGGAGAAAAGCAATGTATTGTTTGATATATTGCTTGGTCAACCATGAATGGTATGGTACTAACGAGGGATTCTTTGATGTTGTTGCGTACATGTAGTGTGGAAGATTTCCGATTCTAGGAGGTTAATTGATATCAGAAATAATTCTTCCAGTCACTCCTTAAACGGACCTAGCTGTTATTAAAATTCTGAAGATCCGAAAACTGGTAAAAAATCTTGTTAAGGTCAAAACAAGGTTTCTACTTGTTTTCGGTTACTGAATTAAGTAATATTAAATTGATTGTTCCATTATTATTAACATAATGGTGAATGTCGTTAAATTATTAATCAAAAACGATCGATGTAAGAAAATAAAGTTTACTTGATTGAGAGTGCTCCACACTCTTAGATCGCCTCATTTTTTATTGCTTTTTTCATATTTAGGTCATAAATCTTGTTAAATAAAATAAGTGTCATTTTTTTCTTACTTAAATAGAATCACTTCACCTAATAAAACAATCTAGAATACCGTCGAAGCATATCCAATTCGATTAAATGTCATAAGCTCGCATCATCCTAGGGTGTCGTTCATGTATACGCTATAATAGACAAGTGGGACACGAAGCATTACGCCGAGGGGGTGACAATATGTTGACTTAATACGTATTAATGGTGTAGAATTGACAAGGGTAGCAAGTGGAATCTGCAGCCAATAATCCTGCAACTAAATGTACTGGATAATGTGGACTTTTATTTATTACACGTTATATTTATTACAAGCACAGAGAGATAATGAAATAAATACTTTAATTGATAACGGAAGTATATTATGGTCATTATTTTGGAGTTGAATGGGCTTCCTAAAACGAGATGTATTAGTTTTTTTATGCATAACCGTGTAAGATCTTCAATGTGTGAGTCCGAGCACCTGATGTAAAAGGTATAATATGAGTATTTAACTCCTTTTACAGATTGGGTTATTAACGGGAACAATAATAATACTTTGCAGTGGATTTTTTTTTAGAAATGGAGAGAAAATCGTTTCACAGAACTTCTCAAACAAGAAGGTTGGAAATTCATGCAGTGAATGTATTTTTTGTTTCACCTATAGCAACTCCACACCAAAAAGCTTTTTTGTTAAATAATTTCATAAAGTGCCACTTTGATTGTCATTTTAGTTTCGAAATGATATTCTTTTGAGCCGTTGCCTAAAAGTAAAAAAAATAAATAAATATCCTATGGCTGTGGTAAAGCCCAAGTGTCAGAAGTTTTCAAGTAGCCTCAAGGGCCTCTGACATAACTTAACGACGGTGAAGCAGCCGGGACCCCCTTTTTTGCCTAAAAGTGATACATTTTTATGCACTTGTGCTTAAAAGTGACATAAATGATAATTATAAACAAGTTTTTATGAAACGTCATGATATTGTCACTTTGACTTAAAGCAGCGGTCGGGGAACTTATTTAATCATTACCCCAAAATATTTTTGTGTAAGTTGATATTACCCCATGGCGAAGAGCAAAAAAAAAAACAAAACGAAATCGCCTCTTTTTAGAATCTTTCATATTAATGACCCCCCATGATAATTTTGAAAAGAAAACGCAATAACTAAAAATTTAATTTAAACATCATTTATTCAATTTATCAATGTAATACATAGTAATACATAACGTTGAAAAAAATACTAACAGATTTATAAAATATCAAATTAAAAATATTATACTTTTTACTCACAAAAGTTTAATTTTTACCCCCAAAAACTTCATTTTTACCCCATTTGGGGTAATTTACCCCGGTTCCCCGACCGCTGACTTAAAGACTTAACTTTGTCTTCGATATTAGGAGACTTTTTTTTGAAAAATCAAGAGATAATCGTTCTACACAGCTTCTCAAACAAAAATCTTAAAAAAAATTTTTTTTTTTAATGAGGGGGAAAATAGTTTCATAGAGCTTCTCAAATAAAAAAAGCTTGAAATATCAAAAGGGAACGGATTTTCTGTGTTATAGCAGCTTCACGCGCGATAACAATTTAATGAAACCTGCTCAGCCAGTAATTTTTTTAAATTTTATTTGTTTCAGGAACTTCACGCCAAAAAAATTTGTAAAATGTAACTGTAAATTTGTAAAACAAGAAGCTAAGAAATTTAAACAGCGAACGTATTTTCTGTTTCATAGAAACTCCACGCTTTTTTAAACTCCACGAAACTTTTGTGAAATCAACTCAGCCAGACATTTAAATTTTTTTAGAGTTTTTTTTTTTAATGAGGAAAATTCATTTCATAGAGCTTCACAAAAAGAGAGTAAGTTTGAAAGCAGTCAAAGGTTTTATTTTTGTTTCGGGAACTTCACGTCAAAAGAGTTTGTAATAGCAACTTAGTCCCCAGTCATTTGTTTTCAATATTAACAAAAA
This sequence comes from Malachius bipustulatus, assembly GCA_910589415.1. NCBI lineage: Eukaryota > Metazoa > Arthropoda > Insecta > Coleoptera > Melyridae > Malachius > Malachius bipustulatus. Next base: position 28,427,969 of record OU342635.1, on the reverse strand, counting down.
AATTTTAATCAAAGGAAAATGGTTTCACACATGCAGAGCTTCTCAAACAAAGAAGCTTCAAATATCAAAAGTCGATGTATTTTTTGTTTTATTGTAACTCCACGCCACGACAAGTTTGTGAAATCATTCAGACCGTCATTTGTCGTCTATCAAAAAAGATTTTTTTAGAAGAGATTGAGCTTCTCAAATAGAGAGATACACTTGGAAATTCAAGGAGTTGATACATTTTTTGCTGGAACAAGCTCCATGCCACGTATAATCTGTTATAGAAACTTCGCTCTTTTGAAACTCAGACAAACTCACACAAAGTGCATGTGAAACCAGTTCAGCCAGTCACTTTTCTTCAATATAAGGTTTTTTAAGCGAGGAAACAAAAATTCATAGAGCTTCACAAACAGATAAACTTCGAAATTCAAACAGTTACCTTTTTTGATTCAGCAACTTCTCGTCATTAAAGTTTTGTAAAAGCAACTTAGGCAGTCATTTGTCTTCGATATTAGGAGATATTTTTTTGAAAAATCAAGAGGTAATCGTTTTCTAGAGATTTTCAAACAAGAAGCTTTAAAAATTCAAACAGTGAACGTATTATCTGTTTCAGACAGAGCTTCTCAAACTAAAGAAGCTTCAAATACCAAAAGTTAGCGCATTTTTGTTTTATTGGAACTCCAAGCTACTAAAAGTTTGTGAAATCAACTCAGCCAATCATTCGTCGTCGATAAAAAAAGTTGTTTTTCAGAAGAAATCAAGGAAAAAGCGTTTCATGAAGCTTCTCAAATACGGAGTGTACTCTTGGGAATTCAAAAAGTAGACACATTTTCTGTTTGAACATCCCCATGCCACAATGAAAAGTATGAAACCAACTGAGCCAGTTATTTGTCCTCAATTTAAGTTTTCTTAATTGAAAAAAAAACCTTTCACAGAGCTTCACAAACAATTTTTTGGTTTAAGCATCTTCACGTAAAATAGTTATGTGAAAGCAACTTAGCCATAGTAAATTATCTTCGATATTAATAGAATTGTTTTTGAAAAATCAGGGGAAAATCGTTTCATAGAGCTTCACAAACAAAGAAGCTTGAAATATCAAAAGTTAACGCATTTTCTGTGTTATAGCGGCTTCACCAAATTTCACAATTTGGCGAAACCAGCTCAACCAATCATTTGTTGTCGATAAAAAGTACCTACTTTTTTTGAAAAAAGAGAAAAAATGAGAACAAAACATTTCACAAAACTTCAAAAACAGATAAGCTTGGTAATTAAAACATTCGCTGTTTATTTTGTTCAGGCAACTTCACACCAAAAAGTTTTGTGAAAGCAACTGAATAGTAATTTTTCTTCGATTTATTCGATTTACGAGAAACACACGCTTCTCGAATAAAGAAGCTTGAAATATCAAAAATAAAAAAATAAAATAGTCAAAATATCAAAAATGAGGAAAAATCTTTGCACAAACAGAGACTAATCTTGGAAATTCTAGCACTTAATGTTTTTTTTTGGGCTTCAGTAACTCTACGCTAAAAGAGTTTTGTGCAAGCAACTTAGCCAGTTTTTGACCAACAAAAACGTTTCACAGAGCTTCTCAGACAGAGCAGAATAAGAATGTAAATTCAAAGATTTGACGCATTTTCTGTTTTAGCAACTCCACCGCCCCAAAAGACATGATGAAATTCTTAACATTCAACCATAAACAAATTCATGGTTTATTTTCCATATAAAATGTGCCGAATCCCAGATTGTGCAAAGCTGTTATCCCTAACTATAGGAAACTTCTCTAAATCTATCTACAATTCTTAAACAGTCTAAAACAGAATTTCTCTGTTGGTTAAACTGAGGCGACGTACACAGCGCTAGTAAAGCGTTGAACGTAGAGCTGTTGAGCAGTAAAGCGATCGAGTGTTGAAAGGTAACGCCATGCACCGTTTTTTTTCAAGCTCAACGCTTGATGCCAGTATGCACATGTTAGTAGTGGTTTTCAAATCTGTCTCAATTTTGGCGTTGCATCGCTCAACACACAACACTTTACTTCTACTGCTATATCACCCCCCAGAATGGATACAGTGGTCCACAACATTATTGATGTCATTCCAGTCATAAATAAGCCGGCATACGACTTTACAATAAATTTAGAGACTTGAATCAGAGAGAGCGAGACAAGTGGATGACATAGGTCATTAATGAAGTATCCAGAAGTATTCCAGGTGGCAGTCCGTTGCCAACTTCAGAAAGGAAACTTCTCTTCCTCCAGAACCAATAATATCAGTTCACTGTCCATGCAAAACACAGAACTATCTGCATTCGACGAAGGAGTCGTGCATAACAACCGTAGGCTGAACACTCTTGAACGATACTCTTCTTGTGAATATGTAAATAAGTCTATAATAGTATTTCATGTTTATTTGATTGAACTTTTTAGCAAAAAGTGGGTATCAATTGATTCCCTTCTTTCAGAAGTCTATAGACTTGTTTATTTAACTTCAATAAAAGTAATTGAAAGAGAATCCCACTTTGAGTCGGAACAGAAAAAGTGGAAAGTCAAAATTATGTCAAAATTCTTATAGGTAGCATTTTTTTATGGACATATTTTAAAACCATAATATCTAATAGTGTGGGCTAAAACTTTTTTTTACAATTTACTGCATGGTAGGTATAGCTTGATTCATGCAGGTGTCTCTATAAGATGAGACAAGGTTATTATTTGTTTTTCTTATGTTATAAAAACTTAATGCAAGATGATTCGATGGACTGTATAACATCTTGTTTTCAGTCCCGACTCTTGTCCGAAGGAATATTATAGTGATACGAGTATGTTTTAATTTACCTCCGCAGCATCCGGCGGTATCTTAATCGTAGTAGACGTTGGAATGGTGTTATTTTTAACGAGACACGCCGCCTCGATTTAACATATTAAATCGGAGTTACAAGTTGACAGCGCCGTTTAAAACAACATAGATTTCTGCTTCTCGTCTTGAGGCTTTTATTGCCCGACTTTCTGACAGGCTTGTTGATTTAATATCAAGGGAAAAAATCTTTCAAAAGTCGCCGCAAAACCAAATCATACATAATTTGATCATAAATCATAAGATTTTTGATTGCCCGCGGCATAGAAAAATACAACAACGACCCGTTCTAAGATCTGATAGAATAAATAATTTGGAGAAATAATTTTATGTATACGAGTATATGAATCTATTTTAGATCACGTGTATAAATTTCCACAGTCAATAACCAGAGGTGGTGGTGCTGGTGTCGGTGTATCGGTTGAATTATTCCAGAAGTCTAAATTTTCATGTGGTAACACACTCAAAACAAACAAAACGTCTAAAAAATAACATTAAACACCCCATATTTTACTGCTCCCTTCATAATCTATTAGATTTTCCGGGATTTGGTGTATTATAATAACACCCGCGAATGACCAAATTATCGGTGAAGTGTTCCCCCATTGTCATGAGACCATTATTGTGTCCTGGCACAACAGAAATCCACTTTCACAGTTGAGCTACTTTATTATGACTACGCGCGAACATGTGGAATTTATTTCCCCGGAGTTGGTAGTCCTGAAGAGCTGCCGGGGAAACCATTAGCAGGGGTGGAGTCAGGTGTCGGAGGGAGAAGTACCTCAAGGGTGTAGATTGGAGGAGGAAGGATATGTCTCTTGAAAATCTTCAAACTTAATTTATTACACTACATTATAATGACATATTATTGAGTATAGGAATAATGGAAAACTATTTAAGAGCGTTTATATTTTCAGCTCATTTCTAGAGATTTTCAAAAATATAGGTCATTTGTGAAAAGTGATCATAACCTATGAAGGAAATATACAGGGACTGACTTTTCATTTTCCAGCTTGTAGTTTGTGAAATATGACAGATACGGTGGAAATGGATGCGACTTAATCAATAATTGCGTACGCAGTTTTTTTCACGGCCAACCTGTTTTAAGATAGAATACCCGTTTTTTAATGCAGCACCCTGTATTTTTTGCAGATTTGGGTTTTATATAATTTCCTATAAAAATTAGAAAATATTATTTCAAATCTTATAACTTCTTATACTTCCATCATTTGGACTACAATAACAATTGTGATGGACCTCAATCGATATTGGGGAAAAGATATTGAAAATAAGAATAAAAAAGAATAAAAAAACAATAAAAAAAACAAAAGTAATTACCAAAAAAATAAAAATGTAGGTGTGTAATATACCTAAGTAATGACAGGAGAAAATGACGTATCTGAACATTCAATGATGACATAAAAAAGAAATAGAAAAAATTTAAGAGTCTCATAATTCTGTTAGCAGTGGTTTCAATGTTTCCATTATTTTTTTCTAATTTCTTATGAGCATTTCGTGTAAATTTGTCCAAGTGTATGTACCGCGGATTTTTTTTTTGTTTATTGGAGTTGAAAAATGCGAACCCATTTTATAACATACGTAGGTATGTATAACACAGATTTTAAATTAGACATAAAAAACGAATTGCTGCTGAGATACAAATTATTTCAATTTGCAACAGCCAGTTTTAATTTAATCAGGAATAGGATGAACTATACGTTGTTTACATTCTCTTCTGGCAGATTTACAGGATCTGTTTGAAATGAATTACCTTTGAATCGGATGGTATATACGATCGTTATGACAGTATTTATCTCATTGCAAAGTTATTTAACATTCAAAAGGGTTGTTGACATGTAGAGCGTATTCATAAATACAGGATTCAGGATCGTCGGGTTCTATTACTGCAACAAAAATAATTGAAATATATTTTCAGGCACGTTGATTATTGTTTGGAAATTGTTTTTAAATTGACTGTACCTAGTAAACCTGACAGGTGACTCATTCACTAACATCACTAACTGAAACGTCAATTATCACCATCAAGCTGAAGAAGCTATTTTCCAGAACGGGATAGGTTTGGGCTTGGCAGAATTTTTTTTCTTCTCCCTGTCATTCTAAAAATTCTCAACCGAACTTTACCAGTTTTCGAAGAGGAGGAAGAATATCGTATCAAAATGTCAAAAAATTCTAATAAACGACACGCAATGACACCATTGTCTGATGTAAATAGTAAAGGATGTAGGTAAGATGACAGATCTGATAGATTGTATAGTAGAATTTGGCAAAAAAGTCAAGATCCTATAATATTATTTGAAACAACCGTAGAATCTACCTTCAAAAGGTATCGCTTGTAGGTATTTTATTTCGAGTCATTATCACAACCCTCATTCAAATGATTTACAATTTATAAGACAATAGTCAAGTCCAAAATCAGGTTACTCCAACTCCACTCTAAATACAATATTATGTTAGCAATCCTGATAAGATTGTTACAATTAAGAATTATTATAGAAGTGAGCGAATCCTTGAAATAAAAACGATACGCCACTGTCTAGACTCTAGAGTGAGGTATGTATACCATCCATGGAAAACTCCCTACTCCCGTTTTCCAAGAGTCGCCGTAGCGCTAACTATAACTCTGCTACGGGGTTGACACTGTCGCAATAAATACACCCTTGCTGCTATTTTCCACCCGATTTACTTCTGATGAGAAAATGAGCATTCCATCCGCGCAGGACGCCAGAAAGTCCCCATTTCCCTCTCCCGACTCTCTCCTGTTCCCTAGTTCCGTCTCTCTTCCTCTCGTCATCTAGCCGGAGCGCTGAGACTGACGTCATAAATCTCAGTTGCGGTGCTTTCAAGGGTTGCCGGGATTGAACCGGGAGGGGAAATGCTATCCTTATTCATTACGAGGAACGCGTTTATATATCCCAGGCTTGAGTGTCTGGATTTGTTAACAGAAACGCCTTTTTATTTAGGGTTCGGTAATTGGCAGGCTTTGTTAGGATCTACAACGACGGTGATTTGTGTTTTTAAGTAATGTCTACACTATATAATTAGAGCCGGGAAGTAATAAAATTGCATCACATTTTAAATTATTGTGTTAAAGGTTTTTGCACGTTTTTGAAAAAAAAATTATCGCCCCATTGAATTTATCTCGTAAATATGCACAACTTCTTTTTTTTTATTATCCACTTGTATGCGTAAGCCTTTTTTGCAGAAACCTAATTTTTCTAAGAATTTTGCTTCATTAAAAAAAATATTTAGTTAGATTTTACAGTGCCGAACATGGTTCTTCATCTTGACGCCATTGATAACAAAAATGCCAGTTTGCCGATTTCCAAAACAGGATTACAATTTATGGGAGGTTAGGGGGGGGAGGTTAGGTTTTATTTTATTTATGGTATTTTTTGAAATGGATGTTTGGTAACTGGGCAGCCAAAATAAAACGGAATGAACAAAATCGTATTTAAAGCATAAAACAAAGCATAACTTCTTTCAAGAAGGCCTCGCTTAGGAAATATTTTCAAAAATATAAAACAATAAAGACTGCTGTGAAAACGTGTTTTTTTTAATAACTGGACCGCCAAAATAGAACGCCGTGTATACAATCGCATTTTAAATATAAAAGAAAGAATAACTTTTTTAGAGATCAGTCCTTGTTTAGGAAATATTTCCAGAATTATTGTTCAGTTATGCTGAATAAACATATTTTTATTGGGGCCTTATAGTTTCACATTTTTGAAGCCAGTCCACTGGTATTCCAATTTATTCAAATTTTGACATCCGGCAGAAGAATACCTGTTTTCCCATCTCACTTCCAACCTTGGAAAATAAAGCTCATCACGGTCAGTTTACCCTAATAAAGAAGGTCAAGTATGACAATGTAATGGCATTAGCGACCAAATACGTGTCTGAAGACTGTATGCCTCATTACAGAAATTAAATAAACGCTTCCTCAACTTCACAAAATGCAAACCACCCAAGAAACCGATTATACCGACGACGATAGTGGATCAGAAGATTAAACTTTTGTACTTTAGCCTACTGTTTTCTTAATCTTGTTCAATAAAACATCAAAAAGCAATAATTTTGACTTTATTTCTTTTAACCCTGGCAGCCATGTTTCAGAAAAAGTTATCAAGAACCCAACTTTGACAAAAAAAAATTCGGTTTGGTACGCTTGTTTTCGATTTTTTGTGCAAGAACGAGGTAAGCCCAACCTAAAAGGTATAATAATTTCATATTTTTGAATGACTATCCTCTAATTCATACCTAAGAAGAATATAATGTAAGATATCTAAAATGAATTTGGAAACGCTAGGAAGTTTTTTCGATTATCTCGAAACCATGAAAAATGGACTTACCTCGTTCTTGCAGTAGGGTCTTCAATTATGAATCAACCAGATACGTAATTGGACAAAAAAAAATGGCGAATGAACCTGAATAAGACAAAGTCCGCATACACAGTTAAATATTTTGGCCTTGACATGACATTGGACACCGCATCAGGCAGGCTTCGCTGGAAGGCTCATGTCAAAAAGAAAAGACATGAACTTAGCATCAGATACAAACGATGTATTGGCTCCTATATAGAAAGAAATTCCACTCTGTCCATACACAATAAAATGCTGCTGTATAAATAAGTCCTTAAACCAGACGGGACCTACGGCATCCAACTATGGGGTTGTATCAAACAAAGTAACGTCAATATTATACAATTTTTTAAAACAAAGTATACACTAAGGAATATTGTTGTTGCTACATGGCAGATACAAAACTGTAACGGAATCCAAGGCTTTCGTTGGTAATTATTATTTATTTCATTATTAGAGGGGCTTATCAGGAGTGATACAGTTTTTGCGACAGTGATTAGCAGGTTATCTCCGCCAGCACCGGCTATATAAAGAGAGCCAAATGAAGAGCTGACCATAGGATCCGAGGTACTGACTCGAGAACAACTCTCTCTCCCTGTGAATTGAGCTCGGAGATCACCGGGGGCATGTATTGAGTGCACCCTGTCCAATTTACCTCGCCGTGTTACAGTTATCAACTCAATTCATTGACCTACTGTAGCCGGCTAGGTAAATTGGACAGGGTTCACTCAATACATGCCCCCGGTGATCTCCGAGCTCAATTCACAGGGAGAAAGAGTTGTTCTCGAGTCAGTACCTCGGATCCTTTGGTCAGCTCTTCATTTGGCTCTCTTTATATAGCCGGTGCTGGCGGAGATAACCTGCTAATCACTGTCGCCTGTCGCAAAAACTGTATCACTCCTGATAAACCCCTCTAATAATGAAATAAATAATAATTACCAACGAAAGCCTTGGATTCCGTTACAAAACAAAAAACTCCATGGTACACATGAAACAAAGACCTTCATAAGGACCTAGAGAGAGAATTTGTCAACAACGAGATGGGAAGATTTGCTAGAAACCTTGAAGAACAAAAATGTCAATGTCGAGGTTTTCCAGCTCCTGGAGCCATTTCCAGCAGCCATAATAAGAAAAACAAAAGATAAATATGAAATATTTATCTATCTAGTCGGCTTTGAAAATGTTTGTAATAATTTTCATAAACATGTAATATCAAATAAATGACCTATAAAAAATCATCAATTTATTTTCAATATTAAAAAATAATAAAAAAGATATGGCTGAAATAAGAAATTTCGATTTCTTTGTTTTTCAGATTATTTTCCAGCAACGAGTCAACGACTGAAGTAATCCAATTTTTTTTAAGATTCTTAGGTATAATAAATTTAAAATTATGCAACCCACCCTTTAAATTGAGTAATAATTAAGTTACAGGGTGTTCAATGTTCAAAAAAATTTTTTTGTATAACTCGAAAACGGCTGCATATCTTTTTATGAAATTTTTTGTGTTATTTTTAAATTAATTAGTCTATTATAACAGTGATAATTACGATTATTTAATTAATTGAAACAGTGAAGTACGCTAAATAGAGGTCCAACTTTTTTATCCCCCGAAATTTTACGCCACAGTTTTGACATATTTTTCAGACGCTAGATATTTCTGCTAGCAAAAGAGGCATACCTAAGGTTTTGCAGGCAAATTATCAGTAGTTTTTGAGATTAGGTTTGTACAATTAAGACATTCGAGAAGGACAAAAACTTATAGGTTTTTCAACGTTTGAAAAAATTTACGGATTTGACGTGGGGCTTCTTCTCCAGATCATCTGGCCCGAAATCCTATAGTCACGTTTCTAGCGCTATGAGCTCAACGTTTTTAGTTTTATTTACCTACTTAAAAAGGCGTGTCCCTTGAGAAGGCCTCCAGAAAAGAAAATCAGGTGGTGGAGCAAAGAACTCCATCACCTCAGGAGGTCAGCGAGGAGGTCACTTCGACAGGCCGTGACCTCAGGAGAGGACACTCAATGGGACCGTTTTCGAGAAGCCAGAAGAGAATTTAAGAGAGAGATAAGGCACAGCAAGAGAGCGAGCTGGCGAGAATTCTGCGAGGAGTTAACCTCCCTCCCGGAGGCTGCCAGGCTCGCAAAATTGCTTAGTGCCTCAAAACGCAACGAAATAGGCTCGATCAAGAAAGAGAACGGAACCTGGACAGAAACGGAGGAGGAGACAATTGAGCACCTCCTCAGAATCCACTTCCCGGGAACAGACCAAGTCGACCCAGAGAGGCGGGCGGAGCCAACCTCGGACTGGCAGCTAGCCGAAAATCTGGTAAACGACGAGGTCATACGAAGGGTAAGCAAAGAGTTCCGTCCATACAAGACAGCAGGACCTGATGGCATTTTCCCAGCATTGCTGCAGGCGGGCCTGGAAACGATTCTCCCCAGCGTGAGAAACATATTCCGGGCTAGCCTAGCAACGGGATATGTGCCCCAGGCATGGAGGAAAGCAAATGTGGTCTTCATTCCCAAACAAGGAAAAGAGGACTACACTTTAGCTAAGTCATTCAGGCCTATCAGTCTGACATCCTTCATGCTGAAAATGCTAGAAAGGATAGTCGACAGATACCTGATAGAAAACACACTGCGTGAGTTCCCGTTTCACAGGGGTCAACATGCTTACCTGAAGCAAAGATCCACGGAAACTGCTCTACACGCAGTGACTAGAGAAATTGAAAAAGCGCTGCATCACGGGAACTGGGCCTTGGCCATTTTCTTTGATGTGGAAGGCGCTTTTGACAAGGCAAGAACAAGAACCATATGCACAGAGCTGCAATCCAGGGGTACCCCCCCGGTCCTGATTAACTGGATTGCTTCAGCGATCGAAAGCAGGCAGGTGTCGTCGGGTGCGGGAGAAGTTCGAGTGGGCATTGCGGTGAGTGGTGGATGCCCCCAAGGCAGCTGCCTATCACCTCACCTGTGGTGCCTGATCATGGACGGCCTCCTAAAGCGCCTGACAGATGACGGACTGTATGCACAGGCATACGCTGACGATGGGCTGGTTCTAGTAACCGGCCAATTCCTAAGCGTGGTCTGCGATCGCATGCAGAGTGCATGTAAGATAATTGAAAAATGGTGTGAAGAGGCGGGGCTGACCATCAACCCCGAAAAGACCGACATGGTCCTCTTCACAAGGAAAAGGGATAAAAGAGGATTCAAACCACCCAGGCTGTTTGGCAAACTCCTAACTCTTAGTGGGGAGGCCAAATACCTTGGAATGGTACTAGACGAAAAGCTGACCTGGAAGCCACAGATTGACAGAATAGTCACAAAAACTGTGTCATCTCTATGGCAGCTAAGAGGGACAATAGGCAAGGTGTGGGGGCTAAAACCGAAGATAATGCACTGGTTATACACGGCCATCATCAGACCGAGAATCAGTTATGGTTCGGTGGTCTGGTGGAAAACAACCACAAGCAATACCGTTGCAAACAGGCTGGCTAAACTCCAACGGCTCGCCAGTTTGCTAATAACAAGTGCAATGAGAACCACCCCGTCAGCAGCCCTGAATGTCATTCTGGAGCTGCCACCGCTTCCCATTTGGATAAAAGGGGAGGCCATGGCGGCCCACCTAAGAATGCGTGATTCGGGACTATGGAAAGGCGGAGGTTATAAAGGACACACAGAGATAGCCAAGGTTGCCGAGGTGGAGATACCAATCTCAAACCTTATGTCTACCTCAAAAACAAGAAACAACAGAGAAAACAAGAAATTTACCCTGCAAATTCCTGAAAAGGAAAAGTGGGAAAAAAGGGAGGTAGCCTTCGAACCAGGAGGACTAGTCTGTTTCACAGACGGCTCCAGGAACAAAAATGGCCACGTAGGAGCGGGGCTCTACCTGGCTGGACGGAAACTGGGAAGATCCTACCCTCTTGGGTCCACCGCAACCGTCTTCCAGGCGGAGATTTATGCCATCCTGCAAGCAGCTAGACTGGAGCAGATAACAGAAGCCGGGGAACTGACGATATACATATGCACGGATAGTCAGGCCGCCGCAAAAGCGCTGGGCACACACGGAACCAACTCCCCACTGGTCCAGGAGTGTGTCGAGGCGCTGAACAGACTGGCGGACAGAAAATCGGTGCATATCGTGTGGGTTCCCGCACACTCAGGTGTACCAGGTAATGAGCTAGCAGATCAATACGCGAAGCTCGGGACCAGGGAAACCTTTTGTGGGCCGGAGCCCGTCCTGGGTCTGACCAAAAATCTTCTCAAAGAATCTATAAAAGAATGGACTCGCAAGGGTTTAGAGAACCACTGGGAAACAGCACCAGGCTGCAGACAGGCCAGGCTGTTTCTGGCTGGTCCGATCGGAAACAGATGGACCAGCATGTCCAGAATGAACCGGAGGGAACTCAGACTACTAGTCGGGGTTCTCACCGGTCACAGCAGTCTGAACAGACACCTGCAAGTGATGGGGGTCACTCGGGACCCGGTCTGCCCTAAATGCGGAATGGATGACGAGGACTCCCACCATTATGTGGGCGTATGCGAGGTATACAGTAACCTCAGGCTCAACATCTTTGGGTCTGAGGAGCTACAAGAGGAAGAAATGAAACTCCTCTCATACAACAACCTTCTGGCCTTTATTAAAAGGTCGGGGAGGTTCGAGTAGGAGTTTCACCATGGTTCGGGTAAGGCGAAAAGGGCCCTCGGTGGCCTAGTCGCTTGGGGTGTACCACCCCTACCCACCATACTACTACTACCTACTTAATTATTTATTTTCTAAAGTTTTATGTGTAAAATTACTGAACTTTCACTGAATATAGGTATCAAAAACTGTTGAGAATTTTCCCACCCTGTAACTTCGTTAATACCCAATTTAGAGGGTAGGTTCATTAAAACTTTTTGTCTTAAAATCAAGTAAATATTCTTCCTTAGAAGTTTGCCAACTTTATTCTGGAACACCCTGTATATTATGACTATTATTTAATTAAAAAAATTAACTGTTTACTCAATAAAGTCTGAAGATTCGGTCATAATAATGAATTGTTATGTTTCTTTTTTAACTAAATGTCTTTAATAAATCGAGAAATTACTTCTTTCCTACAACTTCGTATAAACATACACTTTTAGCTTGTTAATCTAAAAAAACAAGACCTTTCTTTCGTTTAATCGTCAATTATCATCTCAATTATTATTATCGCAAGAATATTTCTGCATAATTAATGATGTTCATAACAGCGAGTGAATGTAAGTTATTCTAAATATAATGTTTCCACATTACAGTAATATTATTTCATTAAAGGAATCATAAAGTAACCCAGGATAAGTTTGATAATTTCCGTCTCATTTCCACCTTTGAAGAGGTTTAGTGGTCTAGTAGCTGTCTAGCATAGATTTTTTCAAACAATTCTAGACGGTTTTAAAGCGAGCAATTAGTATCTCATCACCTCCGGCCATATTATAAGAAGTTATACTTAGCAATTCTCTGGTGAGCTGTGAAATAGTTGAATACGGAAACACATATAAGTGTCGCTCCACCCCAAATGATGCTCGACTGTTTTCATAACAGATAGTCTGTCACATTGTAACTGTCAACGTGAATGTCACCTAGCATGTGTTTGTTTCGTGGTAACCTGATCTACTAATCTTAGATTCAGTTCTTGGTTTCGTTAGGTATATAAGTGTACTAAAACTAAAATGATACCTCTGCATCATTAATTATTTAGTCGTATAGTCCAGCGATTTATTAATTGTCACTGCCATCTGTCATTCGATCAAACCACTGAATTGTTGTGTTATGGTTATGACACTATTATAGAAGAAACAAATGACAGTAGGATTAATTACTGGGCCTCCTATAAGAGTAATAATAGAGTCAGAGTTAATATACGAACGAAAGGGTGTGATATCATAATTAAAAAGCGAAATTACAAATTACTTCCTTTAGAAAATAGGGTTCGAACAGTTGTTAAGCGATTGAAACATGAAACGTCGTCCAATAAGCGTGAGAATAATAATATTACTAACAATTTCAACGGTGTTTCAATTATTTTAAAATTGTTTCGCTCGGTCAAGCAATCTCGTAGATATTACCTGGTTTATTGGTTCCTTCTGCGGTTTTTGAGCAAGTAATTGAGCTCGGCAGCACCAATAAGTCGCCTAGGGGAAACGGTCGTAACTGCTTTATTTCACATTTTTGCATATTCCTGGAAGGTTTTTTCATCGTTATACTCATATCACAAACTATCTAGCACCAGCACCAGCACCAGCACTGGCAATATAGCTCTAGCTCTTCGCAACGAAGCGATAATGGAACTTAATTACATGTGGTTGCATAAATCTGTATCAACGACGTTTGTGAGTTTAGTCTTGGCTTCAGTAGGTAGGAATAACAGAGGCGGCAAACTTGAGAACAGTGGAATATTGCGGCACTTGAGATTTTACGATAGCTCCGAGAAATGGACAGTTTTATTGGCAATTAGAAATAGTAGCATTGTCTTTACTTAATTCTTTGATTATACCTTGCTAGATTTACGATCTGAGCTGAGTTTATTACCACTGACCCCATCACAAACCAACGAAGGTTCGTTACCGTACCGTGCACGGATAATCGAATAGAGAAACTGCCCAAACAATGAGGTTTTATAACAGAAAAACTAAATTATTACTCATAAGATAGGTATCTATAGTTTAAGAAGATTTAAACAAAGAACGAAACGATAGGTACGATGAGTATGTTTTATTTACTCATCAGGTAAGTTACATTTTTGTTGCATGAACGAGTCGTCACTGATCTCTTCGTTAATAGATAAAGGAAAGTAGATGGAACTGTAACTGGAACTACTAACAATGATTACTCAATTTAGTTAAAAGCAAATGAATCTACATGTTAATTCTTAATAAAAGAGCGGTCACCTGATGTTTTTAAAATTTTATTATACATTCTAGAATCATTATTTGAGTTTTTGTTTCGCTTAAGTGCCTAGATGCCGTATACCTAAATATGTGGTAATATATTTTTTCTTATAAAAGCTGAATGAATAGTTAAAAAAGTCTCATAAGTAGTAATTTGCTATTAGTGCGTGCAGACAGAAATATTCCCAGATGTGTGGTCAACTGAGACGCCAGTGTAGAAAGACGGATGACCAACACATCCCTAATTTCCAAACATAGGTGGCATGTGAAATCCCTGGACGCCCTAAAAACAACAACCCTGACGTTAACATGAAACTGGCAATTTATTTCTTCCGTCCCTATAAAAAATCTCGTCCAACCTGGCGCCAGATATACCTAAAGTGCCAAGAAGATATAATGACAGGTTGATGTCTCTATTTTAACTTAATTGTGACCAGGGGTTGTCAATAGCAAAACCTGACTCTGTTTATTTAGATTAAATTATATTTATTTTTTTAACAGAATTCTCTAGGTACATAATTCTACTAAGTTAAAAAAAAATCAAGAAAATATTACCTTAATTTACCGTTTAGTGTTTGACTTTTGTATCCTTAAACTCAAAAAATTTACGGTGTGTTTTTAAAATTACCGACATTTTTTTAAATTTTGTAGTGTACAACAATAATTGAAATTTTGACATAGGTACCTACCACTACTTTTTTGAATTTGCGAATAGGGAGCCTTTCGAAAAATTATTTCCTTAGGAAGATCTTGGTGTATACGACGAGGTGTATACCCCATGACCTTTTAAAAAATTAATATTTCTTGAGTTTCTTCAAAAAAATTATTTTGCAGAAAATATTCCCCTTGAAAGGCATTTGCAAGGATGAATCTCAAGTAGGGGTATCATTAAAAAAAATTATGACATCATAACGCCCAATAACAACAAGCCAATGACGTCAAAATAATATGTCACACGTCAGAAGGTGGCATTTTAAAAAATTAATAAATTTGACCTGTGACCTGTGACCTGTGAAAACATGAGGAAACAAACACGTCATGAAAAGTAAAAGGAACATCAAAGCCGTTTTCGATGTACACTGCTTTCAAAATGAAAAATTGCTATTTTCACTTGTTTATAACTCATAACCTGCTCGATTTAAACTGTCACAACTGTAAAAACGATTCTTGATGTTTTTCCTGCAGCTGTAATTATCGCACTTTCTTCATGAATTCTTCGCAAACGTTTATGATTTTTTTTTAATCTTCAGGGACATAAATCTGGGAAAACTCAATATTTACATTTTTTTGAGTACTACCATGGCAGGGAAAATGTTTCTAAGAAGACCATTTTTGAAGTTACAAAAATTCACGTATCCTTTGCGACGATTTTCCGTATTAACAAAATTGGCTCATTATCAAATTTTGACATATATTTGGTTCCGCTTCCTCTAAGTTGGAAATTGTCATGGAAGCATTAATTTGCAAGTGCAGTTGCAAAATTCTTCTTAAAATTCGTTCAGACAATAACCATATAATTGCATCCAACATCCAACATCTTCTTGTGGAAGTTTCTGGTGCTGCCTGAACATCAGCCCGAACAAGCTCAATATTTTCGTTTCAACGATCAGTAGAACGAGGTCTGGATTCTGGATTCTGAATTAGTAGGAGGGCAGAACAAGTCCGCTGCACTGAGGCCACAGATGGCGCATTATGCTTCCTCCATTCACAATGGAGTTCTCACTTTTTTAAACCATATCCCAGGCTCAGAATGAACTGGACCAGGGCATCTGGAGGAGCTCCAGAGAGGTCGTCGAGGCTTGGCTGCTGTGAACCAGGCATAGATCCACGGAGGTTGTAGAGTGAAGGACAGCGGTACAATATATGTTCCAGAGTCTTTTCCTCTTCATAAAATCGTAAAAACCCTGCATTATGGATCAGGGTTGATTCCCATCGTGTGAAGAAGTTTATTTACTTTCAACTGCCCGAGGTAGATACCCATCAGACCCAGCAGACAATATTTGGTTAGTTTGCCGGTTGGTACCGGTGTGATTTGTTTGGGGAAGCAGCCGATGGGGGTATTTAGCCAGCATCGTACATGCTCCTCCGTACTATCCTTGTTTATTATTGAGTAAATTTCGCTAATTGCCAGCAGCACAGCATCAGGCTCGGGCGCGGAGGGAGATTTAGCCCCAACTTCTTCGGATTTTACTTCGGATGAGAGTTTTAAGGTGCTGTCGAAGAGACGTGGCAGACCCGTGATGTTTAGTTTGCGTTTTGTTCTCTTCACACCATTTTTCGACTGTGTGGCGTGCGACCTGCATTCTCTCACAGAGGATGTTTTCGAATTTGCCAGATATTAGGATGACTATGTCATCTGCATAACCGATGGTGAGGAGGTTTTTATCGTTCAGCTTCCTTAGAATGAGGTCTTCCAGTATTATGGTGTGCATCCCTCTCTATTTTCACTAGTCTTTGACTTTCTTCGTCATGTCAAGGAAACAAGAACAAAATTGTAACGAAAGAACACTGAAAAATTATTCTGGGTTCATGTTTGTTTACACTTTACATTCTCTCATAACTGCATGATAGTCAGCCGGTTTCTGTTTCGTGGAAATTCTAGCTGACATAACAGAAATGTCATATTTAAATACAGAATGCCAGAATATTTCCGCGAATTTCGAAAAAGTGCATGCTGTGTCTAGAGCTACGCTAAGACACCAGCGAAGCGCTTAGAAGTTACGAGATCCACGTCCGGCGTGTATATAAAAGTGCCGCGTGGCAGTAGCTACAGTTGGCTTAGATTTGAAGTCAGTTTTGGAATAGAAGTATTATAGGTACTACAGAGTAAACATCAGTAGTTAATGATAAGGCTTTGGTTTAAAAGAATAAAGAGGATGAACTTTTCAATATTACAATAATATTGCATAAAAGGGCATATTTTGCCGCACCCCCGCACCCTGTAACATAGTCATGCAAAATGCGATTTTTCCTATTTCATTGACATCACGATGATTAGGATTCCTGGGTGAAGACTTCAATCATCCAGTAACGAGTTGTTAGTGTACGTTTGCATTTGCAAATAAGTTTTTATGCGACTGTCACTACTGACGTCTATTAATAAATCGCATGCAATAC
Organism: Malachius bipustulatus; assembly: GCA_910589415.1. Taxonomy (NCBI): domain Eukaryota; kingdom Metazoa; phylum Arthropoda; class Insecta; order Coleoptera; family Melyridae; genus Malachius; species Malachius bipustulatus. The sequence goes on along the minus strand of OU342635.1, from coordinate 28,410,725 downwards.
TGTCGAGCTGCGTGTTTCCATCGCAGAATACGTAAACTGAATGCATGTCAACATACTCTTGAGCTGAAAATCGAAAACGCACTTTACTGCTGTCAGCGGAATTTTTACTTTAACGTAACTTTAATAAAAAAATATTCCGAAGCCTTCTTATTCTCGTTCTTAGCTGGAGTCTGGTTTGATTAGATTGGAGTAAATGCCCCTTTATGAATGAATACAGGTATGGGAAATAAATAATGATTTTTAATTTCACCCTGTCTCTTAGGGCTGTCCTTCTCTGAGGAGAAGAAAGAGTTCAGAAACTATAAGCATAATATGCGCTATGGTTATTAAATATAATTATTAAATAATGTAGAATTATCTCGTGGATTCCCTCTCTCCCATAGTCACTGGAACAATAACTGCTCTGGCGTCATATAATAAATAGGAATCGTCCAATACCTGAGCAGTCACAGCAACGGAATAATCAGGAATAACCAAAATAATCAGAGAGGCGCAAGCTCTATGCAGGAACATTCAGCAACGTTACAGTGGAACAGTACCTAACTATGTAATCATATTCCCCTGTTAATTAGATTGAACTACCCCTCATGCTCATAAAAGCCCGGAATGTTACCAAATTTAGGAATTGAAGTGATACAGTCCTGGAAATGAGTCTTGGATTGCGGAAGGAACGGTACAGGAAATATCCCTTGCAAAAGGAATGTTGGTTGGAAAAGCGATTGAACAATAGAATAGAACAATAGAACAATAAAAAAAGTTAGTTGGCGATGACAAAAAATTAAAACAGTTCAAATGTTATAAAAAATTTACCGAAATGTCATTCTATTCTGGGTATAGTTTTCTTTTTCTTCGATAGAATCCACAAAATTTAGCATCAATTTAAAGAGCAAAAAGTGACAATTTCGGAAAAAATCTCCTGTGCGCTTGGATTATTTTCATTTCGATCAAATTCATTAGGTATAGAAATAAAAATGGAAAGGAAATTTTAGAAACAATAACTGTAAATAATTAAATATAACATGTGCAAACAGGAATCCAAATTCTTAAAAATAAAAATGAATTATTTCTTAAAAAAAAAACTGTAAAAAAATTACAAAAAAATTTTGGAATAAGAGTTGCTTGCTGCGTATATTCTCCATTTTGAATTAAAGTGAAAAACATTCTTATTTAGCGGTAAGAAATGAAATTAGTTAACGATTAGGTATTATTTGTCAATGTGGGAATGTATATACTAATTAAGATTGTCTAGCATCGGTATGAGCGTTGTGGCATTTATGACTAATTAGCTGGTAAAATTAACTCTCCGCTTCTCTAGAAGAAGTGTGGATGATGAAAATATCACCTTACTAAATGCTGGAACAGTTTTAGAACAAATATATCTTTCGTTACGCTCATACCATCACAGATGTATATATCTGAAAGTTTGGAATATTTTTGTCGCTTTATTAAACGGCGTTAAAAAGTGAAATTATTGCCCTCTTACTTATCATTAACTGAACTAGGTGGTCGTTTTCTTACACTGATGGAATTTTAATTTAAATTGTTCAGAGATTTATTTTCGGACCAGGTCTTATTTTTACCTCTCCGCTGCATACAGGGGGAATTTATTAATGGCGGAGAATTTGTTAGCTGATTTTTATCGCTTTACTACCGCAAGGAACAAATTTTATATTCTTTATAAATTTGTGTCGTGGTTCAGATTAATTCATATGGCGTAATAAAAAAAGCTAATAACAAGGCTAGCTTTATAATTAGAGCTTTAGCCATTAGCGGTGCAAGGGGTAATCAGTTCTAATGCGGGATTTTATACCTGAATCCATGAGCGTAGATAAATAGAATTTTGTCTATTTTTCTGTTTATAATAATCTTTTAATACCCCGGAAACGAAATGTACCGCCTTTAATTTTTTGTATTTTGTAGATTGAAATTTTTGGCTTATAAAGAGGCATATTTTATATGAAAAAAGCATCCTTAACAAGCTTGATTTAGCGTTTTTGGCAAAGCATCAAACAACCATAAAAATGATATTTTTTAGTTATTTTTGAGTTTTTGAACTTTTGCAAATCAAACAATCGATCGGTGAGGATCATTTCAAGTGCAGGCAAACCTTTTCTTGGATTGTCTTCAAAAAAGTCACTTGTAACTTGTGATTAATTCTATTTTTATCATTCAAATTCACTCATGGCTGTTACCTACATCATAGATGGTAAATCCTGACAAAATTTTTGACACTTTTCTGGACTCGATCTGGAATCACATCAGTGTAAAGGGGACAAAAAATTTTTACTCAAAAAGATAGGCAGGTAAATAAAAAAATTATTTGCTAGAATTTTTTAAGGCATTGTTACTCCAAGAATCGTCGATCTTCAGAATTACCGACTTCCACGCCAATGGTTATGTGACTCATCATATCTAATAGAGTGAAACAATGCCGACACGAGTAGAGGTGTGTTGAGGAGGGAATCCCGGATCCACACCCATCTCTAATCCCAACACATAAATACGAGACCGCTCTTTAATCTATCATAATTGGGCTCGTATTATTCTAAATATTCTCGCTTATTATTCTAGTAATTTCGGACGGCTAGGAGAGCGTCCGTGGGCTCAAAATCACACCTTGGTAAGTGAAATTTAATCTTTTGTTCTCAAATTGTCATGAGAATCTATTTCATGAGAATTGTTGTCTTAATTAGGCCGTTGGTGTCTTTTCGTTTTCATTTCGTGTCTTAAGAGGTTGGCAGTTCTGTTTTTCCCATTTTTTTTTTTTTTGGAACGTCTTACTTTTTAACATCACTAGCTATTAAAATTAATTTTTTATTAAGTAATTTTTTCGTTCTACAAAATGTCATTATAAAAATTTTCAATTAAATTTATTCTGAAAGAAAAAGGTTAATAGAGACAGTTTCGTTCATTGAGTCGAGTTAAGTCTTGGCAAGTCAAGTTTTCTGGAAATTTTGAATGCTGATGTCATTTTTCAGAAATTATGGAGATTTTGTTGCAATATTTTTTTGTTGCGGTGGCAATGGTGGTGGTGTCAATGACCTCGGAGTTTTAAATTGTCATTGACTCCATTAGTCAGACTTTTAGAATGCAAAGTGTATAACAACGTTGCAGCAGAGAGGTCGTCGTTTGACATTATTGTGAGCAAAAAACATCCAACAAATCTACAAATCTTATCTTATATCATTCTTTATATTTTTCATTGCTTTTGTTTCTTCCCAACTTTTCCTTTTGTTTTAATTTCTTTTCTTTTCTTCCCTTTTACTTCGTTTTTTGTTTCTTTTTTATTTTTATTTCATTTTTTTTCTTCTTTATTTTATAATATTTTTTTATCCTTACTTCTAAGACTTTCCAACACGTGCGCGCAGCGGTTCAAACTCTATAACCTTTAAGGCCTATATCGGTTTTTTTGTTGTTCAAAAGGGATTTGCAAAAATTAAAACGGATTGAAGTACTACGCAGCACGAACCAGGCATGGACTCTAGCAGAAGAAGAAACAAATATATAAGGCCTAAATATAAAAAATATAAAAAAAACATAAGGCCTAAATCTGTATAAGTATATATTTTAAAAAAATTTTTGAAGCATATCAGCACAGTATTCTTAAAATTTTTCCAAAATTCAAGCCATGACAACCGCCAAGGAAGGCGCATAAAGAACCTTCTTTTATTAAGCAAAAGTCACTTTTTTTGGCTTTCGAAGGAAGCTATAGCAAAATTTTCACAGAAAAATTAAGAAATAAAAAGAAATAACAAAAGTTTTTATCAAAATTCCTTGTCCGATTTGGATAATTTTTTTTAACGACAGGATGTTTTTTCCAAAAAGTTAGTGTAGGTATTAATGTTTTCGTATGAAACCTATTTTTTATAAACACAGACCGTAGCTGTTAAATACAGAGAGTTTTTTTTCCTAAAGTTTTAAACACCGTTTTAAAACGTAGGTATATTAAAAAGTCCAGCCCTTTCTTTTTGTAACATTTTTTTTTATTTACTCAATTATTATATTTGCTATTACAAAAAAAGACACACCAACCATAACATGTTTTTTAATTATTAACCAAATTTAATTCGTTTTTAAAATTACGAAAATTTCACAATCCTGGGTTTAAAAACAGGAATTTTTAAAATTGTCGGCAAAAAAGGATACGTCCCCCCTCCAAAAAATGTCTGTCAGTTAGTCCTGTCTATTGAAAATGTCCATTACCGATATACAAAAAATTCTATTACCGAGGAAAGTCAGTTTTTCTGTAATTTCGGGATTCTTTGGAAATAGCCTATAAGAAATACTCTGAGCGTCCGAAAGTTGCACCGATCGTGATGAAATTTGGCAGGGACATGGTTCGGAATCCCCAATAAATGGGATATGTATATTGAAAATGGACCGGATTCAAGAATTTTAAAGCCCTCGTTCAGAGCTGTATTTGTTTTTTTACACTCACTTTTCTAGATTTACCTAATTCAATATTTAATAGCATAGGTTTTAATGAAAATACAAGCCTTTTGCAAAAAATAAAAATAAAACAAGAACTAGTGGGTACTTAATGGAAATACACACTTCTACCAAATGCTTTTTGACAGCTGTCACTTTATTTTTTTCATGAACTACTACTTTACCTTCGAAGAAAATAGAGTACCTACCTAAATCAAACAAAATGTTACAAAAAGATAGGTTTCAATAAATTTTAGGAAAAAGCACATTGTAATTGCCCCCTGTATATTTAAAAAAAATTATTTTAAAATATTTTCTCTTTTTTTTAATAATGTTTTCGCAGCGTTTTCTGGGACTAAAAAAAATGATGCTCTCTTATTCATCCCTATGATAACATTTTCTGAATGAGAGCCATTAAATTATGTTACCTCTATTATATAATAGTGATATTAGTCATGATAAGAAAATTATTTATTATGTGTTTTTCTTGCAGAACTAACACCATTGGTATTATTACAGCGAGCATTCCTATCGAGGACTATTTTTGTTCTTACACGTTTTAATACGTTTTTTGACAAGTTTTAATAACATACAATATGTTTAGAATGGAAATAGGATGAAGGCGATTTGAATCAGGAACATGCTTAATAGATAATAATCATTATAGAACACCTGTACCTACAAGCATATGCTATATACACCGTGTTTTATATTAAGTCGGCACTATTGCTAACTTCGTTATTATTTAATCTAGAAAGTCGGTTAAATTAGCAAACTAGTAGTATTTTTGCCGCTGAATAAAATGGCGAAAGCAGAAAAACAATTGAACATCGCGTTTTTGAGATATTTAAAAAAATGTAATTTTTTTAATGGAACACCCTGTATATTTTTAGATGGATCGGTTGCAATTTTTTTTTTAAAGGGAAAAGTCTTTATACACTATGATCCTAAAATAATAAATTCATTAATTATTCATTATTTTATTACTCCCAAAGTAGGCTGCGACAATTATTGTAATTTAGTATACCTACGTAATGTAAGGTAAAAAAATTATGTCGTCCTCAATAGTATATTTTTCAATAAAAAAATACACTAAAAATAAGAGTTGTTACCTTGAAAAGGATTTAATTTTACATAAACAAATAACAGAACTTGTTTGTGTGTAAAATTTTATTATTTTAGGATCATAGTGCATAGAGACTTTTTCCTTTAAAAAAAATTTTGCAACCGATCCATCTAAAAATATACAGGGTGTTCCATAAAAATATCCATTTTTTTAAATATATCGAAAACGCGATGTTCAATTGTTTTCCTGTTTTCATCGTTTTATTCAAGAGAAAAAATACTAAGTACTAGTTTGCTAATTTAACCGACTTTCTAGCTCAAATAATAACGAAGTTAGCAATAGTGCCGACTTAATATAAAACACGGTGTATACCTACGCATTACACTGGCAACCTTGTAATTTCGATAATATTATTATATACTTAATTTCATGGTAGATTAGCTGTTTGCATTTGAAAATAGGTAGCCTTTAGTGACACAATAGATACAATTCTTATCAAGAAAGTAATAGTTGAAATTTTACTATTTAGATACTTTTTATCTTTATTAAAGCTTCTCATCGTTTGGACGAACTACTATTACTATACCCAACTACTGCTTTTCAAAGTAACGACCAATTAAATAACTCTAAAGTTCCGTATTCTCTTTTATAATTCTCAATACAACAACTATTGTTTATCGCTTTTCCATCAAACGTAGGTACCTACCTTATACCATTCTTTATAGCCATACGACTCATACGAGAAACAAAAGTTAGGGATCTTTTAAAACGTGATTTAGGATCCATAATATTTACCATGGCCAGTGAAATAAACTAGATAATAAAAAGGTAGAAACGAAATAGATATTACCTGGGTAGCAACACGACAATAAAAAAACGATTAAAGTTGAAAAAAGGTCAAAACACTCGATAACTAAATAAAAATAGTGCCTACGGGTCGTCGTAAAATCTGCAGTGCACTTGAAGCAACCAGGCAGGCAGCCATGAAAACGGGACGGGCTGTATAGGTATCTATATCTGAAAAACAATTGAATTCTAAGCAGTTGAATGGCGGCTTGGTAAAACAAAAGAGTGCCTCTAAGTGTTTGAACAAACATGGCTGATGGTATGTTTCTGTTTGGCCACGCTATCTTAGATCAAATAGAGACCGCCTGCCTTCAGCCAAAGAGCTTTTGATCGAAGTGTTGATAAGGAAAAGCACGCCCAAAATGTCTCTAATAATTTCCAAGGGACGTGAAGTACATCTGCTGCCTGCATAAGCACAAGTGGCCCCATTACATTATTCAATATTGAACCTGCACGATCATTATCTACAAACATGTAATTTGTTATACAAATTTATGATAAAATGCTCATCAGAAGCGCGTTGAAAGGTACCATCATGTTCATTTCTGCGTAGTATATTTTTGTCTAATTTTATTATAAGTGTTAATGCATATTTATAAAAAAAATGAAGATTTAGAAATCTTCATATTATACTAATATGAATTTGTAATAGGTATGTAATTATTAACCTACCGAAAAGTAGCTTCATATTTTTTTCTCTCGTTACATAATAGTATATTAGGTACCTGTTTAAATTTGAATTACCTATCTAATTATACATAGATTAAACTAATTATTTTACAATTAAGGCGAGAAAAAAATATATCTATAATTAATTATTTCCTGTCCTGTAAGGGTTGGGAAGATTAATGGAACATCCAGGAAGGAAATGACACTTTTATGACAACCAAGCAATATGGGATTTTCAGCTCTCAGAAAATTAAAAAATGCATAATTTCTTAACTGAGGGAGAAAGGGGGTAAAATAATTTTTGTTTCCTTAAGAAAGTAATTTTTACGGAGAAGAAAAAATTATGTATAATAACAATAAATAACCGATAATAGTTTATAATAATAATTTTCATAATTACTATTTATTTATAATACAATAACCTACAATTAATTGATCGTCCTTATTTTTTTTGGTCCTTCACTATAATAATTATTGTCAGTTAATTCTCTATAGCTGAACTGTCTCACTTCGCATTCTCGTTCACATTCCAAACTACTCTTCTTCTCCTTTACTTTCCTTATGATCTTTCTTCCGTAGCATTAAACACTATTCTTCACTGTTTCGTTCTGTCTCTATAAACTTATCTTCCTCTAACATCTGTAGAAATACTCGCTTTTTTCTTCTGCGACGACGCATATCTGATGATAGGTTATTCTTCCCGACATGTGACGCTCTAAGAAACGTTCCCGAATGTTCCAAGTCGCCAGTCGACATATTCTAGATCTAGACAGTAGAGTAGGCGCATGCGCGAGCCTCAATTTATTCCAGAGTTATTCGAGACTCTGAAGACCCTCACCTATCGCGTCTCATGCATATCACTTCTGAATACAGAAAGTTCCGTATCAATCGAGATGCATTCACTGCCCAAATATATATAAATCCACAGGGTGAGTCATATGTAACAATTTTTTAATTTACCTAATTTGTGTTCTATATTGACATAACAGTATGACTATGTATTTTGATCTAATGAAAGTAATGCAACACCATCACCATCACATATTAATTAAAACCATTTGGATACCGTTTCATCCCACCTTGCAACAAAGTTGCAATAAAGAGACTTGCAGCAAAGTAATAACGAGTTGTTGCATAATACCTATGCAGCTATTTTCATAACACATAGGTAGATACTTGTACGTCTCGAAGGCTATAATTTTTTATTTCCATAATTTTTCAGGCAGATATTCCCACTTAGCAGATCGAGATTGTAATCTCATTAACATTAACATACTTCAGCGTGCAGCATCTGTTACACAACGATAATTTCATGATGTCACAGTTTAATTCTATTGTCCAGAACTAATTTTAATTAAAACTAATCTTAGCGGGCAGCTTGAAAGGCTATCTCGAATGGAGAATTTCTGATACCTACCGGTTATAAAGAACCTCATTTCCTGGGCGTTCGGAACGCTTTTGTCCTGTTCCAATGTCTAATCACATGTCAAACAAGATGTGCCAGTATGAAGGGGTATTCAGTGAATCTTTGTGTTATTAAATCAGTGATTATCAGCGGCGTAGGAGACTTTAAAGAAGAAACGTCACACTCGTAGGTGTATGCCCGCTGATCGCTTTTAAAAACTTTCTTTGTTTCTCTGAGTATTTTAGATGGTAAATAAAAAATTGCTCTTCATATCTTAGATCCTTGTCATTTAAGTGCTTGCTATCGGTTTTTTTTTACTTGGATGGAAGCTCTTCTAAGTACTAAGCTAAGTAACTTAAATTAAAGTAAAAAAAAATCAAATAGGGACACGTTTGTATGTGTATACAAAAAGTTGACTTTTTCGTTAATAATTTTCCCCCGCTGCTTTAAGTAGTAAGAAGGCCACCAAAATTATTTGTATTCTATTGGGTATTTCTTAAGAAGTTCAACCCTACCTACGCAAATCATGCTACATACCTACATACTTAATTAAATATAAATTATTTTTGTTCTAAGAATTTTAGATGGATAAAAAAAATTTTTAATAAAAATATAAAAAAATAATAAATCATAATTTTTTATACCCAAGTATAAACCTAGTTCTTCCAAGATGTTCACGTCATTTTATTCCCATATACATAGCTGCTATAATAATAATTATATCAATTCATGTACATTCGGCTATCTATGTGACGTCCATATAGATATGCGTCTTTACCGACAATGTGATGACGTCAGCAGTTTTGTTTTTACAGTCGTTTTTTAATTTTTTCTTTAAATAATTTTGTTAGTTTACAAAAAGCCTTCAAATCAAAGCCACGATGAATCATATATTTACCACGTTGGTGTTGGTGACTTCATGGTAAAACATCTGTCAAATCCGTGCACGTCACTGTTTTCACCAGGAATGCCTAAATAGTAGCCCAGATTACTCTCCGACATTGTATATACGGGGAGCAAGATCCGGAGGTGTGAAATCGCTTCCATTCATCCAACACTTCGTGATTGATGTATTGCATGGTCTCTCTCTTCTAATCAGTGTACCTACTCGGGTCAGTGGTACAAACAACCCGTGAACAGTTGAATGCCACTCGGTTAACTAGATCTCTTTGTTGACTCGTGATGGTATACCCCACATATGGTTACCGGTATAAAAAGATCTCCTTTTAAACACTATAAACACCAGCACCAGAGAAGATTTTAAAGGCCCAAACTAGGCCAGAAAATTATTTAGGACATTTTATCTACTTTTATATAGGTATCGAAATCATAAAAAATTTAAAGTTTTTTAATCAACTTCAATTAACTAACCAACTTACTCTATTGGAATATTTAGTTGGTTGGTTGTATGTACCTTCATTATCAGCAATCAACTTTCTAAAGACTTGATTATGCACAATTTCATAAATACTGAAACTTTCAAATTAAAAAAAAAACTTGATTTGTGGTCTTATTTTCTTAATTTCTAATTAGGCGGTCTTAAGCCAATAAAAAACTTGTGAATTGGGTCCAATGCCAGAATTTCTGCATTCCTCTTCTTTTCATTGCCCTTTTCTCCCATACAGCGTACGATTTCCTCCTTCCGATTTTACTTCAGCAGGATGCTTTGTCGCTGAAGATCTGCATATCAATTTTCTTACATTGGTTGTGCATGAAAACTCTGCCTTCTCATCTTTTTTTCCCTAAATCTTATAGTACATAATATGAAGGTTCTCCGCATAGGAAAATCTTTTAAAAAGTCAGTAAAAATCTTTTCTCTTCGTTTTTTTTTTACATAGGTAGTTAAGAATAGTTTCCAAACCAAAAATAACGCTACCATAAGAAATAAAATGATCCGGACCTTCACCAGAAAAATTTCCAAGTGAGAATTTGCCCCAAAGAGATAAAGAAATCTAAATTTGGGTAGCAATTTTTGAAGATAATTGGATACAGAGAATCTTGGAGAGAGACTTTTATAGTTGAAATAATATAAAAGTTCTTTTCAGCAGAGGAACCTATTCCTCTGATTCGTTCCCATCTTTAGACGGTTTGCTGTTGCTATTGTCCTTGTCTGGGTTGTCTGGGACACGTATTAATCAACGTCGGCGTTGGTCTTGTCTTGGACTGGAAGAATGCTGGTATTCTTCACTTGATTGCCTACTTTGATTCACGGTGGATGGCCACTAAAAGCTAAGGTGTTGCTATGACGCATTCAGTTGGAGCTAAAGAGGGTTTAATTTGTCTGCATATGGACGACAGAAAAAGATGAATGAGTAGGTGGATTTGGGGTTAGTGGTATAGAAGCTTCGCCTCTTGTCGCTTCTCGTTGGCCTTGACATTCGTAAAACTTCTACGGGAAGTTTGGGGACTTTTTATTGAATTGGTCGATTTTTACATTTTATGTTTTTATGTTTTTGGTACCTACCTCATTATTCACGTACTTAAGCACAAAAAGTTTTATTCGTCCATCACATAAAAATCTCCAATAATTGGTGTCAATTACAAATCTAAGATCTTGTTGATTTCATTTTATTTTGTTTTTTTTTTATTTATAATTATGTATAAATTTTATTTTTATTTATATAAAGTATATATTTATTTATTTCATTTATTCTAATTTTTGTATTTTTTTTTCTTTAGGTACCATAACTTATAGGTAACTTTGTGTCCGAAATAAGAATGAACCATGATGCAGGATCTCAGAAACCGTGGGAGATACAGGGTCGGTTAAATAGGGAAAAAGTTGGGCAACCAGAAGGACACTGCAACGGCACAAAGATTTTTCAAAAATTATTTTATTTTTTTTATTATTTTGGAAAAAAACAAAATTTTCTATTGTAGTTTTTTCTGATATTTATTGACGTTATTTTTGAATATTGGGAAAAACTGAAACCATATTTTCATTGCCGTTATTTACCTGCTTTATTTTTGCGATGTCAGTTTTTTTATTTGATGATTCTTATTTGCAGGGCCGTACTGAACTTCGATTTTTTAAATACCTACGGACCTGGATTTTTTATTGAAAAAAAAATGGAAGATTTTTAATTCTGAATTTGATGATAGGTAGGTTTATTGACATTGTCAGTTTAATTTCATCTTAATACGTATCTATGCTTTTATTAAACTTTTTGGACTTGTCGGATTATGATGACGATGAGTCCAAGTCCAAGAAGTTTATTAAGAGCACAGATCCGTTTAAAGGCGAATGAAATGAAACTGACAATGTCAATAGCTATATAGCCCGAAACACGTTTTTCTCATCAAATTCAGAGTTAAAATATCTTTCAATTTTTGCAGTAAAAATCCAGGTCCGTATTTAAAAAAATAAAGTTCAGTACGGCCCTGCAAATATCAATCATGAGATAAAAAAAACTGACATCGCAAAAATATAGCTGGTTAAAAACTGCAATGAAAATCTGCTTTCAGTTTATCCCAATCATCAAAACAATAACGTCAAATAAGAACAACCAAAATTGAAACTTTTGGTTTTTTTTTCAAAATACATAACTCGAAAATCAAAAATAATGTTTGAAATCTCTTTCTGCCGATGCATTCTCCTTCTGGTTGCCCAATTTTTTCCCTATTTAACGGACCCTGTACCTCCCACTGTTTCCGAGATCAACATGCATGTTGTTCATTATTCTTATCTGCATGGGACACAGTGTATACACGGTGACAATAATCTACCCTCGTTGTATAGCTATAACTTATTAGGTTAAATTACCAAAGTCGGGCAGAATTTGTTGATTATTAAGAACCGGAAGTTAAATTTTGAAAAATTCAGCCGTGACTGAAATATGCTGAAAAAACTGAAAAATCAATATTTTTTTATTTTTTGAAATAAATAAATAATAACTTGTAGGTTAGCATCAATTGTGACGAGTCATCAATTCGACACTTCAGAAATTTTCAAAGTGAACTAGATCCCAGAGATTTTATAGCCAACTTTTGTTTTTCTTATGGCCGCCATATTGACTTTTTTACCGTTCGGTATAAAATAAATCAAGGAAACCAAAAATAAAACACAATTAAAAAAAATCAAAAATTTTTTGTCTTCTTTTTTCGGAAAAAATACAACTTTTGAGACCAAATATCATAGAGAAATTTAAAAAACATCTAAAATTTTTGAATTTTTTTTTTTATTGTTGTTTATTTTTGGTTTCCTTGATTTATTTTATACCGAACGTTATAAAAATCAATATGGCGGCCATAAGAAAAACAAAAGATGGCTACGGCTAGGAAATCTCTGGAATTTCTGAAGTGTCGAATTGATGGCTCCTGAAGACTTATGCTAGCCTACAAGATAAAATTTATTTATTTCAAAAAATAAAAAAGGTATGGCTAAAAAAAAATGATTTTCAGTTTTTTTAGCATATTTCAGTAATTGCTAAATTTTTCAAAAAATTAATTTCCAGCAACAAATTCTGCCCAACTTTGCTAATTCAACCTAATCTGTAACTCTTGAAATAACAAAGTTGGCCTTACAACGAGGGTAGATTATTGTAACCCTGTATACCTACTAAGTACCTGCTTAGGTATCTCTAATGTAGGTATAGGTAATATTAAATTAGAATTAAATTAGAATTTGAACTTAATTAATTTGGAATAAAAAATTTTCCGAAAAATTGAAAGGGGTCGATATGCTAAATAACATTATCAAAAAACAGCCTCTTTGACATAATGTATATTAGCATTTTTCTCCAAAACGGTTAACGATTTTGATAAATTTTGCAGACTTAAATATACAGCAGTCTATAAACTTCTACATAAGATAAAGTTCATTTTTTTTCTTACCAATTAAAAAAACTTGTAAACAGGCCTCGTTTGAAACAGAGCACATAGTCCCGTCCATCATAATTAGGCATTCTTATTGGACATAAATGTAATATTATAAGCGTAATGGCCCATATTTCTTATACATACAATAAGTTTCACATAATTAGCAAAACCAAGCGGTTTCGTGATCGGCGTTATTTTCCTCTGAAGGTATACTTAAGCTTGAAAATAAACCGTTGTAAACTTGACAACACTCAGTACCAGTATACCGAGTCGGTATATTATTACAAAATCAAGTTCTAATATTAGAAATGAAATAAATAAAATTAATATGAATTTTTTGGCACTTATTTTTAAACCGCAGTGCAATGAACGATAACTTTTCATATTTTGATTATAAAAAAAATTACCACAAAAAAATTCGAATTTCAAAAAAATAGTTACAAATATGTAATGTGTACAAAAAAACAAATATTTTCGCTCCGTCTAAATATCAAAAAACACACCTAACACTAATTAATTAAGTATATCGATTTCTCTTACGATTTATTCCAAATCGTGATTCCTAATTATCACTATCAATTATTTAGATTAATTAATTAATTATTTTATCTTGTTATGCAGGAAAAAAAATTTGTCGCCCAACGTGGGGCTCGAACCCACGACCCTGAGATTAAGAGTCTCATGCTCTACCGACTGAGCTAGCCGGGCTTACGTATTCAGCTAGCTCTAAAATAGTTCTGCAGTGGGTAAGTACCCTTACGAGAAGAATCTATTATTAAAAAATATGTTACGCATGCGTCATTTTGTTGATTTTGGACGCATCTTCTATTTTTAAATTATTCTAAGCGCGGGTATTGGCTAATAACCTTAACCTTGTAAGCAATCTAGTTGACGAGAGAGATAATCCAATGTTACAATAATTATTATTATTCTTACTATATATAGGCAATTACGATTTTATTATAATTACCAAATGAAAACAAAATTTTAGACTAAATATTCGTGAACGGGGAATTTCAGGTTTTCTAGAATCTTAATGCAATAAAAAAAAATCTATTTATTTATTAGATTTGGTTTTGTTTTATTTATTTATTAGGTAATTCTTAAAATCCCATCATAGAAAGCTTCAGAGCTTTATTTGCAATAAGTTTATTTTGTTTTAAGTACCTATAGGTTGGTAACTTCTCGATTCTCATTCTTGTAAAGGTAGGTACAATTCACAAATTATAAAACTTCCTGTGGTAAAACAGCAAACTTTCCAAGATGAAGAAGTTCAGATTATGATAAGAAAAAATTAAGAAAGCTTTTAATAAAGAAGAAAGAGAGAAGAAAAAACGAACAGTTGCGACAAGTACAGCGACTGACGACGTGAACGTATCTAAAACAACTCGTTCCAGAAAAGGCTTCACGAATCGCACATGCGCCTGGAACAACTCTCGATGTATATAGGTAGGTACTGAAGTTCGAAACAGGTGAGTGGAAGAAGAAAGAGCAGTTCTCCTCTGCAGAACAACGGTTGAGGTCGACAACTATCGATCAAAGAAGGCGATCCTGTCTTATGGCTTGTGACAACGCAGAAGAAGAAAGGTCCAAGACCAATTATTAGACAAAAGGCGTCACGTCATTGTGCGGCTGTGAAGTGCTATAAAGTCGTGGAATTCCTACACTCTCCGCGAAGGAAAAACTGAATCTCGTTTTTGTAGGTGCATCAAATGGAAAGGGGGGAACGCTTACTGGCAGGAACTGAAAATGCTTACTGCAGGAACTGAATCACGTAGAAGTGCTCAAGGAGCTTGGTAAGAGAACGAGATTCTACTAAGTGGATTGTAAATTCGACGTGAAGGAATGGTGCATATAATGGCGCAAAAAATGAGCTACCTGTGCAGCAAGTAATGAACCTCAGTGACAGAAGAGAGACCCAATGAGGAAGTGGAATTCGGGTATCCCATTATAGAAGATGCCAATCTTACCAAAAATACATTTTGAGATCTAATGATCCTTTGGAAGACATCTCTAGTGACCAGACATGCAGAAGAAAGTCTAGTTGTTGAAATGGTCCTCTACGCGGTGATCATGTTGTTTTTACGGCCACGCTGAAAAATTTCAGTTAGACAGCTGACTGCACATTCTGAACAATCTTCAACTGATTGATGCAAAAAAATGCAATGTGCATCTATATAATATCTTTGTAGGGGTGTCTCTGAGGAATTAATTTTATAGATATTTTTTCATTTATTTTTACGAAATTTACCCAAATCCCGGAGATTGCCCACATATTATGGGACACCCTGTATATTATATCGCTTCAAACAGGGAATATTGACTTTCATATAAAAAATAAGATAAAAAATCTGCATCCTATAAAAGTAGGACCAATTACAAATTCATTTCTCTTGCAAGAGTAAAATTCGTGCATTTAATCTCAATGTTGGAATGACCTAATGACCAGCAGTGGCGAAAATGAAGTGCCCGCAACTATACCTAGAAAGGTACCTATATGTATAGTCGATCTCTAATATTAAACTGCGTAGGTATAGTCGATAGGACAAAGACAATGAAGCCAATATACAGTTTGATTTGATTTGTATTGGCCTATTCAATTACTCCTTAAATCTGGAGTGTAAATAAACTGTATAGAGAAGCCCGGTGACGTTTTTATAGCAGTAGGTGGTGAAATAAATCGCGGAAGAAATCAAAGAGGTCCCGGACTGCCGGAGTGATTTATCCGAGTGCACCGTGTCCAATATGTCACTATTAACACAGACATGGAGACATGTCCCTTTAATCTGGATTACGACGTTATTTGTTTGTTTGCAAGAGCGTTTATTGCCTTCTGCGGGACAGACGAATGTGTGTTTAAATTACCAATCCTTATTGTCCTGCATAGGATGAGGTCACGTTATCGAACCGTGTGCTACTTGTGGGAGTAGAGTTTGATTTGGAAGATCTTGGGGTTATTTTGAGAACTCGTCAATTGGTTAAAGATTTCAGGTATTTATAAATATGTTTGATTGAAGAGGAAATGTTTTTATTTTTTATACAGGCTGTCCCACGACCTTACTGCCATAGCTTAAGGGTAGGTGTAGTTTTTCAAGGCGATTCAGGATCTGGTTTTGAAATTTTCCTGAGGCCCTTCGTTTCGAGTATACAGGGTGATTTGTGCAATTTGCCGAAATCTTTGATGAGCGATATCTTTTGAACGAATTGATCGAATTTAACGAAATTTGGTAGATATGCTCTACTAATGACACTTAATACCTCGCATTTTTCGCCGATTCGAAAACTGCAGGGCCGTACTAGTTTTTTTGATATCTTTCGGTTTTGTCGAAAAGTTCACCCTGTATGCATTTTATTCAAAGTTTGGTGCCATTTTCTAAAACTACCGGAAAAATGCTACAATTATGGTATAGAAAAATACTTGGCATCATCAAACTGAATCGAGAAGAAAATTCAGTTTATTAGTTTTTTATTTGGGATTTCAATTCATGTGTTGTTCATAATTGAAGAAAAATCAAATGTGGTTTTTTAAAACTTGCGTATTTTGTAGTTATTTCAAATAAATTTAGCTTTATCTACAGATTTAGCCAAGATTGGGGACCCTTCTACAGATTGTTTCGAGCTAAGAATAAGTTTTAACAGCAAAATAAATAACACATTTAACACATTACCACATAGATAAATAAGTATCCACATAAACGAAACAGGAAGAAAGATATCAACACAAATGTTGGAAAGAAAAACTACAATTCAGTGCAGGTAATGGTCAAGGAGACCACCATCAAACTCAGCACATTTCCTTGACCTTGAAATTAATCTAAAAACCATTTAAATTTTTTTTTAGCTCGAAACAATCTGTAGAAGGGTCCCCAATCTTGGCTAAATCTGTAGATAAAGTAAATTTATTTGAAATAACTACAAAATACGCAAGTTTTAAAAAACCACATTTGATTTTTCTTCAATTATGAACAACACATGAATTGAAATTCCGAATAAAAAACTAAAAAACTGAATTTTCTTCTCGATTCAGTTTGATGATGCCAAGTATTTTTCTACCATAATTGTAGCATTTTTCACGTAGTTTTAGAAAATGGCACCAAACTTTGAATAAAATGCATACAGGGTGAACTTTTCGACAAAGCCGAAAGATATCAAAAAAAATTACTACGGCCCTGCAGTTTTCGAATCGGCAAAAAATGCGAGGTATTAAGTGTCATTAGTAGAGCATATCTATCAAATTTCGTTAAATTCGATCAATTCGTTCAAAAGATATCGCTCATCAAAGATTTCGGTAAATTGCACAAATCACCCTGTATAATCGAAACGAAGGGCCTCAGGAAAATTTTAAAACCAGATCCTGAATCGCCTTGAAAAACTACACCTACCCTTAAGCTATGGCAGTCAGGTCGTGGGACACCCTGTATGTGAGCGAAATCGACTATTTTGAGCTATCGATTGATTTTTCATTCTCCTTAAGTGAAGATAATGATAAAGGTTACGATATCAACTCCTCGCCAGTTTTAGTTTTCTAGATAAGTACATCAATAATAATGCACGATGGAGGTAAGTTACGGTGTACTCACTGGCCGCTCAGAAAAAATCTATCTGAAAAAAATTGAAAAAAGAAAGTAACAATAAATTGAAAATGAATAATTTAAATCGAAAAAAAAAAGAAATAAAAAGAGAAAAACAGAAATAATGAGTCATAAAAGAGGGAAAAAAGAATAACTACTTTTTTTTTATTTTTCGAAAGTCAAGTGTAAAAGAGAAAGAATTTAATGAAAGGGAAATTTAAAAATGCAGTAGAAGTGTTGTATACCTACCTATTAAGCTCAATTAACCGAATTTTTTTCTCATATAAAATAAGATACACGCATAAATAAGCGGCTTTATTTTCTTAAGATGAACGGTATTAGGTATAGGTATCTACTTAAGAATATCCAAATTTCTCAAGAATTACACAAGAGTTAAACGTAGTAGATATGCGATGTATAATTGCCAAAACTGATATAAAGGTCCTGGGAATTTTACCAAAAGTTCAACATTTATCACTCTTGTAAAGAAGACAAATGGCCTCAATCAGTCTATTGCCAAAACAGCGGTCCTAAATGAGTCTCAAGTGCCGAGTTCGTCCCCTTTTCTTGTACGACATTTAGGGTTGTCAAAATACTATAAATATTGCCTGAATTATATTCAGACTGAAGAGTGTCTGTTTTTAAGTAGACATCAAAACAAACCGATCCTCGAGTTTCATTAGCAGTTACCTCTCTTTATGGTTTCTTCGGCGTGTACGCCTCGCTGGCAGATAGTGCGAGAAATCCTCAAGGCGTTTCAGGTTTGCTTTTACGAGTAGCCGCGCCTTGCGAATTAACGTGGCAACAGGGCAAAGGACGCTAATGTGTTTTCAACACAGCCAACAATAAGGTACCGCTACAATTAATCACTGGATTATAATCAGACAGCGTTTAATTAACAAAACTAATTAATGAGAAAATGCCGTGTCAGTTTAGAGTTGCTTTACTCGAGTCTGAAGCTCAATTTTATGCCCAGTTTATTGCAAGCCGATCGGTTCAGAAGTAGATTTAATTATTGACAATGACATTTTTCTAGTTTTTATTACCAAAATTAACTGATTGTTTAATTAGGTAGAGGTTTTTACATTTTTTTTATCGGTAAACCTACTTAGGTGTACTTGTTAAAATAATTACGTTTCCATTTAACAGTAGATATTCAATTTAATAATAGGAACGTCTTCTAAATAACATTAAGAGAATATTTTGATGTGAGAAAACATGCTAAGTATCTCTCATAGTGGTATTGAAAATTGTGGAGTTAATGAGAAAAACCTGTCAAGTGTAAAAATATTCAATTGTAACCGTAAATTTGGATGTATATAGGTACTATAATAGTGGTCTTGACCGCTGAAGTAAATTTGGCGTAAAATATGGATGTTTATATTAAACAATTGTTTAGTTTATGACCATGACTGATTTTTCGGGTTTGAACATTCCGCGAATATCTTATAGGTATGATTCGTGTTAATTTAAAAATTGTTATTTATAAAGTTTCTAATAAACATGGTGTACACGCTGGTATATCACCTGGATAATTGAGTTTGGCATTAGATAGGGTCTAATTATTATCAATTAGATACTTAATTTATAAAAAAAAAGTTTAATTAATTATAATCTTTTCAAAAAATTTTTCATGTCAATACAACATATAAGCTCAGACACTATGAGAGTTCCGTATCGTCAACCGCTTCGATATTATTTGGAGATTTTGCACAAAACTGAATTTGCATGTTAAATACCTATATGACCCGCAAACAAGTTTCTACCCTGTAACTGTACATGCCAGAGTGAGGCGCGAGAACTTTACATCAGCATTCGTAAATGGAAAAATGATTGGAACAGAAAACTGAAAATTTGTTCTTTTTTTAAATTTATATTCACACACCTATTATACCACTTCCTGACGTTATACCGGTACCAATTATATAGTAGCCGCATATCAACTGTCATATTTTAAATGGAGGACATGCAACCTGTATATTATTACATTTAGAGATTGCCTGACCTTTAATAACAATATGGTTGTTTTCATAGTTTAAGTTTATACCCAGTTACTTTTGAGTTATAAACAAATAAAAATCAATGTTTTCCATTTTCAAAGCAGCTTACATTATTGAAAACGGCTCCAGATATCGACAAACGGTTAACGCGGATCCCTATTTTAACTTTTCATATATTAGGTACTAGTTTATGATATGGACATTTAAAAAAAATACATAATATAATAGTTTGGAAAATCACCGATTGTTCATCACTCTGTACATCTAATAGATACTTACATTATTTCATTCAAATACAATAGGATACCACCTATAATTTAAAAATTAATATATAAGAGCATGGTAAACAGTTCTCTGATATCTTGAACCGTTTTCAATGTAGGCTGATTTAAAAAAAGAAAGGAAAATGGCGATTTTCATTTGTTTATAACTCATAAATTACTCCTTAAAAACTTAAGCCGGGATAACCATTTAGATTAAATTTTTTCGTACAATCTGAAAACGTAGTAACATACAGGGTGAGCCATTTAAAATATGAAAGTTGATAGAAGATTTCGAAGCTTTACTGAAATACAGGATTGTTCAAAATATGTGTAAGAAAATGAAAGGTGTGATTCCCTGCCTTGTCATAAAAAAAAAACAGTTCCTATTAAAATGGGTACGCAAATATACGGTTTTCGAAATAGAGAGTGTCAAAAAAATTTATATTTTTCTTATTTCTTTGGTGATATCTCAGGATTTTTGAGAACTTTTTTCTACACATCTTATCGTTAACATTATCTACTTTCTGAGGAGTAATTAATGTTTTTTGTGACAATAAAACAAATCATAAAAAAATGTCAAAAACAAGTTGGTAATATCCACAGTACCTAAAACATGTAGCTACTTATATGTTTTTCACATGAAAATGCGGTTTTTCTCGAAAAACGTTCACGTTAAAGCTTTTGACTATGAGCACCTTTTTCATGTAGAAAACATTAACAGTTTCAAATGTGCTTCCACAATGCCAATTTTCCCAGTGTTGTAGAAATTAGGGGTATAAATTTTGACAGCCCTAAAATCTCCGTCAATGCCAAATGGAAAAAAATTTAAGTAGCGCGGAAAAATTAAATAATTTTATTGGTAAGGCGTGTTCAAAAATTCAGTTTTGTATCTCCAACGGTTCCTGAGGTATCGTGAAAAAACTATGAATTTTTTTTATTTGACTCGAAAACGGTGGGCTCACGGACTCATGCATTTTTTCTTACTTTTTTCAAGATGAGGCCTCGTTTAGGAAATATTTCCAAAAATGTAAAACTAAGGCTGCTAAAAATACATTTTTTAGTAACTTTAGTCAAAATTGAACGCCATGTATAAAACCGAATTTTAAATATAAATGGGGGAAATATTTACAAAAATTTTAAACTAAGGCTGTTAAAAAATATTTTTCTTAGTAACTCGACAGTAAAAACCAATATAATCTTATTTTAAGCATAAAAAAGAGAATAACTTTTTCAAAGATCAGGCCTCGTTTGGAAAATATCTCCAAAAATGAAACACTAAGGCCGCCAAAAAATATATTTTTTTACAGTAACTGGGCAGTCAAAATCAAACATCATTTATATTAAATCGTATTTTAAGCATAAAAGAAAGAATAACCTTTTTTCAAGATCAAACCTCGTTTAGGAAATATCTCAAAAATGTAAAACTAAGGCCGCACAAAAAAATATGTTATACTTAGGTATACCTATCCGTGTTTTATATTAAGTCGGCACTATTGCTAACTTCGGTTTTATTTAACCTAGAAAGTCGGTTAACTTAGCAAACTAGTAGTATTTTTTCTCCTGAATAAAATGGCGAAAACAGAAAAACAATTGAACATCGCGTTTTTGAGATATTTTAAAAAATGTAACTTTTTTAATGGAACACCCTATATATTTTTGGATGGATCGGTTGCAATTTTTTTTTAAAGGAAAAAGTCTCTATGCACTATGATCCTAAAATAATAAATTCATTAATTATTGATTATTTTATTACTCCCAAAGTAGGCTGCGACAATTAATGTAATTTAGTGTACCTACGTAATGTAAGGTAAAAAAATTATGTCGTCCTCAATAGTGTATTTTTCAATAAAAAATACACAAAAAAAGGAGTTGTTATATTGAAAAGGATTTAATTTTAAATAAACAAATAACAGAACTTGTCCGTGTTTTAAATTAAGTCGGCACTATTGCTAACTTCGTTATTATTTGAGCTAGAAAGTCGGTTAAATTAGCAAACTAGTAGTATTTTTTCTCTTGAATATAACGATGAAAACAGGAAAACAATTGAACATCGCGTTTTCGATATATTTAAAAAAATGGATATTTGTTATGGAACACCCTGTATATTTTTAGATGGATCGGTTGCAAAATTTTTTTTAAAGGAAAAAGTCTCTATGCACTATGATCCTAAAATAATAAAATTTTACACACAAACAAGTTCTGTTATTTGTTTATGTAAAATTAAATCCTTTTCAAGGTAACAACTCTTATTTTTAGTGTATTTTTTTATTGAAAAATACACTATTGAGGACGACATAATTTTTTTACCTTACATTACGTAGGTATACTAAATTACAATAATTGTCGCAGCCTACTTTGGGAGTAATAAAATAATGAATAATTAATGAATTTATTATTTTAGGATCATAGTGTATAGAGACTTTTCCCTTTTAAAAAAAATTTGCAGCCGATCCATCTAAAAATATACAGGGTGTTCCATTAAAAAAATGAAATTTTTTTAAATATCTCAAAAACGCGATGTTCAATTGTTTTTCTGCTTTCACCATTTTATTCAGCGGCAAAAATACTACTAGTTTGCTGATTTAACCGACTTTCTAGGTTAAATAATAACGAAGTTAGCAATAGTGCCGACTTAATATAAAACACGGTGTATAATACCTACATTCCGTAACTGAACAACAATTTTGAAAATATTTCCTAAACTAGGCCTGATCTTGAAAAAAGTTATTCTCTCTTTTATGCTTAAAATACAATTTTATACATGGCGTTCGATTTTGGCTGTCCAGTTACCAAACACAGCCGTATATAATCACAAGTTTTTGTCAGAAAATAGTCGTTTCAACCGTTTATAAAGGTAGTTTTTGTTCTCACTACCCATGAGGATATAATTATTTTTAAAACCGCACCAGTTAAAAAAATATCTATACAAAACTCTTATTAAGCCATCAGTATAGGTATTATAGATGAACTGAAATTAGCTCACCCTATACCTATTTGTGTATACACCCGGTTATGGTAATAATACGGTCGTCCAATTACAAGTTACAAGAAGTACTTTTATAGATATATGTACGCCTATTATAGGTAGGTATATGCAATAGATAGGTATAACTGCACTAGGTACGGGCTCAATTTTAATTGAAACTTGATATATCATGTTAACCAGTAGTTAAAGGATCATTTACTAATTGTATATAGTTATTTATTCCTTCCATGTATTACGGGAACATGCTACATTTGATATAATATGCAGATGAACCCCAAGATTGGAGAATAGGTCTGACAAGAACGACCTAATAACTATACAAATTGGTAACACGAGAACGACGTGATTTTTATTGAACTTGTTCGGCTTGCAACTTCTATGGTTGGGTTCGTTATTTCTGGTTTACTTTCAGGGTATGTTCCAGAAAGGTTGTTATTGTGCTTACCTAAACAAGAAGGTATTTTAAAATGTTGAAAAGTTTTTTGTAACTTTTATGCATGCGTGCTCATTAATTGATTTAATTAGGAGTCAGGATCACAGACTAAGAAATAATTAATTATTATTATTTCAATAATTATTCAATCTTATTTTTTAAATTAATTAATAGTATTTATTACTGGTAATAGTGAGTATATTATTTTACTACACTTTATCTACTCCCAATAGCATATAAGAACAAATTATTTTATAATGCACTCACTTCGGTATCTACTTACTAACTATAACTATAGTAGGTACCTACCTAACTTTTGGAAGATTTACTAATAATCTTTCTTTTGACTTCTGGGGTAAAATATTTTCCATTGCCATTTTATTTTGTGCGCTATTATTTTAGGGGTTTTACATTTCAGTTTCACTCATTTACTATTTGAGAATAATAAAATAATTCTGGTTCCTAGCCTAACCTAATAACCTTGCCAATATTAAAATTAAGCACACAGGTTACACTTACTTTTTCAATCTGCGAATATTAAACATCAGGAAGTACTAGAATATTTACCGTCCAAACGGCTGAGACTGCCGGAAGGTGTTTGGATATGACGGACACAACACATCCGTTATTCAAACCAATAATACGACGCACCTGAACTATTAAAGAGTAAAACTGTGGATGTCAGAACATCAAGAAGTGTCTATTAAATGTTTCAAATAGGAGTTTCTATGTGGGTTCCCCAGAAGAGTTAATTGGCATTATAGTCCTTCCTGATGTTTTGTAATCAAATATTTCTGTTAACCATACCTAAACGTTGATAATAATGACATTGTCTGTCAGTGTTAATATCAACAAATACTAAAGCGAAAACATTATTAAATTATTTTATTTATTTTGGGAATTTATTGGTTCAATTTCAGTAATTATGATACTCAAATACATAATATTGCGTGTGTCACTCATTTCGATAATAACAGGTTTGTGCATTATACACAAAAATGTTCCTCCATGCGATTAACTTTGCATTATTCGACATCTCGAGTATGAGTTTTTTTGACTCTGTGATTTTGAAGACTCAAAGCGATTTTTCGTTTGTAAAGAAAACAGTTAAATAATTTATCTAAACATGCCAAGAAAGTCAAACTTTCGAGATTCTTTTGACATTAGTAAGTTGAACTTTACAGTACTAGTGAAGTAATAGCTTCCATTACAAGACCATAATAGTTTATAAATTTACACAATACGTACATATAGGCTCTTTCTTCAAGAGTCCTGTATTTTTTCTACACTTTATTAAATAATGCTGTTTGTTATTACAGTATGTACGAGTATATTAACATTTTAATGAACTTCCAATTAGGCATGCATAGAAGAAACGGAAAACATTTCTTAATATTAAGTAAGTATAATACAATTTAAATTAAATTATGTATTTTCTATGTTAATTAAATTTTTATAAATATACATTTAAAAGCTAATGTTAATTAGATGTATAATAAATAAGAGATAAATAGTTACAAGAATAATTAACCAATTAAATTAATAACATGTAGTGACAGGTAAGGTGTCGGCTTGTCGATTCGAGTGCCCCGAAACTTTCATTCTACAGTTGTTGTTGTTATGTATTGTGCAAAATCAACACTGTGCAATCATTACCTAATTAATGCTAATTTGCATGAGAAATAATAACAATGTAAGGCCACCTAGGAGCTCTACAATTCCCTATGACATCCTTATCGGGCATCTCAACTTTGCGTGTTTCATGAAAAACGACCATTCTAGTTTTATTTTGCTTTACGTATACGTTCGCCTCCGCTGTTGTATTGAATTTTGAAAAGCTCCCCCTCGCGCTATAACACACCCTTTTTTAAGACCAGTGGCGTGCCGTGCTATAATGATATAATTTTAAAATGATTTAAAATTTGAATAAATTATTTACCACTAGATAGCTAGAAAAATTGACGTTTTTGTTTTATCAATAATTTTAATGGCATCATACTAACTGAGATGAATTCACTTTTCAATCTTGCTGAAAATAAATGCTCAGAAAAATCGTAGATATCTAATAAGGGGGATACATTATGAGGCAACTTTTGTAATTATCATCTCTGAAGATGGTTTTTTAGGATTAGAAATAGGTCGAGACTTCAAATAAATTTCAAGGTCTGTTGATTTTTTCCGACCAGGTAAGCAAACAAATCGACAATAGTTTATTGTGAAACTCGTGCGAAATGCGGTACATACGAGACGATACTTTTCCTACGAGCATAACACTATGCCAAGTGCCAATAATTATGTATATTATGTGATTTCATAGTAAAAGTAAATATTGTTTCAAAAGAAACTGTTTCACCCATCATTATTGTTGTTGTCATTGAATGTTGTCTGTTCTATTTATAAATCTATCATAGTGCTTACTCTGTGGTTAGGACTATGTACTTTGAATCTTGATCTACTTGATCGCTACTTTTTTTACGTCAACGTCATTGTCATAACTGCAAAATTGAACGGTATAATGTACTTTGCGTATGCCTTATGTCACTTTCCCATACAATTTTATAAACGTGAGAAGTCTTATAATATTTTGTGTACAAATATACCGATGCGCAAATTGATACTTTGTATAGTGGTCGTAGTAAAACCATATTTTTTGGTTGATTTATCTGAAAATTGTTTCAAATTGTTGATAAATCTATCCAGACGACTAAATTCCCCTGGAAGGGAACTTAAAATTTACAGCTTTCCAGAGAGTCAAATTTGAGATAGAAGTAAAGACCAAAATTTTTTCATCGGTTTTTCTGATTAAGGTGTATCAGGCTTTCACGGCTGGCTTCAACTGAAATCATAATTGATTCAGGGGTGGGTTGCAATGGTCCATGGAGAATCGCTTCGTGGTGTTTTGGTCCACGGATCAAATCTTCATGTATGGACTGATTTTTCCGCTTTTTCGCAAAATCGACCACAAAATTTATACTTATGTTAAATCGGTTCTCCTAGAATTCACTAATTTTGCAATAAATATACACGTCACGCAACTATTTTCCCTATTGAACTGCTAGGCAATATTGGAATCAGAATTAGTAACAGTATACCTACACGAAAACTCCTTGAAACAATATCTGAGAAACTTTGTTTTTAATAGCTACCAACTTCTTAGCTCTGATGGTGGTTATAACGATTAGAAACAAGTTGAGACAATTTTCTGATAAATCGATCATTACAGTAAGACAGACTATAAAAAGTCAAATTTTAAACCAAGTAGGACCCATCTAGGTCTAATGAGTTAATATTTTGATTGTATTATTTTTTTGTGTTATATAACAGAGCGAGAAATAGATGAGTTTTTGCATGTTGTTTGAAAAATAGTTTAACTATACCTAAATATGTAAGTATAGGCTTTAGAAATAATGCCATATCTTTCAATGTCAGTTCTTTCAACATCAATGTCAGAAAGGTAAAATCAGATTCAGAATAGATAAAAGCAATTTCAGAAAATCTGATTTAAATACACTGAGAAAAATATTTAGTATCCAATTAACTAACTGTAGTTGTACATAAGGGCAGGTGATCATTACATGGCAAAAAAGTTTACCAAACTCGTCGAGCAATTGTTACAACGTCTACCAATTGTATTAACTACGGCAAAAAAATAGTTGAAACAGATAGTTAAGTTCAACACTACGTGCAGTAGAATATATTGGTCCGTAGTTGTTAATTTTTTAACTAGAACCTCAATGTTCTATTTACTACTACAGAAATGTTGATCATAATACCAAAATAAGTAGAAACACCAAGTTCCGAAAAGTTTAACAAACGTTACCAATCGTTTATCCAATCACGTATCCGTATTACTATCATGTGATCAGTTCGACGCAGAAAATTGGATGTGTCGATTTGTGCGTTTGCGCGTCATGGTAAACGGGAGAGAAACGAAACGAAAGGAAAAGAATCAAACAAAACGGTTGACGGGTATCGGTCAACGCAACTTATTTCTTATTCTTTTACATTCTTGTTGCTTGTTGGTATACTGTTCTGTGACCTGTGACCAAAAATTGAAAAATGGAGAAAAACCTGACCGACTGGGGACTACATGAGCTGATCCCTATATTTGACGGTAAGTACCTACCTAAACTCCTAATTTTCATGTATAGTTTATACGCAGGCAGGTAATGTGCTGGGTATAACAAACCGTTGTTGCTTATAACACAGCATGCAGCCACACAGCCATGTTCATTCGATTCTTCCTTTTCCTAGTAGTACCTAGTTCCCAATTCAAAGCAGGAAAACGCAATTTTGTGTGGGTTGGGTGGTCAATGGTGCATGCGTGTAAATCCAAAAATGCGACCTCACTCTTCTTGTGGGAAAGCTGCCATTTTGGTTTTAGGAGATTAATTGTTTTTTTTTTAAGATTGATAATACAAAAAATCTGGTAAAACACACAGGAAAAAATGTACGCCAACAGCACCCTCTTCATTATGTGTCTACAAGACTTTAAGGATGATCGTATAGTTGGACCTCCTCTGAAACTGGTATCAACTGAATATCAATTTTCAGCTTGATCGCAAATTTGATTAACCTGTTAGCTGAATGAATAGGATTCTATTGAGTGGACAGGATAAGATATTAGAACATATGTGCATGGTCGCAAAAATGAAGATTATAGCGATGAATTAGCGATGTTTTCCAGCAGCCTGATATCAATTTTTAATTACGTAAGTATATGCCATTTTATCATTTTAGTTATTTTACCTGTACTATAATACCTATCTTACTTATGTGATTTTTTTAAATTATGATAATTACTACTATTACTATTACTACAATATAGTAAGATATACTACTACAAGTGTGTCTCTTTCACCTTGGAGTAGTGCTGAATATAATCACATGCTGTAGTGGTTGATTTAACTTTTACCTGTAGTGGTAAAATTAACTTTTAAATGAAAAGTAACAAATACGTCGCGTAGTGTATCCCATAACTATATTACATTTACTATTTTGTAGTGGTATATATAAACACATGTATAAGTTGGCGTCTATTTCACTGCTACAACAAGTAAAACCAACTCTTTATCAAGTATGATATACGATTTTTTTTTTCAGTGTGTAGATCTTCCTATGAATAAATAATCTCTAAAAAAAATTAAATGCATTTATTATAATTACCTATACCTAGGTGCAGGTTCATAAAATGTATATTTTTATAATTTTTTCGGTTTGATATAGGTACTTTTATTTGCGTATGTATTAATTACAAATCTGTTTTGTAGGGCACTCCACAAAACGGCGTTTCCGAGTTGGGCCATATTACCTGAGTGACTCTCTAAATACATGGGTGGCTCTATAATCCTAGGGTTCAGTTTGGCCAAGGAATTTCTAAGAACCTTTGCAGACTGAACAGAAATTCCGGAATTTTACATTATAAAAAATGAAAAATAAATATAATTAATATCTATAGGGATGGATTATTTTGTAAGCTCTAGGAAATACATTGAAGCCTTAGTAGGTACATTCCTTCTTATTTTACACTAAACAACATAAACATGAAACATCATGAAACATGATGCTATACTCAAATAAACCATAAAAAGTACCTAATCAATACTACGGATATTGCATATTAGATTTTCAATTTGCTAAGTTGTCTTTGACAAAATTAGGAAAAACTTATATTGAGTACATTTTCAAGATGTTTCCAACTTGGTATAGCCCTCACAAAAGGCTCCTGGTGCATGGATGGAATCCTCTGGGAACTGAACCCAACTTCGTGGGTTCGATCCTGGCTCAGCCCGCATCACTATTTTTCAGATTAATTTTCAAATGCTTATGAAAAATATAATTTTCGATCGATTGAGTGGTGATGGATAGTGGGATTGGCACCAAAAGAGCCTTGAAAGTTTAGTCGTTTGCGATGCATAACACCTTCCTCCCATACCATCACCCTTAGGGAACTCCTGCTGCTATACCGTGTAACATACCACCCCCGGGGCAAGCATTTTTTTCTTCAAAATAATCCTCATCAGTGAAACTTAAGGAGAAGCCGGCATTAATTAGGAAAAATCATTTGCAAGCGAGAATTCCAGAATCCTTTATTATTTCATCCGCCGCTACAATGGATTGGACTTTCACCTACACGACGGTTAAAAGCTACGCGGGAATCTTCACCATCACCACGCACTGAAGGCGTGATACATGAAAGGGTAGCGCGAGAAACGGTCAGTCGAATTGAAGAGAGACGGATAGAGATACAAAGGGTTGTGTGAGTATAAAACACCAGCGCTGGCTCGATTCGAGGCAGACCGCAGACCCACAGCAAGCAGACACAGAACAGACACACTAGACACTTGATTTTCATCACTTCTGTAGATCATTTCCTTTCGATTCTTCTAAAACTTTGGTGAGTTTGGTGGATTGAGAATACACTCTCCGCTTGTTGTTGTTTAATTTGTTTATTTATTTGACTCGGGTGGATTGAGAATATACTCTCCGCTCTTTTGGTTTAATTTGTTTATTTAATTTGATTTTGGTGGATTGAGAATACACTCTCCGCTGTTGTTGTTTGATTTGTTTATTTAATTTGACTCGGGTGGATTGAGAACACACTCTCCGCTCTTCTTGTTGTTTGATTTGTTTTAATTGGCACCGGTGGGTTGAGAATATACTCCCCACTGATTTTGTTTTACTCATCTAAAATTATCCTACCGCCGTTGTATAGGGATAGGGAATCGAGTCTCCTCCGGTTTGTCATCTGCCTGTCGATTGCAGAATAAGCCGCTTACTTTATTCCTAGCACCAGCATCGCTGAAGACATCGCCAAGGAAGCTTCAACAGGTTTTTATAAACAAGGGTATCGTATTTATTTATTCGCTCTGATAAAATCCCCGTAGCTAGAAATTATAATTACTTATTCCTTTTATTTCAGAAGCGTATACAATCGTATCGTATTTATTTATTTACTCTGATAAAGTCCCTTAGTTAGACATTATAACTAATTCATTTTATTTCAGCAGCGCACAGTTGTATCGTATTTATTTATTCGCAGCGATAAAAATCCCTTAGTTAGAAATTATAATTAATTCTTTTTATTTCAGAAGCGTAGTAAGTAAAAGTAAAGCTCGCAAAATTGTATTTATTTGTAACATAATAACAGATCTTCCTAAGCGGTTCCGACGGCACAGTCATTCAGAATTCATCGACAGGGTAGCCAAATTTCTCCCTCTCTCAAAATCAGAAACAGGTCTGCTTGAAATCATTTCAGTCATTGCAAACATTCAAAGAGTTAGGTCAAAAACAATCAGAAAAGAAATTGAGACGTCTCAAAAACAAACAAAAAGCCAAAGCAAACAGATAGGTAGAAACAGAAACAGAAACAAAAGACAGGTCACCTCACTAACCAAGGGAAGTTTAACTTCATTTCTAGTTTGTTTGTTAAGTATCAATTTGTACCTCACTTCGAACTTTGACAACTAAAACCTCTCAGAAACGCAAAACAACAACATTCAAACAAATCGAGGTTTACATCAAAAGTTGGAGTAGCATACTTATAACATTAATAAGAACAAATGAAGGAATAAAACCAAAACAAACAAAAAACAAAACAAAACCGAGTTCCGTAATGTCAGAGCATAGCCTTTTGCGGTAAACTCAGATCCAAAGAGATCAAGGTATTTTCTTTCAGCAGTTGCGCGAATGCGAGAGTGCCTTCAGTGTTTTTATTATTGCGTAAGTCGCGTAAAACCGATGTTCACTTGAACAGAGTGGCCTGAGGGAGAAGGTCAGTGGGATGCTGCCTTCGTCTCTTGTAGGTTCTGGTAATTTCCCTTGGTAAAGCTTACCTGCAAATTGATGACTTAGTCAAATCAGGAAACAGAGAAACAGTCAAACCACAAGCTGGAAATTGAAGTAAAACTTGCCCAATCTCGCAACACCGAAAGCCCCAATAGTAGAGCCAACACACCAGCGAAAGTGAAATCACCATTCAATTCATTGTCAGGTCAGGAATTTTTACGACAACCCCCACACAAAAGCCAAAGGCAAACAGAGAGTAAGATGATTGAGATGACTCAAGCAGGTCCTTTTCAAACCAGCTGCAGGAACAACATTGGAAGGTCTGAATAAATAGATGTAAAATTAACTAATAAGAAATTAATTAAGGTAATTTAAGATTCATTGTAAAGAATGAACTGATATCGAGTTTGAAAATCGATGAAAGGTGATATCATTTCATTTTTTAATTTTTAAGGTAATAAATTTTGATCCCACAGGTATTTCTTGACTCCTGAGCTTTTGCATACCCTATCCGAGAACCGAGGGTGGCTACGAGAAGAAACGACACAACGAGATTGGGTCCTGGCCGCTTTTTCTAGACGATCAACGGGGGTAGGGGGGTGGTTGTTACAACCGCAACTATACACGTTCATAAGTTTTATTACCTTCAATTTTTTTTTTGATAATATTTGTTTATGGTCCTTAGAAACATAAAGTTTATAATAGGAAATTATTAAATAATTTAGTAGCAAAATTAACAGTAATGAACACAATATTAGTAATACCTAATAACAAAAAACACTTTTACTTTCTCTCAACCTGAAGTTACTATTCCGAAATTGAAGTCCCTTTTACTGAATTTGATGTCATGCACTTTTTCTGAAATTATAGTGCGTGCTACTTTTTCTGAAATTGACGTTGAAAAGGGATAGAATAAGTTAATAAGGTTAACTTTTCAGTTCACTTAGTTTAAGCACGTAACTAGTTTATGAGCGCTGAAAAAATATAAAGTGCAGTAACTTTACACTTTCGAGACTACAGTTATATAAGTTATGGTAATCTAAAACTCCAACTCCTCAGCTATGATTTGCCGACGCCACTGGCGTTAGATGCAAATATGATGCAAATCCTTCCACTTTACATATCTAACGTGACCTTAGTTCTGTACACGACATGGTTAGCAAAGTAAGTAATGGTAAATGTGTTCAATAAATCACATTTAATAATATATCAGTCAATTAGATCGTATAAATAGCTACCTACTCATTTAAAAATCGCGTGGAAATATAAATATTATACAATATAAATGCCGTGTTTCTACCTATGTGTATAATATATTTTCGCTCTTCTAGACCGTTTTGTATAATAAGACGTTTAAAATATGGCTGTGTCTTTGTAGCCATGCAGAAATGGCAATAACTTTGAGAACCTAATGTGCTTATATTTTCATTGGTTATTGTTATCATACAAAAGGCGGAGTTTTCCATCGCATATAACTGAATATAACACAAACTTTGTAACAAAAGTGAAACTGTTGTCATGTTTTTATCGTTTTCCTATAAAAAACAACATTTATTTCCATAATGTTTCTATTTCCCATAACATGTTTCTATAATTCAACTGCTTCCCGAATACTTGCAATTGGCGATCAGAAGCGATCTTCTCCTGGCGTGAACGTCTCTCAATAAGGCAGTGCTCTATATATATTATTATATATATATATATTATTATATATATATATATTATTATATATACAAGCATCAATGCTGATACTACTCAAAAAGACAAAGAAAAGATTTTAAACTGTCTTCTTGTGGTGCACATGGTATGCATATGTTCAAACACCATGCATGCCAGGTAGACTCTCAGAAACAAAAAGAACCGAAGCGACACCAAAGAGATGATTCAGGAGAAAAAATGAATCAAATCGAAGAACTACCTACTTCCTGGAAAAAGGCGACCCAACGCTAAGAATCCATTTGGTGAAGGAGAGGCGGGAGGCGATTGAAATTGGGCTTACATAGGACAATCAATTCGACTAGGGATTAGGGTCGACCCAGAAACATTCACTTCCCATCAGAGAGCCGACGCTTCTTCTCGTTCTTCTCTTTTACTTGCTCTAATAGAATTTTTTCATTTTAACCATCAACCCCCGAAGTCTTCAACTTTCTTAAACGGCATTCCTTTCCTCTTTGGAAGATGGTTTCAATTTCTTAACTATGTATATTTTCGTCTTGTTTGTGTGAATAAATTTTACCCAAATTTAGGCTTATCACCACACATTCAAACAAAACAACCTCAACATCAACCTGGAAAGCTAACCCGATCTAGGAAACTGCTTGTGATAAGATACCTCTGTTAGAAAACCAAAGATCCTTTAGGTACCTATCTTAATCAGTCTGTTTCTTGACAAAGGATTTCGAATATATCTGCTTACACAGACCGATTGCTCAAAAAATGAGTGTCTTCGTCTGAGGTGAGAACATAATTTAGCATGTGATCCCAAAAGAGAAATTCTGTAAAATTAGTTGAAATGGCTGAAAATTCTTGCTTCGTAGAAGACAGAAATCCTAGTTGAGTGAGAGGTCAATAACGCAAATGGTCGCAGCCTCGTGCAAGATCTTTATTCATGCATTGGATCGTCAACATTCGTGAGACTCTCCGACTGACAATGTAGTTAAGTTGCAGCGGCTTATTCATATCTCTCGGTTCGCGAACAATCTAGTTAATCCCCGAAGGAGGTCTTCTAGAAGAGCGTTGTCTCTCTGGTCTCGTTGGAATTTTCTAGACCTGTCCGGAATAACGTACTATTTTCAGCGCCCTTGCCATCGACGCGAAAGTGGTATCGAGGCTCGATTTCCGGATTTCCCAACCGGTTCTAGTAGCATCGATTCGGCTGCCCTCTAGAAATAATTTCCAGCGATATTCGCCGCCGAATGCGGTGTTGCCGTTACTGCTGAAATGTCTGGAAATTCTAGTTTATTTTTCAAAAAAAGTTGAACAGAGTTTGTATAGATTATTTGGCCAAAAATAATGGAACTTTCCTTTTGTAATTTTTCACATAGGCGTCCCTCTTTCAAGAAGAAAAGTTTTTTGTTAATATTATAATGGAAGATCTGACGAAATATTCTGAAATATTCTGGGGTCGTGTTTGTTTACCCCCTCTACAATTATTATGATGACTCAGCCAATTCGCTACATTTCTATAGTAGTTGACATGATAGGAAGGAGGGTTTTCCCTTCTCGATAAAGAGCCGCAGGCAAATTGATTTTCAATGTCCAAGGTCACGTAATTTCCTAGCACTATGGAATAAAAAAAAATTGTCTTCGAAAATGTTCTTACCTACGAAAATTTATCACTGTAAGCTTATAGCCTACCTAAGCCTTGTATTTAGAAAGACGCCACTGCTCTAAGGTTCGCTCAATGCTCACCCTAAGAGTTGCATTTTAATTGATTGTATTAATTATTATTTTTAATTAACTTCAAACTTCATATTTAGATCGGTAGAGCGTAATCCGATTCATCCTGTATAATTTAGTATTATAAAGGTCACTACACTACATGTACAGAAATACGTCGACTTTGTAGAAAAACACCAATTTCAATAATATGAATTTTACTACCTACTTTCTTTTGACTTAAAAATGTCAAGAATGAAGTCCCTGTCAACTTCAAATTACAAATGGCATGGGGAGAGGGGAAGTCATGTCCGACCACGACCACATTTTAAAGGTTATTCAATTATCTAAATAAATCTTGGTTCTCAGTTTTGACAATTTGTGTGACACTGAGGACGTTTACAGTCCCCACTGCTCTGAATGAGACAGAACTTTCGATGTGAAAACAAAATTAAGAACATGTATTTTACACCTTTTTGACGTAAAACTGATGTGTTAAATGTCAACAATGGCATTGCTGTCTCAGTCAGCTTGGCACGGGGTCATATTATGTGACCTCACTTGAAAGAAGTTTGAATTATCTACCTACACAATAATTATGTTAGTTTTCAATTTTGACAGTTCGTGTGTCATCGAGGACCTTCAGAGTCCTTACCCCGTTTAAATTCTGAGCGAATGAGATAAAACTATGGTGCAAAAGCTGTAATCAGTGACATAAATTGTCTTTACGACTCTTTGACATAAAACTGATATGTCAAATGTCAATGATGACGTTTATGTAGATAAAAAAAGCGCGTATAAAAAAATAAAAAAAAGGGCTCACGTGACAAAATTTTGAAGTTGGCAGGGACTGCAATGTCATCTTTGACACTTGACACATCACTTTTATGTCAAAAAGTTGTAAAATTCATGTCATTGATATTATTTTTTGTACCTTTCTCTCTCTTTCGAATCAGAATTTAAAAGCGGGGTAATATAAACGTTTTCACTGTTATACCCGGCGGTGCTTCGTATTATATAGAAGTCACGAAAGTGAGGAGGAGAGAGTCAAGTCTATACAAATTACGATAAAATAAAATTGTGTTTTGAAGAAAAATTTAAATAAAGCTGCTCCTAAACAGATCGGAGTAATATAAATGTTAAAAGTTTTATTGTTTCAAAAGGAAGAAACAACTTATTATTATTTGACCAATTTGACAAGTCATATAACCCGATGTTCAATTAATAAACTTTCAAATTGTTTGCAACGGGGAAGCAACACTTATTTTGTCTTCTAAATCGTGAGACTTGGAGTAATTTTATATATTATAAAATCAAATTGATTTTAGAATAATTTCAGCTTTATCTCACTTAGTTAATTTGGTCCTTCGTTCCGAATCCTCGTGCGAATCAATTTCAAAGTTTATTTATCTATACAGCACTAATCTTCCCTTTATTGCGGATACACGAATTAATGCCATTTGAATGGCAATAATCTTTTTGAAAGCCATCTGCCGATGAAGAGGAGAATAATCTACCTCTGATTCCTTATTGTAAGTAAATTATCTACGGATTCTTACGCAGAAGTGGTCGTTAAAGGCCGGTAGCAGACCCATATGGAAAATGATACCGAGTCACGTATAATAACATTTTTGTCGGCGTTACTTTAACGCAATGTTATTTCCAGTAGCTAAATCACAGTTTCGCCGCAATTATTTTTAAATTGTGAGAACGATATGACGGAGTGTATAAGAATAAAGAGAGTTGTTGCAAAGTATTCCTCTTGGCGGTTACCGTCGAATTCGATATAATAATCAATTACCTAAGAGATTGGTTGGGCTCCCGTATATATTGCTTTCTCACATTGTTTTTTCTTGTTGGTGGAAAGAGATAATTTTGTTGTTGTACAGGAATTTAAAGTGGATGCAGAAAAGTTATTTCGGATCAGTTGGCGCGACCGACACCACATCAAATGTGCCGATACTCTTCGATGAAAATGAAAGTACAAGACGTTCTCAGCAACCAGAGAATATTATTCATCACACATAATAATACTTATATCAACATTATATGTACGTTACATGGCAATCATTAATCATTTCAATATAAAAATTGCAAAATAAGTTTACAATTGTCTTAAGGTATAAGTATTATGGCAAAATGTCTATGCGTCTTCTCTTCATAAAAGAAATTGAAAAGGGAATCATGCAAACAATTTTTAATTTTAAGAAAATACTTCATTTTTAGGATCTGCTAAG
Organism: Malachius bipustulatus; assembly: GCA_910589415.1. Lineage (NCBI taxonomy): Eukaryota > Metazoa > Arthropoda > Insecta > Coleoptera > Melyridae > Malachius > Malachius bipustulatus. The sequence continues at coordinate 28,373,837 of OU342635.1, read as the reverse complement.
TTTTCACTAAACACAATAGAACATTTGAATAAGCGAAGTAGGTAACAATCATTATTAAAGTTCAAGAAGTATATACTGCAGGCTTTTCTTAATGATTTTTACCTACAAGCCCCTTTTAGGAGGACAAAATGTCCCACATGGTGGGACATTCCTTACAAATGATGTGGTAACATATATATACCTATATATTACCACAAATACCTATATGGAATTTATTAGTCTTTAAAACCGTCTTGCAGGCAGTACCTGAAGCGCTCTTTATCATTTGTAAGGAATGTCCCACCATGTGGGACATTTTGTCCTCCTAAAAGGGGCTTGTAGGTAAAAAACATTAAGAAAGGCCTGCAGTATATACTTCTTGGACTTTAGTAATGATTGTTACCTATATATAGATAACTTGCCCCACGTTGGGCGCCAATTTATTACGCATTATTTTCTTATCATGGAACCTCATATATAACTTCATCTCAAGAAGGATTGCTTTTAATCACAATGAGCAATCAAAAAATTGTTTGGCCGAATATCCACCTGTCATTTATAAATACCTCATAATTTTATGACAATTTTCTCTAGCACGTTTGTTGGTGACAGCCCTCCGCATTCCGAGCAACATGCTTTCGATTGTGATAAAATTATCTCATGCATTAGCCCTGTAGGAATATTAAAGCTAAAAATGTATTATGCACGTTTGTATCATTACGACAGGGTTTATGATCGTTACGGTCATAAAATGTAGGTGCTCCCATATACCTAATATGAAATTTATCTAATAGCTATATGAAATATGATAGAGAAATAATTAGTCGCTTTCTATCATTTTTTTATAGAGTTTTTGAAAGTAATTTTACCCCATATGGTAAAAAAATAATGTTCCCTTGGTATTGGTAACTCTCAATTTGATGCAATAAAGCTTTCCAAAGATTTCGTTGCAAAAGGAAAACATGGAGAGACTGTCGTTAGGGGAAAAAGATGGAAAACATGATAGTAAAATCCATCCTTTGCCAGGTCAGGTCAGGGTCTCATAACTCACAATAAATCTACCCCTATAAGTCGTCTTGGATCATTAAGTTTTCTAGAAGTGTATACTTATAATAAGAATGACTAGAATACGATACAATGTTCTATTTGATGACCGCATCATCCCCACAACCCACAGGTGACAATATTACTTAGTGTTGAAACATACTGTCCAGTAACAGATTCCAGTTTTGTCGTGCGGGATCAGGGAAGCTTAGAGATTAGAGGTTAGAGAAAAAATCCCATATTTTTATCATTTGGGGTCAGCCATCCTTGTATATTTCCGTCATAATCTTATGTTGTATGTTCATCGTACATAGAGAAATTTTTTACAAAGGTTTTATTGGATTGTTGAACGTAACGCTTAGACTGTGACCTTATTAAAAGGTCTAAACAGTCTCTTCCGCCGCCATCGCTTCTGTTTTTTTTTAATAATTATGTCGCAGAATACCAGAAGATAATTCTTGAGTCTTAAATTGCTCAAAATATTTTTTTTCAATAATTAATTTAGCTTTTGATGAAATTGTTTAACTGTTGCGTACGTTTTTAGCGAGATCATCTCTAATAGACTTCGAAAACGAACTATAAAGTACTGATGGATGGTTCATTCCAAGAATTTTTGGCCTTTAAAAAAACGTAAATATTTCATTAGTTCATGCAGGCATAAACATAATATTGTCAAATGCCAACCATTACTGATTGATAGTGTTGAAAAAATGTACCGTACATAAAATACAAATGTGACTAAATTTTCATAAACACCACCCAAATGCATTTCTCAGATTGTTTGTGTATTGATTTGGTACCTACTCGTTGAAGAGCATGGAGATCATCTCTGACGTATACTGCTCAGTTGGTCATTCGATCGAGTAGTGCCTCTCTATTTTGGAAACTAAAGATTTTAGTCATTCTCAAAGAGGGACATGAGGTCCGGTGCCTTTAGGTTTTATTTGCCAAATAATATTTCCTCTGCAATAATGAATGACAATTAATTTATACTTCATTCAAAATATTATAAAAATTACCGCAGCAACGTTTGATATTTGACGATTTGTTTATTAGACTTTTTGGTTTTGTTTGGTCCCATGAACACATTCTACCGATATACATGTAAGTTTGTGGGATACTTAACGAGACATCCTGTATGGGATCGCGTGATTTAAAACATGTATGAAGAGTCAAAAATATTCTCTGATATAGGTAATAATTATTATTATGAGTAGGTATACCAATCTCATTCGAGTAAAAAGAGATTAATAAAACTAAAACTAGAACACTCGTTATACAGTCTCCTTGGGTAGGCTGCTTATAAGTGGTTAAAATTATAATTACGCTGATGAGACAGGAAAAAACTCTTTAAAAAATCGTCCGAAACATATGAGTATTGGAGTGGAAAATGCTTCATAATTATTGTAAAACAAGAGAACCCAGAAAATTCTCTTCCTAGTCGTTATAGTCTATAAATATAAAAGAAAATAAAAAGCATCGTCGAGCGTGGAATATATTCTTTTACAACGACGCGATTGTGCAATTTTCTTTTGACATAACGTCCAAGAAATATCTCAACAACCCGGTTAATAATTTTCGCCCAAGCAGATACAGAGTGTTATAAATAAACATCTGTTTTAGTTGAGATATTCCTACGGGCGGCTAGATCCATCAAGGTTGCATTAAAGCAAGGTTTCACGTATTCAAACGAGTTTTTTATTCCGCTCAGTTGGCTTGTTATTATAAGTTATGTGTAACACGTCCGTACCTGCTAATTATAAAGTACTTAGACGTATTCTGACACCTCTCTCGTGCAGGGAAAGGTTGCTTTCGGGAAAAATTCGAAACAACTTGTGATAGATTCTTTAAGCCGGAGTAAATTACAACCGTTTCGACTCATTAAATGCACGCTGCCAACATCAAAGATGATTTATGCTGATATGAGTTGCTTTTGATAGCTTTCTGTTAATTATTGTTAATAAAATTATATATATGGCAGTTTTATCGCGGTTTATACATCGATTTATTTTTAATTAGAGATTATCTATAATATTCATTACATACATTACAGGGTGTACATCCATTTTTTATATTACGAGGCATCATCAGATGAGATCATATTGAAAAATAAAACTTTATAGAAATTGTTTGAATTAATATCGAATTTTTACTATTTATGTGCAAAAAGCAAACTGTATCTGTATGTATATGAAACAGAACAATTTAAAATGTAAATTGAGGAAGTGATAAAATCTAATAATTGAAAAAAAAATGCATCAAATTGCAAAAAGTGGTCATCAACCTCATCATGATGCATGCGCGTATTAACGCGCGGAAACGGTCAGTGATATGGTTATATGGTTATTCTTATCTACTTAAAGGAATTATGAAGTAATTATAAAAGTTATTATTATAAAAGCTATTATATATAGTTACCTATGCGTGTTTTATTTTATCAAACCCAAGAACGGTCAATAATTAGAAGCAAAACGCCCAGCAAGGAGTACCTATAACATAGAGGAGTATACGGACACTGAAAATGACACAAAATACAATTCCGGAGTAGTAATGGCATTATTTGGCTTTGGTTCGGCAGCTGGTTAACGTAATACCGAACGAAGACGAAAAAGAATCGCCTGACAGCATAATTAATATCTGGATTTAATAAATCTATAATGGGCCACCAATTATCCAAAGCCTGGCACTTAAAGCGATGCTATCCGATCACATTATAAGTGATATTGGAAATCAATCTGAGGAATTCATCTATAACATTGTCTTACAAGCTCGAAATTAGCCGAGATCCACCGCAGCTCTTGTATCATTCACTCGGGAATGTTATTAACTTAAACTGGCAGCTCACTACCTCACAAAAAACCCGCCCGAACTCAGACTGTGACCGTTCGCTCGGTCGCTCGTTAGAAACCGCCTCGACGAACAACGCTAATCACATTCTCATTGGCAGCGTGTTAAGACGGTGCATCGAAAGGTGTGTACCGTCAAAGGCACGTCACAGTCTGAGCGCGGACAGGTATTTTTCAACATCAAAGGCGGCCGCTTACGCCCGGAGCGACGGTTCACACTAATTGGAGAGCCAAGACGGTCAAAGGAGCCGATGGAAATGAATATTGAGCGTTTTAAAGCTAATTGAGTGACCAACAACTTTATATTATGCGGTATCACACGCACGGTACTCTTGTTTCTTGTTACCTTATCGGATGCGTTTTAGACATAGTCTGCTTAGCTTGGGAAGAACAACTAATCAGACGACCAGAGAGCCGCGTTGTCAGCAGACATGTCAAGGGAACTTGAGAAGGTATAATTGGATCAGACTTTTGGATTGTATTTTTCATTCTTTCGCAGTCTGATAGAAAGTGATTGAGGTTTTATATCGATTTTTAATATGTGGAAAAATACATCTACCTATAAGTATTTAGGGAAAAAAGTTATAAGTATAGGGAAAAAATTCTAGACTGGCGAATTTCCTATACCTTTGGCTTGAAGCATCTAAAACGACCAAAAGTCATTCATTTTTTATATTTATTTGTTAAAGTTTATATAAAATCAAACGTGAGAAAAAACCATCAATGCATGTTCCCTGGTTTTCCTGTAAAAACCGTGACACTTTAAGACAGATTAATGATATAATTGGTCCCCATTACTGTAATTTAGCTCTGATCATTCAGGAATAACTTTAAAACTTGTTACAGAAGTTACAAGTATATTAAGCTAAAGAATAACAGCAAATAACAGTTGACTCAGTAATGAAAAACCAATTTATGATTGACTAGTTGATATACTTAAATAATTGAAAACCGATTTCACACGAAATTTATCTGCAAAAGTGTGCAACGAAACGAGAATCAAACCCTGTTCTTCTGCAGATCGCTCAACTACTCAACTACTTCAAGCGTTATCCAATATTATGTTTAGAGCGTTTTGGTGTGAGAAACTTTGGAGAATGGAATATTTTGAACTATTTTGAGAGTGACGCTTTCAAAATAGGTTTAAAGTACATTCCCAAGTGAATGATTGCACGCTGCAGTCATGGTCCGGGTATGGAATTTACGCCAAAGATTTTATCTACAACTTCAACAGACCTTATCAGAAGCGATGAAGGCGAAGCTTGCCATGACTCTATGGTGAGTTTTCAAAAAATGCAATATAACTACCTGCAGTTTTCTTATTAATTCAAACACCCCAGTGCCAGTGCATGGTGAACTTGTTGTACCATCCGCTAGTCTAGATGGAATTGAGCCTTCTAGGTCACTATACGTTTCGGTAGAATGAAACGTGTAAGTTTCCAGTTATATTATTGCGATTTTTTAAGGGCTTTGTGGGGTTTTTGTCGCTCATTTCTAAGACACAGGGACATTGTTAGTTTTGGAATTGCATTTTAAGCCGCTTGTTTCCTATTACCTAAAAAAGAAAGGTATATAATGATCTTGACCTACATTTTAATAAGCATGCATGCCAGACAAAATCTTTTTCATCTGTTTACCTGATGAACGTTCAAATTAAACCAACTGCAAATTAATTATCTCTACTAAGCGTAAGTGAAGTGTGAATGAACGACAACTTATCCTGAAGTTTTATTCAATTCTTACTTAAAACTTTTAAGTTGTTAAGTTTTCGAGTTCGTGTCCGGCTCGGTTGTGAAAGAGTGGCACTAATGAGTTCGTGATCGCGGTTTCTTTATTATTTCGGGGGCCATTAGAAGGCTCCGATCTCGATACGCGAACACCCCTCGGTATTTAACAACCGCCCCAAAATAAAAAACTCGACAGAAGTTTATTCAATAATTCACGGATGTAGCTGAACTATACGCTAGTTCTGATGAAGGCTCAGTTCTTATATGATTTCAGGAGACTTGTAACGCTTTTCTTGCACGCGATTCTTATAAACCTGTCAGTTGTTTGATATTTATACCGAAATGCACAAAATTATTTTTCCTTCTGAATATAAACTGCAAATTCCTTATTATTATTAAATCAGAGCTGATTAACAAAATGATCCAAAGGGCCTTCTAGCAACATAATGACAGAAAACCAAAATGACAAAATTGCCAAAATGCGATAAAATGAAAAATCGGAATAGGCGATATTTCAGAACTAAGGTCCAAACCAAATTTGAAACCATTAAATAAAAAACACGTTTCTTCTTGATGAGAGCTATAGGATCCCCTCTTTACTCTTGTCAAAATTGATTTGATACCTATACACCCTGTATATACTTTCTAGATCTAGAGGAACGCTCCATGTTCTCGAACCTTCGAGAAGCTTCTACTAGACGTTCCCCTAGACTCACTTTCGTCCTTTTCTATCCATGCCTTCTCTCTCGTTTCGTTGTTGTTTTTTTTAACGCTATATCTATGATTAAAATCCATACAAAGGAAATGCTGTGATTAATGGTAAATGCTGAGATATTAATTTTTTTCTTTTTTATTTAATTTTTTTCTACCCCAAGGGATGTCTGTTATATTGGTATAAGAATAGGGCATGTTATAGATGAAATAAGATTTTGATTTTTTGTTTAATCCTTATTGTAGCAGTTAAAAATAATTATCTGAATAAATGGGTATAACTAAATAAATTAGGACGGTCGAGAGAAGATCAAAACGAGGACCCCCGTTCATAGGGGTTTTAGGCTTGTGGATGTTTTTATTTCATTAACTATATCCACCCTAATAGAAATTCAAACTAAGTCTCACGTGGATAATTTGAATTATTTATACACTGAAAGTCTCGCAGATTAAAGATTCAAACAAAACAGAGCATGTCACTTCAGCTGTTTTAACTGTCATTGGATTTTTATTCGCCACCTCCGGGATTCCAATTGATTTCAGAACAAAAATAGGTAGGTATCCGTTTCAATATTTATCGATACAGAAAAAGAGTAATTTATAGCGAGCGGTAATATATCTACGAGTAATGGCCTATAAAGTAAAATTAAAAGCGGGTTATTAAAAAGAGTTTTCGATTAACCTGGAATGCGACAAGAGAAAATAAAAACATCCAGCGACACATACGGACGGAGACAATATTAATTTCTCGAAACATAAAAATCTGACGAGCGCGTAATAAAATCCTTATTAGTTATTAATTATAATCGTTGGAGCGGTGAAAGGATGGAAACGTAGCGTAAAAGCGAAAACACGCGGAAACAAAAATCAATTAACTCTAAAACAACTGAATCATTAGTTTATCACGTATAATATTGTTACGATTGCAAGGCGGCTGTGATTTAATCAACTGGAGTGGGTTTGCGGCATTTGTTTCAAAGCTCGGTTGCGGGACCGTTCAATCATCCGAGCCGTGCCCGTTGATGCTTTTTTGTTTCTACGGTGTCTTGTTAATGTTTTTTTGATCTTGCACGATGCTGCTTCACTGCACCCAATTCATTTTACAGACTCTCGTAGGTATCTGTAATTTTTGTATAAACCACGGTGTTCCATACCATGGACCACGCACCAAGTTATGGAAGAATTAATCCTTATAGAAATATTATCTAAGAATAATTATTTTAATTTCTACGGGCTCTAATCAGTCTTCCAGAATCCAGAATCATATATTTAACTGAACATATAATATTATGGTCACTTTTCACTTTCTGGCAAAATGATCCTCATGATGACGTCATATTAATATGGATGACATCCATCATCTTTCAACTTTTTTTACAAAAATACAAATGTAGCTTTCCTGGGGGTGTTATAATCGGTAGTGTTAAGAGAGACGAGACGAAATATTTATAAATCTGAGGTTATGATACTTTTGAGTAAAGAGCCCTATTGCCTGATGACCTCATGCTATAGGTACAATGAAGCATTATTACAAAGATCTACTTTCAGTTCGAATGAGCAAACACTGGTGATGTATCAAAAAACTGCCAGTGATCTACAAAAGAATTCCACTATTTGGGGAATTTTTTTTAGGTAATCAATAAAATTTTGCAGGAAATAAATTCTGTTTAAAAACGCTCAATTGAATTATTTTTTATCAACAGAGACAAAGAAGAAAATACCCCTCCGCGTATACTTTCCCTATGTTATTAAAATCCCTGGGCTGAGTTAAAAACCCCCTATTTTACCTTACGTCCTTCCCTACCCCTCCCACCCCCCAAAAAGGGATATATTCCAAGAACAAAATCATGAAAGTTTTAAATAAAAAAAAACATATTTTAAATTAAGTCCAAGTACCAAACGACATGTACATTTTTGAAAACATTCCAAAAATTAAAAATTTATTTTTTGAAAAAGATATAAAAACCGTTTCTTATTTGATCAAAACGTGCGATTATCAAATGAAATGAGTCAAAATAATTGATACACTGCATAATAGGTATACAGAGTGTTTGCATGGTAACTGGACAGTCAAAATGCGGAATGGAATGTTGAATTGTATTTTGAGCATAAAACAAAATAACTCTTTTCAAGATCAGGCCTCGTTTAGGAAATATTTCCAAAAATTTAGGACCAAGGCTGCAAAAAAATATTTTAGTAACTGGGCAGTCAAAATCGAACTCCAGGTACTTTAGGTATAAAATCGAATTTTGAGCAGAAAAGAGAGAATAACTTTTTTCAAGATGAAGCTTCGTTTAGGAAATATTTCCAAAATTGTTGTTCAGTTATTGAATAAAACATTTTTGTTTTATTACGGCCTTAGTTTTACATTTTAAGATATAGGTCTATTTCCTAAAAGAGGCCTTATCTTCAAGAGAGTTATTCTTTATTTTATGCTTGAAATACAATTTTATACTTGGCGTTTGATTTTGGCTTTCCAGTAGTTATTAACATAATATTTTTTAAACAGTCTTAGTTTTACATTTTTGTAAATATTTCCTAAACGAGGCCTTATCTAGAAAATAGTTATTCTCTCTTTTATGCTTAAAATACGATTTTATTATTGTAACAAAACACCCTGTATACCTACGAGTTGAATCCAATCGAACTCTTGCCAAGTTTTCAAAAAATTGCACTTTTCTGAGTTTAATAATTACAGAAATTCGCGTCACTATAGGTTAAAAATTCTCCTAATCTAAGATAAAATAAATGTTTCGTTCAAGCAGAGATTCTTGACCAACAAAATTTCATTTTAAAAAATCATTTTTTCCATATGGTGAAAATTGTTAGCGCGGTCACTGCAGAATAGAGAACAACTGATTCTAGAGAGCTATCCAGATTGATCTGCCTACAAAAAAAAAAAGTTCTGGATCATGGGGGGAGCGGGGATGTAATATAAAAGAATATAATGTCCATCAAAAACGAGGTGATGGGTAAGTCACAGTCTCGGAGGACCAACAACATATTCCCATCCCTACTTGAATTTTCGGGATCTTCATCTTCTTTACAATTATGGCCTTTAGCTTTTACCAAGTTATTTAGCCAGTATTGCATTGGCTCATACTTCAGGAAGAATTCTAGAGAGAAATGTGGGAATATAATAAACGACAGTGCTCAGCAAAATTAAGCAATCCTTTTAGTGTATTTTTTAACAAAAAAATACACTATTGAGGACGACATCACTTTCCAAAAATCACCCAAACTCATCAAATGTCCACCGATCATGACCCCCAGATCACGAAAAAGTGGTTTTCCAAAATTCACCTGCCCACGATATATATATATATATATATATATTTGAAAATTAGGTAAAGGATAATTAATTTTATTTTGATCATTTGTTGTAAGTATTTATCTTAAGATTTTTTGAAAAAATATTGATTTCTTATAATTACAGTTCTCCTGATGAAGATCTAAATTAAGATCGAAATATATTGAGTTTAACAAAAAAGGATCATACCTTTTATTTGCGACACACCGCTTGCCTTTACCTAATTTTCAAATAATTAAAAATAACGGTGTTTTACTACATTCATAATTTATATATATATATATATATATATATATTTATTTCTCCAAAATCACGAAATTTTGATTTTAAAAACGCTCCTGTAGCTTTATCTTTCAAGATTAGTGAACGAAATTTTGCACTCTTATTAAATATTAGGAACAATTTTGATTTTCATTAAAAAAATTTCCAAAAGTCGCGTCACTTCTACAGGGTGTCCCTTCAAAATTCGGAAAATCCGGTTTTTGTCACCTCATTTCAGGTCGCAGTTTTCAATCTAGGAGACTGAAATTTTTGTGGAAGTGTGATATCCACAAGGAGTGGTCTGCTATTGCATTTGAGCAAAATTGACTGAGCCGTTTCAAAATGGCGGCCATTTTAATTTTTTGAAAAAGGACTATTTTTTGAACCCCTGTATAAGCTAGATAGAAAAAGAGTTTTATATCAAATTCACAATATTGGAAGTAAATGACTTGAAATTTAATTTCATTCAACAAAATTTGCATTTTTTCTATTAATATGCCAGATGGCAATAAAACTTTGAAATCAACTTAACAGTATTGGAAGAAAACTATTTGAAATTTGAGGTAAAGCAATAAAATTTGCATTACTTATATTAATAAGCCAGTGGCGTGGGTAGGAAAAGGGTAAAAATGGCTAAATTTCTCCAACAATTTATGAGCACATTTTTGAAGTAATTAAACTGAAATTTTTACAGTAGACAACTATATTAATAGACTTCAACCCTTGAGAATTTCAAAAAGTAAATAAGAAAAATGGCGGAGATATTCGATTTTTTTTACATGATGTTTTTTTAAATTAATTTCTCTAAATTTTTAAAAACGTTCCTGTAGCTTCATGTTTCAAGATTAATGAACGAAATTTTTTACTCTTATAAACCTTAGGGCTGACGTTTGATTTTCGTAAAAAACATTTTCCTAGAGTTGTGTTACTTCTACAGGATGTCCCTCCGAATTTCAGAAAAAAAACCGTCCGTGAGGCACGGTTTCTGGTCGAAGTTTTCAATCTAGAGCGCTGAAATTTTTTTGGTAGTAAGATACCCTCAAGTAGTCGTCTGGTACTGTATTTGAGTAAAATAGGTAAAGACATTCTAAAATGGCGGCCTTTTCAATTTTTGGAAAATGGCTAGATTTTGAACCCCTAAATAGGCAAGATCAAAAACTTTTAAACAAAATTAACAAGATTGGAATAAACTTATTTGAAATTTGAGCTAATGCAATACAATTTGCATCATTTCTATTAATAAACCAGAGGCGTGGGTAGGAAAAGGGTAAAAATTTCAACAGTTCTATAAACATTCATGAGCTTATTTTTGAAGGAATAGAACGGAAATTTTGATAGTAGACAACTATACTAATAGCATTTAACCTTCAAAAATTTCAAGAAGCAAATATAAAAATGGCGGAGATATTCGAATATTTTTACATGATGTTTATTCCTCTTAAATTTCAAACTTTCGGTTTTCAAAACTCTCCTTTCAGTTTTTTCCGAATTTATTAAAGGTAGTGTAAAAAATAGTATTTTTCAAGTAAAGTTAGCCAGTGGCGGGCATAGGAAAAGGGACAAAATTGTTAAATTTTGCCAATTTTTTTGATTTTTAAATTTAAAAATCCATTCTAAGGCACGTGTTCAAACGAAATGAAATGAAATTATCACAGAAAATTTTTCACATTAAAGCACTACGCTAACATGACATGACTATGGAAAATTTCAGAAAGCCAATAATTTAAAAAGCGGTGAAAATATTCATAATTGAATCGCATAAAAATACACTATTTCTGCGATTGATGCGCAAGAAGGTTTTTTTATTTCAAACCACGTAAATTTTATTTTTCCAAAAGGAACATTTTTATATAAAATGCTGGTGCCCATCTCTCCTAACTTTTTATGATATTACATGCTCAATACATCAATTTTTCTTCGATTGATAATTACCAATTTGTTAAATCAAATTTGATAGTTATTGACCGAGTCAAATTTTGACGGCATCAACTGAAAATTGACTCAATTGACAGTTGCAAAAACCCGAATTTGACACAAAAACGTTGTTTTAAGAAAATTATATGAACGACATGCAAAACTATACAAATGGTCTCTCTTTTACAGCAAGAGGTATATAAAAATGTACATCAGGCTGATATGACAGGCTGATGAGCTCCTGAAAACAACGAAAAACCAATCCATGTCTTCAACACGGCATTCATATGCTTCTTAAATGAGATAGCAGGTAAGTACTTTCAAGTTTCAATGAACCCCAAGTCCAAGTAATTTTCTTTATTGCGGGTCTCCGCTCTCGCCAGGTTTTGTTGTTGTTATATTGTCACGCATATAATACCATAATAGATAAGAAAAATAATCTAAATGTACGTTTAATCGCGTTTTTGCAAATCGATGACCTATTTACTAGGTAGATACAGATTCTTGTGGTACTCGACTCGATGAAGATGTAACTGTCATCATCAGAGGAAATTCAGCTTAAAACACAGTTTCACTCACCGCTTATACACGAGCAGAGGTATCATATTTCATCAGGACCACCTATAATAATGATACTTTTGATGGATTACTATTATGAGTCACAGTGATTACCTCTGGCGATATAATAACCGTTCCCTTGCGATCATTATTACCATCACCATCACCATCGTGGATTCGTGATGGTGATCGGGACCTCACACATCGGCTTCATTTTTCTACTTGTTCTATCCAAAATACCGCTTGCACTGCATACTTTATTAAGCTTTATTGATGGTTACATGAAGTACCGCCCGTACTATTGACCGATCTAATGGATATTCTCTTCTCATGGTAGCAGCTCTACTTGCTTATTAGATGCACCTATTAGTGGTTACTCTAAATTGATACACTTCGGTTGCTCATTTATTTTTAATTGAGTAGTTGCGTCTTGAGCCTTTCTAATTGCTTAATACAGGTAGTGTTATAGTATTAGTGTTATACCTAATGGTGTTGGTGATGTAGAATTTGGGGCATGTAATCACATATAGATTGGTTGGTGGTCTCGTATCTGCGATTTAATAGAAACGGATTGATCGAGATGGAATTATTATTGTGCGGTACTTATTAGATTCAATTATTTTTTTATTACCGGCAATAAGAATAGGCGAGGAAAAAGAGTTAACTTTTCTGTGGAGCGAAATAATAATTTGACGTAATTATCGGTGATTCTTGGGTAAGAATTCTTGTCAAAAATCGTGATCATATTCTTCATGCAGGCCATGAAAAGGCTTAAAAATCGTTGAAATTAATTTACCGGAATCTATATGCTGTTACAGTAAGTAGGTACCTTTATACGTATCTCTGCAGATACAGAGAGATCAAAAAGTGGACACGGTTTCTACTATAATAAATCTTGTTGAAATGATCTGTTGTTATGTATAGACCTACCTATACATATAGAAATCTCTTTTATAAATTATTTTTCTTAGGTTCTACGCCCATGGACTTAAAGACCTTACTTATCAGCGTTTGGGTGACAAATGTTCAAGTGCCGTTTTCCAATATTCAGAGCCGTTTCCGTTGTACACTGTCATGAACTTCGGAAATTGCGATTTTCACTTGTTTATATAGGTATAACTCAAAAATTACTCAAAAACTCCAACTGTGAAAACTAATTTTATTTTTTCTTCTCACACAATCTAAAAATGCAATAACATAAGGCCATGCCATTTAAAAAACCATAACTTTGACATGTTTCGTAGGTATTTTGGGTCATTCTGTACATCATGAATACCTAGGTATAATTTTAAAATGTCGCTTTCGGCCTGTATATCCTTTTCAAAAACAAAGTTTTCTTAAAATCAAGGGACAGCCATAATCATCCGTCTCGTCTACCGGGAATAACGATTTATAATTAATTCCTCCCCGATCTACAAAAAAAAACAGGAGCCTGCAGACAGAGATTGTTTCACTTTTATTAAGGCTATAGTCAGCCTGTTGCCGTACAAAACGGACATCATCAGATATGCGCCGATTGAAGAAAATAATTGCAGACTTAATATATACTTAAGCATCTGCCTTAAGAAGGATTTCAACATATTTATGTTGAAAAAATAAACTTAAACAAAAATTATTGACGATGCATAATAAGAAAATGCAATAAAAATTAGAATAGAAAGCAATCCCTTTTAATAAACGAGGATTAATCGACTTCTGAATGTAAGGGAGATGATGTTTTATGACATTGACCAGGTTGTTATATACCTACCTATAATATTCAAATTTTTCTTTTGTTTCTTATTAAGTACATACTAACGTATAATTTTTAAATTACGATATTTTTATTTTATACTTATATAACGTAAAAAGTCTATCAAACAATAAATTCTCAACAAATTTTATCGTTATTGCGGTAACAAATCGCTTTGGTGTAACATGTTATTAAACCTACCTATACTTATACCTACCTACATCAAACACTTTTTTTAAGAGGGAGCGTTGGTCTTAACTGTGTTTATAGGTAAGACATAGTCGCTCCACTCTGGTAATCTGGCTTGAGAACGAATAACCCAAACAGTCACAGACACATTTATTTTGTAGAGAAATACATACTTTTTATAAACGAATACAAAACAACCAAGCCGAGCTGGGATTTGAACCACAGACAGTGGCAGCGTCAAAGGTTTCACTCAGCGACCTAAACCATCACGCTACCGCCCACACTCAATCGAACACTTGAGTCGCGAACATACTGGAAGGGAACAAAATTGAGAACGACGCGATGAGCGTAAGTCTACACAACACATATCAACGGACTGAACTTGATGGACGATATCTTTTCGGCGGTTCTAATAGTACACATAAGAATGACTTTGACCAGTATGACTCAAGTATGACCAGTTTTTACTTAGGTGTCACCAACTTATTAATAAGAAAGGTCATGACAATTTATTTTTCTCTGTAGGTATAACATATGGAAAGTAGGTATAGGTATACAATAGAAAAAAATTCATGTTGTGGGTGGGTATTCTTAAGCCCCAATTCGATCAATACTTTCAGTATACGGATATTTGAAATCATCATAAAATTAACATGAAACGACAATTGACAAGACATTATGTATATGTCAAGCCAAAAGTCAAGTAGCCTGTCTATACAGGGTGATTGATTGAAACGCCACATTAAAAAAAATTCGACTTCCAAATGATCTAGGAATCTGAAATTTGGAACTTAGGCAACATACCTAATAACGAGTCAAAATGAAATATTACCAAGATGGCAGCACATTTAAAAATGGTGAAAGCAATGGCCATCTTTGTTTTTTTAAATAGGACACCCTATATTTTATTGCATTTTCAGATTGTCTGAGAAAATGTAATAACAATAATGTTTATAGTTGCATTTTAAATTGAGTAGGCTATGAGTTATAAACAAGTGAAAATCGCAATTTTCCAACTTTAAACCCATTTACCACAAAAACGGCCCATAATATCAAAAAACGGCTTACATGTTCCTTTCTTAACTTTTTATAAGGCATCCAATTATGCAGTTGAAATGTTTATACAAGGTGGTGAAAATTATCAGATTTTTCATCACCCTGCATAAACATTTAAACTATACAGTAGGATACCAGATAAAAAATTAAGATAGGGACATGTAAGCCGTTTTCTGATATCTTTAGCCGTTTTCGTGGTAAATGGGTTTAAAGTTTGAAAATTGCGATTTTCACTTGTTTATAACTCATAGCCTACTCAATTTAAAATGCAACTATAAACAATATTGTTATTACATTTTCTCAGACAATCTGAAAATGCAATAATATATAGGGTGTCCCATTTAAAAAAACAAAGATGGCCATTGCTTTCGCCATTTTTAAATGTGCTGCCATCTTGGTAATATTTCATTTTGACTCGTTATTAGGTATGTTGCCTAAGTTCCAAATTTCAGATGCCTAGATCATTTGGCAGTCGAATTTTTTCTAATGTGGCGTTTCAATCAATCGCCCTGTATGCGGAAACCCTAAGGCTGTTTCTTAAAGTATGCATGACAGTCATTTTTTTTAGATATAACTAAGTAGGTACAAAGGTTACGGTTTTCTACAATTTTTCTCAAAAAAAAAAAATTATTATCTACAGTACCTATTGGTCAAAAGTAACACAAAAGCATTTTATTTAAACGAAAAAGAGAGAAACATGCGCGTTTTAATGCAAAGCTTTTTTTTAAATCTTATTTCATATACTTAACCTTTAAGGTGTTCAAGAATGTCCACCGTTCACCTCCTGCAGTCCTGCATGACATAGTAAGTATAGTAAGAATAATTAAATCGCTACACAAAATTTTCTTGCAAGACTTAGGACACCATTTTTTTTAATAATAGACAAAAAAACATGACCCCTTAGAAGAAGAAAGTCAAGCGCTATCAAATCGGGATCACCATTCAATTGTACCTACCCCTACGGCCAATCTTACATTTACCTACCAGGAAATGTTTCGTCAAGAATTTCCCCCACTTATACGTTATGCGTCCACAATATGTGGAGGAGTCCCATCTTGCTGAAACCATATTTATTCGGTAGTCAAATTATGATTATGACTGCTTGGGAATAATAAGCAGACTCTTATATAATTAACTCTGGAAAAATATTCTCTTGCGAAAGTAATAAATATTAGTCAGAGCAGGTCAAATTTCCATTTATACCTAATATTAATACCTACTCCTCTGCTAATTTGACTTGTTCACCGTAAATAAAATGCCTCAGCAAACAGTAACTTTTTGTTTGCATGGGTGTGAACCTGCCTCCATCCAATGTGACTTTTGCATGGTTATACCAACGCCTAGTATATAATGTAAATTCGTAAAAAAAAAATGGTTGACGCGAAGTCATAATTTTGGATAGCTTCGCAGATCACAGAATTCAATTTTGCGATCCTTGTAACAAGTGAATTTTCTTATGCGGGAAATTTTTCCCGCAGTTTGGTAATTTTTTGAATATAGAGACCCATCATGTTATGTCATTTGAGACCTGATTGAAATTCAAAGGCATTCAATGAATTTTCTTCATTTATACCTTATACGCTTATAATAGGTACTTAGTATAGTCCTGCCACTTTTTGGTGAATTTTTAACACCGCCAATATCATTAAAACATCTTTGAAACTGTTGGTTTACATATATACAGATATGCATAGTTCATTATAAATATATATTCATGCACTTGCGGGAAAAACTTCGTCTCCTATCAAGATACCCGGCTATAGGTAGGTACAGGGTGTAGGTATCTTTAATATTTCGAAAAAAATTTAATGGCAGATTTAATGACAAAAAATAAACAAAAAATATTCTATCAACGTGTGTTCGGAAATGCACCGTTTTCAAAGATACAGGCATGTCAAAAAAAGATAATTTTTCCAGATTTTTGAAGATACCTGAAGAGCCGTTTGAGATACAGAACTAAGTTTTATAATATTTTATTGTTTTATAAATTATTAATTAAATAATTAAATAAATTAAAATGAAATTAAAATTATAAATATAAATCTATAGAACTAAGTTTTTGTACATGTTTTATCATTGATATTATGCTATAGGTATACCTCTTTTTTTCATGTGCCATTTGCGGAGATCTCAGGAATGAGAGAAGTTTGCCCTTCATTTTCCGTAAATGGCAGGTTTTTCTCGAAAACGGCCCAAGTTAGCAATTAGGTATGACCAAGAGTACCTACCTGTATCTTTTGTCTGTAGAAAATTTTGCGTCGGTTATAAAAACGTCTTTTAAAATATCAATTTGACAGTGTCGTAGATTTAGGGGCCAAAAAATACCAAGAAATCTTAAAATTTCCGCCACTGCGTAGGTATATGAAAAAAATAGTTATAATAGGTAGCATTTAAAAAGTAGATAAAATCAATGAAAAGATCTGTATTTATACAAAAGCTGAGCTCTGTACCTTATACGGTTCCCGAGATAGGTAGGTATCTTCAAAAAACTGGAAAAACAATTTTTTTTTTTGACACCCTTGTGTATTTCTATAAAACGGTGCGTTTCCGGACACACGTTAATGGGAGGTTTTTTGTTTATTTGTGATCAAAGAGTCTGCCTTTACCTATATTTTTTTGGCAAAATTAAAGAAAATAAGTACACCCTGAAGATCATTAAAAAATTTCATTACCGGCAATCTCATCATATAAAAGGCGTGAGTCTCATTATTACGCAGACATTATTCACGCACCTTATACAAAACAAGAAAAAACAACAAAAAAACGGAGGGGCGTTAATATCCGGAACTTTTACATTTTTAAGGTAACCTGGTGAAATTTTTTTTTGATTTCCATAACTTTAGGTTACCTATACCTAAATAATCATTTTTTTGTGGAATTTTGAGAATAACTTTAAATATTGCATAAAGTATACAGGGTGTTCAATTTAAAAGAAAATAAACTTTTTTCCACGACTATTTGGCCGATCCTATAGGATACCTACCTGCCTATTTTTTTTTTCTTGTGATAGAAAGTTTCAAAGAAGAAAGAAAGAAAGTTTGATATAGGTATAGGTTTGACTTTTAAAAACGTCTACAAAAATAGTCACAAAACAAATGCATGGTGAAGTTTCTTTGAGTTTGCGGGGTGG
Organism: Malachius bipustulatus; assembly: GCA_910589415.1. Taxonomy (NCBI): domain Eukaryota; kingdom Metazoa; phylum Arthropoda; class Insecta; order Coleoptera; family Melyridae; genus Malachius; species Malachius bipustulatus. Next base: position 28,355,380 of record OU342635.1, on the reverse strand, counting down.
GGGGGGAGGCGGGCATTATACCTATTCATAATGAAAAATTTTTCCATACCATGATCCGTGCATTTTCATAAATTAACGCAAGTGCTTCATTTTTCTAAATTATTTTTCCAAGCTGTTTTATATTAAGTTATAGGTAATCAATAAAGTAAAATTAAATGACCAATCCCTTACCTGCACTAGACTCTCCAGTTGTGGAATCGAAAGTCTTACTGGTCATCTGGAAAAGCGCGTCCAGCGGCGTCCCTTGTTTCCCTTGTTGCTGCTGATGGTGCCTCCTGCTCTGAGCCGTCGGACTGATGATATCGGGCGAACAGCAGTCGCTCGCGACACTCGAACTTCTATCACTCCCAGTTTCCGAAGTGTAACTTTGAAATGCGGCAAAATCCGGCCTGAGCAGAGCCAGCTGTTGATGAGCTTTCAGGTGTCTGTGAAAGGTCTCCAGCCTCTGCTGGGTCTCCAAGTCCGGGTCTATGTCCCACGGCCGCACTATCCTGCTGATGGGGGATGGTTTTGCGGGTTTGTGATTAAGGATATCGGCTATGGAGAAGCTTTTCACACCGTCGGAACGCTCCTCCACTTCCACCGTGGGCGAGATTCGTCTTTCCGGGTCGGCCATCTTTAGCTTTTTTAAGGGTTTGAAGTAGTCTTCGGTGTCAGATTCTGGGCATCTGCAGGAGTTGTTGGTGACGAATGCACCGGGACTGCTCTCTCTGGAGCGCACCGAAAAGGAATTGGAATGAACCGGGCTGGGACAACCGACACTGATCTCGTCTTCGGAGATGTATTTGGAGGATTGTTCCATTAACTGTTGTCTGGTTATGTTTGGACTTGGAGATCTACTGGAAACTGGACTTACGTATTTGGATTCTAGGTAAGGTGACATGGCTCTGATAGTTGAACTTCCAGATGACGGTTCTGTATCTTGCATTTTTCACTACCACTACAGTCTTTTCTAATTAAAGTCTCCCATTTTATTGGCGGGTCGATCGAATTATTATTGTTATTAACGTCACTCGATGCACCGAAATTATAAATTCACTACTTACTTAGATACTTTGATACGTACTTAACTTTACTTAACGCCGGTTAGAATAAATGATTGAGAATCGTTGATGTTTTTGTTACATCATTCGATCAGCACACGTGTGTAAGCGATATCTTTAGCAGATCTGAGGCTTAACAAGTGAACGTCAGGTCGATCAGAGAGAGCCGTGCCTGCTTAACAGGCCACTCCTCCGAGTCCCTTCTCTCGACCAATGAGATCTCACAATTGGAACAGCTTTCCTGTGTAAAAATGCCTACGTGTCTCGTTATTGGTCGTGGGAGGGGCTGTCGGTGTTTTGTAGCTTGTCACTGCCTACCAATCAATTGTCTAATTTGCGCCGCTCAGTTTATACCATTTGTTACCGGGGAGATAAATGGGGTTTTGTTTTAGGGGAAGATTTAGAGTGTGTTTAATCGGAATAATCCTGGACTTGAAAGCGACGGGCACGGAGGTTTATCTATTATTGTCGGGAGTAAATTTGGAATGCTAAATCTGGAGTTGTGAAAATTATTCTTCCAATTGTGCAGGCCATTATTTTTTACTGCAAAACTAAGTATTACATATATGATACTATATCTATCAGTAGATCACAAGGTACCACACCTAAAGTTGAGTAGGTACCTATGTATTAGAATAATAAGTAGGTTCCTATAGGTACTTACTTACCTGTCCACTGCTTAAAACGTGTTTATAGGTATAAGTATAATATCTACTTATAGAGGGTGTTTAGTAACTGACCAGTCAAAATCGAACTACATGTAGGTATAAAATCGCATTTTAAGCATAAAAGAGAGAACAGCTTTTTTAATATCAGCAGTTCTCGCGTTTAGCCAATATCTCCAGAAATCTAAAACTTAGGCCGCAATAAAAAAAATGTTTTATTCATGCAGTAGGTAACTGAACAACAATTTTGTAAATATTTCGTAAACGGGGCCTGATCTTGAAAAAACTTATACCTACATATATTCTCTCTTGTACTTATGCTAAAAATTCCATTTTATAAGTGAATTTCGATTTTGACTGCCCAGCCACTAAAAAAATATTTTTTATAGCTGCCTTAGTTTTACATTAATGGAAATATTTCCTAGACGAGGCTTCATCGTGAAAAAAGTTATTCTCTCTTTTAGGTATGCTTAAAATACGATTTTAAGCATGGCGTTTCATGTTGGCTCTCTAGTTACCAAACTCCAGTTACGCTGGAGGGCTTATACATCATTGGGCATGACAAATGGTTGTGAGAATCTATACAACGTGATTCTTTTAAAGCGCCCATTAGAATATTTTCCGCTTCTAATTGAGCTAGAGATCTAAAACTTGTAGCCTAGGTAACATAAACAATTACGAGTTAAAATGAAATATTAGCAAGATGGCCGCACATTTAAAAATGGCGAAAGCATGGGCCATCTTTGTTTTTTTAAATGGGACACCCCATATATTATTGCATTTTCAGATTGTCTGAGAAAATGTAATAACAATGGTGCTTATAGTTGTATTTTAAATTGAGTAGGTAGGCTATGAGTTATAAACAAGTGAAAATGTGATTTTCAAACTTTAAAGACATTTACCACGAAAACGGCTCAAGATATCAGCAAACGGTTTACATGTCCCTATCTTAACTTTTCATCTGGTATCCTACTGTATAGTTGAAATGTTTATACAGGGTGAACAAAAATCTGATAATTTTCACCACCCTGTATAAACATTTCAACTCCATAATAGGATACCTCTTTAAAAGTTAAGATAGGGACATGTAAGCCGTTTTCTGATATCTTGAGCCGTTTTTGTTGGAAATGGCTTTAAAGTGGGAAAATCGTGATTTTCACTTGTTTATAACTCATAGCCTACTCAATTTAAACTGCAACTATAAGTACCTACCATTGCTATCACATTTTCGCAGACGATCTGAAAATGCAATGATGTATGGGGTGTCCTATTTAAAAAAGCAAAGATGGCCATTGCTTTCGCCATTTTTAAATGTGCCGCCATCTTGGTAATATTTCATTTCGACTCGTTATTATGTATGTTGCCTAAATTACAAATTTCAGATTCCTGGATCAACTAGAAGTCGTACTTTTTCTAATGGGCGCTTTAAAAGAATCACCCTGTATACAGAAAATGTTCTGGGTTTTCTCCCATTTCGCCCCCATTTCTCCCCCTGACCCTGAAGTTTTTTGCGATGCGTCGCTGGTAGATTCTAAAATACAATGTGAATTTTCTGACTTATTTAAAAACTTTTTGGTCTCCCATTGTTTTTTTTTTTTTTTTGATTTTGTAGCCGGTATCGAGAAAAAAAAACAACTTCCTCTGATTTGTTCAGAGTTCAGACGAAATTAAATTTTCAAAATGGTAAAACCGACTCTGGCTTTTTTTGGATAATTTCTTATTTACCATTAATTTGGACAGTTTAGTCGTCACTGACTGTTAAAAATCAAAGTTGGGATGACCCTGTGTGACTAATTGTTTGACTACAGTTTGACTGACCTATTAGGTAAGAGAAAAAAAAATACATCTTATAATTTCAACGCCCTGTAGATCGGTAACGAAGCGGTTGCGGGCCTATGTTTCTATGGAATTTTAGGCATAAAATAACCCAAATAATTACCTCCTTTCATATGTACCTACCTGGTATTTAGGAACACCCCTGTATATAGGTATTAATAGCTATTGAGTTTTCTTGTATCTATCTTTATTTTGTTAAAAAAAGCAAATCTGGGAAAAATCTATTTTTTAACGCAGTGTACCTATACATAATATAAAATGCCATGCATCTCAGAACCGGTATAGGTATGTGGCTTAAAGCATTGTTGCAGAGCACCGTCCATTTTAACTTTTAATTTTTCGAAAGAAAGTGAATTTAACTTAATTTATTTATTTCTATTGACTCCTAACATTTTTTTAAACAGGGTGTTCCTTGACTTAGTAATGACGCCATCGTCTATTTTTTTAAAATACGAATACTGCATGTATACCTACCTAAGTATAATACCTACAGACATCATTGCGGTTTATTAAAATTTTCCATTTTCAAACAAATTAGGTGTGAAATTGGAAATGAAATTCAACCCTTGGAAACGGTTGAATAGTTCCAATAACAGGAATAAATGTCCATTTTTGTCTTAGTTTTCATACATAGGTATACCTATATGTATACCCACATATGTGGTAGGTATCATACCTATACAGTGTCCGCCGAAAAGTTTTCACATGGCAACATTGCCAACATTGCACGGGCACGAGAGAGGCCCATTTAAGGAAAATAACCTATATGCAAGGGTAGGAGAGGAGTACGGACGAAGAGCCGGACAGAACGAGAAAAGTTCAAGAAAGAATAACAGCAGCTCTCCCTTCTGATCCGCCGGGCAATTGCATATCATCGGCAATGAGACGACCTTTTGTACGAACAATTTAATGGTCCTTCGAGCCGGATCACGGCTAATGTTTTAGCCCGTATACGCAATTATATCGTTTGATGCGACCGTGATCGGTCACCATGCATGGGGATAAACGAACACCGCAATTGCGATTAATAATTGTCTATATTACAGTGTCAAAAAAATGACAAATTAGGAGAGCTGTTGCTCTCTGACACCCTGATGCAAATTCGAAAACGTGAATCTAAGAGAAGAGAGAGCTGTTGCTCTTTTTGGAACTTTTATCGTTCTGTCCGGGCTCTCATCTTTCAAGTTCAAGTTTTTTTTCAGTTTCATAAGAAATTAACTTAAATTCAATTTTTATAAAAATAATAATAATATAATATAATAATAGGTATAAATATTTTTATAAGAATAAGCTTTGCACCAAAAGTGTAAAAAAAGTTTGTCAAAAATTTTATCGAATTTAATAATTTCCCCGTTTTAGTTTGTACCTACTACCCCTGTTAATTTTTACAATAATTATAAACATTATTAACTAATATTGCAGTCAAAATATTCAAAATTGAAAATTACAATGAAAGAAATGAACAAAAAGCTTAAATTTAAAAAGTTACCACTTTTTGGCCACCTGCGTGCCTATAAAAAAAGTAAAATTTTTTCATATAGGTATGACATTTCATTTTGGTGACTGTCTAACGAATTTTTACCAAATTTACCGCAAAACTCTTTTAGTTTCCTCTACAGGGTGTTTTGTAATTGAATGTCAATATTTAAGGGGGTGATTTTTGGGTCCATTTTAAGAAGAAAACTTCATAAGAACGTATGTCCTAAAAGTCTTAACTTTTGAGGTACAGGGTGGTAAAGTTTTTAAAAATAAATAATTTTTTCATTATATCTGTAATACCGCTCTGGATATTTTAATGAAATTTAATAGACAGGAGGTATTACTCATCAAGAGGCATTTTTTCATGTACCTCCCACATTTCGTTTCATCTCCACTAGTCACATCTTGCAGAATTTTACCTGCATATTTTTATATTTTTTTATTGTCATTTAACGACAATCTTGTGACCATGTAGAGAAACAGATTTTATTTTTTTAGGCGAAAACCGTGCATCGGGCTGAAATGGGGATTCCAAAAATGATTTCTATTTGAACAGAAATCAGTGGCGTACTATCAATGTCTGCCAAAATATGCAGGTAAAATTCTGCACGATCGTGCACCATCGTCACTAATGGTAATAAAATTAAACGTGGTACATGAAAAAATGCCCCTTGATGCGTAATACCTGATACGAAATTTCATTAAAATATCCAGAGCGGTTTTATAGATATTCCGAAAAAATGATTTATTTTAATGAAACTTTACCACCCTGTATCTCAAAAGTTAAGACTCTTAGGACATACGCTCTTATGAAGTTTTCTTCTTAAAATGGGCCCAAAAATCACCTCCTTAAATATTGACATTCAATTACATAACACCCTGTATAAAGATCATGATGGTTTTTGTAATTTTGAAGTTTTAAACGCAATTTTCTCTGGAACTAAAATTAATATCATGGATCTAATGTGCTCAAATTTTTTTCTATTGAAAAGCACAAATTTACGTAAAAAAATTTTCAAAAAAAAATGTAAAACAAAAAAATTCCCTTAGGTATAGATATACCTCTGTTGCGAACTTTTTGGCGGGCACTGTATAGGTATAAGTAAAATAATAATAGCTATACCTAAGTCTATATACGCCGCGGTTATTCAAAATCTGAGTTATAGCATATATAAGTAAAATACTTCCTTTAATTTTAACACGATTTTAATCTGATCAAAATTGTTGTTTAGGTAGGTATAATTATTGTGAGAATATTATTTATGGTTACACAGTTTTAATTCGTTCCCTATCTATAGATATACCCAACTGACATTACTTAAAAAATAATTTCGAAAGAGCGGCAAGCATCAGAAACTTACGTTTGGAGGAACATTTTCACTGAAGCGGCAAACATGTCCCTCCATGCAAACTATATAGGTTTCTGCTTGCCGTTTCTCCGAAATTGCCTTTTTTGTAATGTCAGTTTGATACTACACATTATTTCGATCGTGCTAGGTATAAGTACCTATACCTATAATATCAAGCATGATTCGTAACTCCTGTCAAAAATTATTGCCTTAATAAGGGGTTAAGTACTTGAGTGCTGGATGAAATTTCAAGAAAAAAGTCATATAAACACGCACGCCTGCATGGCAGGGACTTTGTTCAAAAGATTCATATAGGTAGCAGAGTAAACTATAAAACCAGATCCGAAGTGCGCATTAGGCAGCCCATTTGAATTTTATGGAAAATAGTTGTTTTTATTGAATAATTTTTGTTACATTCAAAATTTTTGGTAACAATTGTTGGAATAAACCTTGGATGAAACTCAATTTTCTACAAGTTTGCTTGCAAATTACCTTTTTTTCTCTACGAGCGATACTTTTTGAATTAAATAACCTGAAAAAATCTGATAAATTTTCATCAAGCACCCTCTGTACAGAAAAAAACACATACCTACTCAACGCGGGAATATAAATTATGTAGGTAGGTATATATGTGAAATGTTCTTCTTTGTTTTGGGTTTTAGGTTCGATGTTAAAATATTATTTTTCAAAAATATTTTTATAAAAATGAAACGTTTCGAGACCGATTGGTCTCTTGTTCACTCATAAATAATTGTAAAAAATATGTAAAAACTTACAAATACTTTAAAGGATCATAATTATTATATTAAAATGTCGTAAATGGTGTGTTTTTAAATTTAAATTTTAGAAAAAATATAAGTAAATTAATTTTGATCTTGATTTTGACATTTTATGTGTCTGCTTTTGTTATAGGTATATAGGTAGGTACTACACGAAACGTTAGGACATAGGGACACGTAAGCCGTTTTTAAATATCTTGAGCTGTTTTCTTTGTAATTTGAAAATCGCGATTTTCACTTGTTTAATTACTCGATAGGTACCTACCTACCTAACTCGTAAACTATACAGGATGCACCATGTATCCTTCTCTATATTGCTATCTCCTGAACGCTAAGAGATACAGGGTCGGTTAAATTAGAGAAAAGATGCACAGTTTTGTGCGGCCACCTCGAATTCGTCAAAACATGCAAGATATCTGTGACTGCTCCTGAAATATCCTGAAAAAACTGAAAAATCGAGATTTCTTATTTTCGTCATATCTTTTTTATTATTGGAAATTAATAAATAATTTTTTGTAGGCTTACATAAGCCGTTAAGAGCTATCCATCTGACATTTCAAAAATTTTCAAGGCCTACTAGATCCAAGAGTTTTCACAGTCAACTTTCGTTTTTCTTATGGCCGCCCTATTATTTTTTTATGTCGTTCGATATGAAAAAAATAATGGAAACCAAAAATTAATACACTTAAAAAAAATTAATTTTTATTCTTCTTTTTTCAAAGAAAAACCAAAAAAAAATCGTCGAAAAACGTCAACATTTGTAAAATACGCCGAAATAGTGCTTGCTTTATGGTTTTTTAGTTCTATCCATGAAATTCGGTCTTAAAAGTTGTTTTTTTTTGTAAAGAAAAAAGAAGAATAAATTTTTTTTTTATTTAATTTTTGAAGTTTAACAATTTTTAGTTTTTTTTATTTTTTTATACCGAACAACATAAAAAAAACAATATTGGGCCATAAGAAAAACGAAAGTTGACTATGAAAATCCTGGGATCTAGTCGGTTTTGAAAATTTTTTAAATGTCAGATTGGTAGCTCTTGCCGACTTATGTAAGCCCACAAAAAATTATTTATTAATCTCCAATAATAAAAAAGATATGGCAAAAATAATAAATCTCGATTTTTGAGTTTTTTCAGGATATTTCAGGAACGGTCACAGATATTTTGTATGTCTTGACTGATTCGAGATGGTCACAAAATTGCGCTTCTTTGGACTTGTTTAACCGACCCTGTATCTGTTAGCGTTAGGAGATAGCAATATAGAGAAGGATACATGGTACACCCTGCTGTACTCGATCTAAATTCCAATTATTGTAAAAACCTCCTGTATTCGATTTTCTCAGACAATTTAAAAATATGATTATATAGGTAGGTACAGTGAGTCCAAATAAGATAAAGGAAGGGATTGGGATAATATTGGGAACGGTAATAAGAGATACGAGGTCGGTTAAATTAGAGATACCTACTTGATTAAATTGAAATAAAATTTCGGAAAACTTCAGGCGTGAAAATGGTGAAAAAACAAACCAAAAATCTAGATACCTATACCTATTTCATTTCAGTCGTATCTTTTTCCTTATTGAAAATTAATTAAATTTTTTTGGCGATTTCAAAAAGCTTTGTCATCGAAAGCTATCCATTTGACATTACAAAAATTTTCAAAGCCGGCTAGGTACCTAGTCCAGGTATATTAGATCCCAGAGTTTACAAAGTCGTTAACTTTTGTTTTTCTCATGCGGTGCCATATTGTTTATTGATGTCGTTCGGTATGAAAAAAATCATGGAAACCAAAAATTAATAAAACAAATAAATTAATATAACAAAACAATTAATTTTGGCTTCTTTGATTTTTTTTAATGGCGATGAATGACATGAAAAAAAAACAATATCTTTTTGAGACAAGGCTCATTCTTTCTCATCTGGAGCCAGCTGATGGAACGAATTCACCCCAGTGCTGTCTTCGGTGTAAAAAATCCACTTGCGATGACTTATCCAACTCATCTCTGGAGTTCATCCATTGAATAGTTTTCAGAAGCGCGCGGACTGAGGCTAGTAAACTTCTCTCCTATAAAAGGTGTATGAACTTCCTCCTAATCTCTGTAAGTAGATCTCCATAGTTTACTTTCCGATAGATTTACATGTCGTTGTAGGTATTTATAGATGGCGAATCACAATCTAACTCTTAGAACACCATCTCAGGGGTGCCTGAGGACTCGGTGTTGTTATCTCCGCTATTGCTTGCATGTATACCTAATACATACTATAGGTACCTTATTAGAAGTAGGTATATTTTTGATTATAATCTAGGCACTGAGGAAATTTATTTTTTCGAAAAGTTTTTGCATTGTCTCAAACCTATAGAAACCATGCAATAACCATGCAAAAGAGGATTTATATCTGCTTGCGTATATTTATTCGAAGGTGGTACCTATTTTTATAAGCAGTAGTAAAAGTTTTATTTGTAAAAGTTGTTGACTGACAAAAGGTTTAAGATATGGTAAACTCCCAAAAAAAAAAGAAACCATGCAGGTTAATCCATGAACTAGTTTCATGCGAGGTTCAAATATTTAATCACAGTGAAATAAAAAATAAACTTTATACCTAATATTACAGTTTGAAATATACCAGAAAGGCAATAAAAAATATCCCACACTTAAATACTAGCTAGTTATAACTAAAAAAAAATTACTGCAAAATTTATAAATTTTACAGTAACGAAATCTAGGATAATTCGAGGGAACAAAATTACCCCTTCATTTAAGAAAAACCCCTGGATTATATCTCACTTCCCACCTTGATTGATCTCTATTATACATATACGCAGAGGGCTTAAGGAGTGCTTTAGGCTTACAGTGACGTGACTACGGACGTTCTGCAAGTAATTGGGCCTCTATTGGGCTTTGATTGAAGCTCTGAGTGCCTTTCGTGCTCCAATTATCAGTCGAATAGCTCAATATAACGTGCCAAACTTCAATTTTAGTCCTGGCGATGATTGAAATAGGAAACATGGAGAGTTTATTACGGAATTCTTTGGTGGGTATATAGGACAGAGGATATACACTTATACCTGAGTAAATATGCCTAGAGTGACTTTGACATTAGCTCAGGATTTAACAAATTTATTATACTTATAGGAAGGGGTGACCAACCACAATAAAAGATCTATTTTAAGGCAGTTGGTCCATTATTTAGTAAGTATATATAAGTAATATATGTCTTGAGATTTTTTTCTTATAGGTAGATACCTATATATAGGTATAATTCGTAGGTAGGTCAATATATTTATTGAATTATATAAACAGTGATTCTTTTTGTCAGTTATTATTATTGTTATAAGTACTTAGTTCCTAGTTTTATTATACATACCTATACCTTACTTATAATTTTTTTAAGCAGTATGAAGTCCAGCGGCATCGCGGCAACTGCGCGGACTCATTAACTGTGTCAGACAATTTTTAGTCAATTTTAATTAATTCTAGATTACCTTGTTAAAATTGATTTGAAAATTCAACATTTTCAAATTTGTTCTAGCTGACGTATCCATAAGGATTCTCTTTCAAATCCACCAAAACTGATGTCGTTCATTATACAACAATGTCTGGCATAATAGATTATAGCATAGCTATAGCATTAGAGATCACCTATGGTGGCGGCAGCTGCCCATGAAAAGGTGTCTTAATAATTGCTATGAACTTTTCGAGATCCCACACTTCGATGATCACGCCCTGACCTTCCTGAGGGCGAATTTTATATCATACCCCTCACACCTAATAGAAGCTCCATAATACGCATCCATCAACACAATCTATAGAAACGAGCTTTCACGAAAACGACTAGAAAATTTAAAATTCATTTATTCTTCATTAAATCAAGCTGATTTCTTAACTCTCCATTACTTAATAATTAGAAGAAAACTAAACTACCTATATAGAGCTATTTTTGATATAATATTTATAATACTTATTAGGTATATGGTGACAAGTCATATTATGTGCTCCAGTTCTATAGATGAACTTTTCCCTCCCTAAATTTACTAACACCAGATTGGTCCCTTATACCTACTATACACTATAACCCCTAAGGAGTCGATTTAGAACTAATCAGTCCAGTTGGTAAGCTGAACTCGAGCTAAGGGTTGTGTGTAATATAATAATGTGACATCTACATCACCTATTATGGTTTCACGGGACACCCATAGGGTTATTAAGATACGATGGAGAGTTTCAAGGGTGGGATAATAATTTTTTAGCCTAATGAATGATCTGTCATATGAAATGTCATATGGGAAGTGATAGGTAGGTAGGGTATAATGGATTTGTTTCACGTTTAGTGAAGTTATGAAGTGATCTATATACGAGGCGATTTTGGAGTATTATTATCGGTGTAGGTATAAAAAGGAAGACAGTGCCGGGCCGTTTATAATCCCTCCTACCTCCCCTGAGAAATGTGGTACAAAAAATAAATTCAATTGCATGAATTTTAATATATTTTGACATAAAACTGATCTGTCAAAATGTCGAAGTTGACGTTTATAGTTCCTGTCAAATTAAAATCACCCTAAAAAGGTGAGGAGATTTCCATTCTTTGTTCGTAACATGCACTCTTTTGAGGTTTTGAAATATACCAAAAAAAAAAGGGGGGGGGGGTATGCGAAATACGTAAGGAGGGGAGTTCTGAACTTATTTAAAAAAAAATTTCATGCAAGTTAGTGCAAAACTCTTAACACTTTTCATCTTTTAATACAGGGTGTTTCTTAACACCATGGTAATATTTAAGGAGGTTATTCTTGCGGGCCCATTTTGAGAAAAAAAACTGCATTTAAACGTATGTCATATTAAAAGTATCAGCTGTTGAACTACAGCGGGTGTCAAAAATTTTATTAAAAAAATTATTTTTTATTAATTATTCAAACATTTTTGTATCGACTTTGATGAAACCTTTAGCATTATTAAGAGGCTGCTTTAGTATTATTGAATAATTAATAAAAAAGCAATTTTTTAGTAAAATTTTGACACCCACTGTAGTTCAGGACAGTTACACTTTCATAGGACTACGTTCGTATACTAAAATTTTTTTCTCAAAATGGATCTAAGAATAACCTCTTTAATAAATATTAGCATGTATTAAGTATACCACTCTGTATAATACATTGCTTCTACCTTACCTTACATCTCTTATCAAATTTATTGGTCCCAACTATACCTAAGTCCCAATTATTCTATGGAGAATGACTGCGTCTCGAAATGTCAGTTACTTGCTCGTCAACTGGTTCTGGATGTCGATCGGTACTTTTTCTACTTCTACGAACAGTCGATTTATCTCCAGCTAATTTGACCTCATCGTTAAATATGCATGCGTAAGTCGTCTACGCCCTGTTTCACCTTATCAAATTCACCAGAATCTTCCATTTTTTGCTGGACTTCTGCTACTAATTTATACTCTGAAACCTTATTTCTGCTGCTGCATTATAATTTTCTGCCTTTATGGAACAATTTCTAATATTCCATGTCTGTCTTCGAACATTAATAACTTTATCTGTTCTAACATCTTGTTACCTAATTTATTCACTCGATACCTTATTATTGGCCTTATTATTATTTTTCTTAATTATTATCATCTTTTCTACTACTAAGTACTCAAATTTAGCATTACATCCCGTTTCTGACACCAGTGTAACGGCTTTCTCTTTCTTCTCATGATTACTTTTACAATAATACGTAGAAAAAATTACTTCTCGAAAGAGATTTAGCTTCACATTTTGTCACTTCCTCTTATTCATCAAACACGCACTTATTTGAACACATGATGAATTGCTATTTTTGTCTAGTATCACTCTAACTCGACTTTTACTAACTTCTCTTCTATAGAACAGATTATTGACTTACTATGCCTGTCGAACGCGTTCCTTATATATATATATATGGTTGGTTAGTAAATATTTTTCAAAGAACTGTCGCTAACAACTGCTACGCACGCATCCCGAAATAGAAAATGTTCCGTATAGCCTCGGTTCACTCTAGAGTGACAGCCTAAGATTCTGATTCTAGCAGGTCGCGAATATAAAAAGAAAACGAACAACAAAACAGCAGGCGTATGATCCATAACCTCAATTTTGTTTAAAAAAATCCTGTCCATTCTGTGTGTGCATGTAGGTAATACTCTCGCAAAAATATTTAGCTATGAAACAAACCAGGATATTTTTATGAATTTTTCGCACTTTCTATCCATTAGTATGGCATTTTTATGATGCAGATAGCTGCAACCGTTTTTTTTTTCGTTAGTGTCTTTCTGTCGATATTTGCAATGAATAACATTCTTAAAGAAAAAAAAAATTCTGCGCTTTCTCACAGGATTTCTGCGCATTTCTGAGTGTCAGAGTAATAATAATAATTAAACCTGAAAGAATCAAAAGTAATGAAAAAATTTTCATCAAGAAAGTTACAAGTTCTTTTAAATAATGTTACGGGGAGAAACTATCAGACCTGAAAATACGGCAATTGATTATGGCGCCAATGTTATTGTGACGCCGACAAGGTTTCCTGAATCCCTGAAGCGAGATTGGTCGAGAATTAGACACTGGAGCTTTCGTTTTAATGATTCTCGAATGACTAACAGCACAAGATTTCAAATCTGAATAGAGAATCATAAAAACGAACATTTGAGCAGCGTAAAAAGCCATAAGCGAGCGATTTCGAAAATATAGAAGGAAGGATCGAGTCAATTCCTGTAGGAATAGAAATATTCGCGAAGGCTTCGAATGGCTTGCTGTATAGCTAGGTAGTTACTTTCTTTCGAATTATACTATGTATACAGGGGGTGAGGCGCGAGAACCTTAGGGCATTTTTATATGGAGAAGTCCTGGGAGTAGAAGTCTAAAAATTTGTATGCGAATAATTTTGATTTTGACGAGCTGGACTAAAATATTTACAACCCCTCACCATTTCCGGTTATACCGGAAGTTGCCATCAACTTTCTTATTTTAAATGGGACACCATGTAGGTATATTATTGCATTTTCAGATTGTCTGAAAAAATATAATAAAAATGGTGTTTGTAGTTCAAAATTGGAACGAGTGGTTTATGAGTTATAAACAAATGAAAATCGCAATTTTCCATTTTCAAAGCAGCTTAGGTCGAAAACGGGTCAAGATAAATGAAAACGGCTTACATGTCCCTATCTTAACTTTTCACGTAGTATCTTATGGTGCTGATGAAATTTGTATACAAAGTGATGAAAAATCAGCGATTTTCAAAAAAAATTATAAAAAATATTTTTTTTTGTAGGTACTTTAGCTTAGTACTATATAAAAAGTTAGGATAGGGACATGTAAGCCGTTTTCCGATATCTTCACCCGTTTTCAAGCTAAGCTGCTTTGAAAATGGAAAATTGCAATTTTCATTTGTTTATAACTCATTAATTGGTCGTTACAAATTTGAACTGTTAACATCATTTTTATTACTTTTTTCCAGGCAATTTGAAAATGAAATAATATACAGGATGTCCCATTTAAAATAAGAAAGTTGATTGCAACTTCCGGTATAACCGGAAATGGCGAGGGGTTGTAAATATTTTAGTTTAGCTCGTCAAAATTGAAATCATAAATGTACAAACTTTTAGACTCTACTCCTAACACTTCTCCATATAAAAATGCCCTAAGGTTCTCGCGCCTCACCCTATATGAAATTACTTGGAGTACCTATACAGTGCATTTCTTTTTCAATACACCATAGGGATTTACATGTAAAAAATGGACCTCGTGTTAATGGTTTTCCTGGGGTAAATTTCTGAATTTTTTTTTTGTGGAATCTTGAAACACAGTATTCTACACCTTATTTTGAAGATCTGCTACCACTGGGAGCAATACTTATTTAGATAAAAATTAAAAAGTGGAACCATTTCTACTGATTTTTTAAAATAGGTTGCCATGCTCGTTCACTGACATCTATCACTCCTGTGACATTTTAATCATTACATAATTATTATTTAAATCAATTTAAACAACAAAATCAAACAAAGTAGCTACTAGCTACCTAAGAATACCTAACTTATGCTTAGCAAAAGACAGAAGGGAACACAGCGTGTATTAAACAATTTATTTGTAAAACAATAAATTAAAAATCTAAATCAAATATTCAAACTGTCGTCCAGAAGCTGCTAAACAATGTCCTAATCTTTCCCGAAAATGCCGCTTTACATTTTGTAATTGTCTAACAACTATTATTGTATTAGAAGCTTCATTAATTCTTTGCTTTAGTTCTTCCAAATTGTTTGGTCTTTCTCTTATGTCGTCAAAAACTTGAAAATTAATTAAAATGTCATAGGCTTGATAGATGTCAGTGAACGAGCATGGCAACCTATTTTAAAAAATCAGTAGAAATGGTTCCACTTTTTAATTTTTATCTAAATAAGTATTGCTCCCAGTGGTAGCAGATCTTCAAAATAAGGTGTAGAATACTGTGTTTTAAGATTCCACAAAAAAAAAATTCAGAAATTTACCCCAGGAAAACCATTAACACGAGGTCAATTTTTTACATGTAAATCCCTATGGTGCATTGAAAAAGAAATGCACTGTATAACTGAATTGAAAACCAGGCCAGAGACCGGTCAGGCTATATTGAATCTCAGCAGCGTTACTAGCGAAATTTTGATTGAAGCAAAATTTAATTTGAAGTTTAGAAGTGCTGTTGCAGTTTAATGTAGGTAATTATTTAAATAAATAAAGGAATTAGTACTGCTTGTCATTTTTCTCATTATTTATCGAATCAATATCTAATGTAAAAAGAAATAATTTTACTAATTTTCGTCAATGAAATTTTAAAAATATTCCACACGTCGTAGGTATATACTTCCTTTACCTACATAATGAAAATGGCGGGTCATTAAAGTAACAAGTACCTGCCTACCTAACTGATTAAAACTCAACTTTGTAACTTCTAACATCAATCAATCTAGCTGCATGACAGTTTAAAATATAAATGCGACAATCATTTTTCTATGCGCAACACCAATTTTACCTATAGGTATGCACCTACAAGCATTTCTGAACATAATATATTCCCCATATAAGAAACCATTGCGTGAACATTGTTGATTTACTTCGACATCTACAAGCTCATGTTTGAGGGGAATTTACTAATGACTTCGGTTAGTCTACATCTACACCACAGAACATGTTCTTATAGGCATAGGCCAGAGGAACACCCAGCCTTAGCCCGATCTCATTCATAATTCATGAATTATAAAAGGAAATTTACGAGCTCCCGGTCTTCAGGTTACCTACCTCTGTTGGTTTTTAATCAAATTTAAGCATGGAAATCATAATAGATGGAATCACACAACCGTATAACATGATTGTAGGTAGGTAGGTACGAGTACTAGAACTGCATGGAAAGTTCATTCATTTTTAATGAACTATCTGGTATGATTTAGTAAGACCGAAAACACAGGATGTTTCAATTTATGATACACATCAAATTTGTGTCAGAAATATTAATTTTCATAAATTAATTGGAGAACAAAAGCAGTATCATAGGGTTACTTATTTCTGCCTTTTTAATTAATAAAGGTAGTACACCTACCTGACTCTACCTACCTACCTGCATATTTACTTTATTTTCGTTGAAAAAATCAATTACTTGTTGTAGGTATTATTCCTAAGCGAACCATTAACGTATAGAGACATGGCCGATTATTGACATCTAATACATGAATTTCTCATATCTACATCCATAATCTATGATGTAGGTATAAAAGAAGGAGCAATTTGTGTTATTCATTTATGAAGAATTCATTACTTGATTTGTCCTAGAGATTACATTTATTTATTCGATTCTATTATCTGATACAACCGATATTAGCCTATTTTGGATGATTGTTACTTTTATTGTAACTTCATAAAAAAATTAATGTATAGACTGTCAGCCAAACAACGTTGAAAATCCATACAATTATGATGGTCATACCTACACAAAATACTTACTTACCATATTTCTATTATAGAAGCTATAAACTGAAACTTGAAAATATACAGGGAGTCCGAGATACCAGGTGATACATGGAAATCTCGGAAACCGCGTAAGAGATACGAGGTCAGTTAAATTAGAGAAAAGGCTGCACAATTTTATACTTATTAAGAATCTGAAAAAAAATGGATTTTCGGGTTTGATAATTTTTTTAAATATCTCTTGACGACTTATTTGTAAGGGCATGCGAAAAATAATTCATTTATTTTCAATAATAAAAAAGATAATGGCTAAAATAAGAAATAGTTATCTTTTAGTCATCCCACAATATATCAAAATTAGTGGGGAAGTGATAAAATTTAATGTCAAGAATACCCTTTTTTCTTGATTCAAGCTTTCGGCTCGTTTATTTTTGCCATCATCATGAATCAATAACATGTTAAATAAAAATTCAACAAGTAAATGGAAGGAAACATGTTGATAAATAATTATTAATCTCACATTTTATGTAAATAAATACCTAATTTTTCTTTCAATTTACTTGTAATTTTATTTTAGTTATTTATGCAACAAGTGCATAAAGTGGTACTTTTTTTCACGACTGGGAAGTATGAGCCGCAGGCGAATGCGGCAATCCCAGAAGTGAAAAAAAGGCACTTTATGCATATGTTGCATACAAAATTTTATCTACGAGTGACTTAAATTAGAACGAAAAGTTATTATTATAAAAAAAAAACTTTCCAATGCATTCATATCTTATGCAAGTGTTTCTTTGAAGCTATTAACGCTTTTTTCATCACGTCAGTTCATAAAGGTGACATATTGCTTAATATTCGCTTCTTTAGATTTTTGAGGTAGGTACCTAACAGATTTTGTGCAGCCATATTTGATTGAAAAATAATTTCTTCTGGGGTAGAAGATATTTCATTCATTGAATCATCTACAATGGTATCCATTTTAGGTATAATAATTAAACGACACACAATATTAATTGTACATAGATCTCGCGCTCTGCTAATAAACTACGTTTCTCTAGTATAGGTGCATGGTGTCAATAAGCCGCGAGCACGGAGCACCAAGCATTAGGAGCGGTTGGCGTCGGGATGCAATAATGTAATCCAGCGATCAGCGTCTCGTGTATCAGCGATCGCCGAATCGAGCCGCTCCGCTGACTAGAACTTGTACTGTACTTGGTTCGTCACTTCGTCGTGCAGTAACTTGTCATCAGATTTAGCGTTAAATAATGAACCGCTACGGCACTTTATTTCACCCGAAATTCTTTATTTCACTCTTCAAGATAATCATACATTTTATGAACTAAGAAACGTCTAAAAAACTGCATTTTATGAATCACTCGTAGATAAAAAATGTTATAGATTCCTAACGATGACCAAGATAAACGAGCCGAAAAGCTTGAATCAAGAATAAAGTATTCTTAACATAAAATATCAACACTTCCCCACTAATTATTATTGTTTAAAATACGAAATTACAATTTTTCAGTTTTTTTCAGCATGCTGAATTTTTCAAAAATTTAGTTTCCGATTCTTAATAAGCATGAAATTGCATAACTTTTCTTCCATTTAACCGATCTGCTATATCTATCTCTCACGGTTTCCGAGATCCCCACCTGTTTGATAGATGTCATTGCATGATTATTATTAACAAGCAGCCGATCACTAATCTGAAGATCGTTTTGCATCCTTCTTAAGAGTACGATAGTGACCGAGTTATCACTCCTACCTAAAAACACATGTCGAAATTTGTTCTACAATGCGAACGCATGCAAACGTTCGTCAGATAACTGACCGGCTTATTAAAGATGAACTTATTTTTAAAGTTGCCAATGAAGAGCTTGACAGATAATCGAGAAAGTGAATTTCTTAATTTATTTAACATAGGTAGATAATACTGCCAAAAATTAATAGGCGAGAAACGGTGCTTATCATATAAGTATATTCAGATCTCTTGTTTCAGCCTCCTGCATGCGGTAACCATATAGTTACACATCTTTTCTTCTCTATTATGTAATTCATTTTCGAGATCACCCATTTTTATATTTTTGTGAGTTAATAAAATATTTATTAACCTCTCACTACAGGGTGATTTATAATAAGTAGGTGTAAAATATTTTGGCTACTTGTTCGGGAATCATTAAGAAAAAATTCATATAAATGTAGGTTCTATTTTTCTTTTGTATACAGGGTGATCAGTTAAATGTATGGAGCGGCTATATCTCGGGAACTGTTGGTCCTATTAGACCCTCAAAGACCAAGAGAAATTCATGGAAAATATTTTCAAGACGACCGTATACTTCCGTAAATATCGGAAGTGGACACCTACTTCGTATACTTCGTTATTTTAAAGTGAAAATAGTTTTTTTTTACTTTCAAAATAGTGTAGGTACATGGGAAACGGCTATAGTTAAATATCGCAAAACGGCTTACATGTCCCTATGTATAAGAAATCCAACTACACTGTATAGTGTAACACGCTAAAAGTTACCATAGAGACATGTAAGCCGTTTTCCAATATATTAAGCCGTTTCCGATGTAGGTACATTGTTTTGACAATGAAAAATTGCGATTTTCACTTGTTTATAACTCAAAACTACTCAACTAACACGGCAATTGGTTAACCACCTGGTATAAGACCCACCACCGATCTGATCTGCATTCTATTTAGTTGCAGTATCTGTCTGGCAAGGTTTTGAGAGAGCTCCTTGATCATCACCTTGCAATGTTTGTTTCCTGTTATACGGTTCCAGTGTGCTCCATGTTGGGTTTTTACCCACTGAGCCACCGCCCCGCGTACAGTGTTCCTTGGGATGCCAAACACTGGTTCGGGCCCAGTGTAGTTCATCCCAGCGCCTTTATTGGCTAGTTGAACTGCAACCTCATTACCAGGCGTCCCACGGTGACCCGGAACCCAAACTAGTGTCACCACGTTGCACCTGGCTAAGTCAATGAGGTCTTGCAGGCATTCCCAGACCAGTTTTGATCTGATTTCATAAGCTGCAAGGGCTTTCAGGCTAACATGAGTCCCCAGTGGCACGTCATACTTATGTCTAGAAAATTTTTTATCTGAGGCCTACGACCAACAATTCCCGAAATATGGCCGCTCCGTATCCTTTGGTATATAACTGGATCAGCCTGTATACAAAAGAAAAAGGGAAACTATACATTTGTATGGAAAAAAAATTAAAATGACTTTCCGACAAGATTCCAAAATATTCTACACTCATTATAAATCACCCCGTATACAGGGTGTTTCATTAATCAGTGCAAAATAACGTGAAGATTTTTTGATATTTTTTTTTGTCTAAATATTTTTTTCAAAGCTTGGCCTGAGAAGTACATCAGCCTCTTGAAATGAGGTAAAAATTTCCCAATAATTTTCCATTATTTTTAAACGACTAGAAATTAACGAATAACTTCCACGATCTAAAAGTGCCAAAATTACCGCATCAAAAAGCTTCGATAGGTGCATTAAAAAAAATGCAAACGGCATTTGTTTGTCCATTATTTTTCCACGTTTGTCCATCCGAAATTTTGTTTGTTCGCCCTCCAAAAAAAAGTAGAAACCGAATTAGAATAAATGACACAGCATCACCAAATGCGAATTCTTATAAAATCAAACGGCATTCGTTTTGGATGTCAAAAATTTTAAATATCAAATTGTTTAATTTGTCAGCAAAGTTTTCTTAATGGCGGAGAAATGAAAATTTTGGTTGGACAAACGCGGACAAATCGAGGACAAACAAATGTCGCTTGAATTCTATTTATAAAAATTCGCATTTGGTGTTGCTGTCAATTTTTTTAATTCAGTCGTAACTTCTTTTTCTGAAGGTGTACAAACAAAAATTTCGGTTCGACAAATGGAAAATCCACAAATTTTTTGCAGAAATAAAACTTTCCTACTCACAACTAGGTAAGTTTTTGAGACGGGTGCGTACCCTCGTTGACACCAACTTTTGTAGACTCACCTTCTTTGTGGCTGTCAAGGGGTTGGACCGCTATCAAGTGGGCCGACCGGTTTGCCAATGATAGTGGTCAGAGAGGTGTGAGGCACGCAGATTCGGGGACTGCTAAGAGTAGAGCCCTCTTTATGTGAAATTCAGTGTTGGGGTGGTCAAGGGTGATAAATATGAACACCAAAGTTATGATTAAAATTATTTACTAAAATAAAAATAAAATAAAAATACACTACTGAGATATCACTTAATTGTTTCATTATCTACTACTAAATTTCGATTATAAAAACTGATATGCAAAGTTTAAAAGAAAAAATTAATTTTAGAAAAAAGAAAAAAAAACTTTAAGAAAAAAAACTATCTTACGTACAACGTACAATCTGGCTCTAATCAACTACCATTTTATTTGTGGGAATAGTGCTGTGGCGGTACCTGATCTGATTAATTTAACTTATAGTTTCACAGGTGACGTTAATAAAAAAAATCAAAAATAAAATTTCTTTAAATAAAATAAAAAAAAATAAAACTAATAAAAATCTTTCGAACGGAAAAACAGTAAAGTTCTAGTGTTAGTCTCATCGACTTACTACTTAGACGTAGCCCTTGGATTGCCCTTTCTGTAGCTCTGACTGCAGCTCTGCTGGGTATCTCCCCGTCAAAGGAACAAACTCACTCACTCGCGTTTACTTTAAATTCTCGCGCGGACGCCCTGACCGTCCTCTTCGGTCCCCGAAACACCACTAACTTTTTGGTTTCTAAGCCCCTTTCCAAATCAGTTACTCTTTCTCGGGTTTCGAAATGTGATTTTCACTGGAGTGTTGCCACTTTGACTTTTATTTACCGGTCGTCCAGTTACTTGACGTAGGTAAATAAAAGCTAGGTGCATTCTGATAGGAAAATGACAACCATGCGAGTTGTTCAAGTTTACCTATCCTTCTGCAGTCAGCGTTACATTAAAAAATTCAGCTATCGTCATTAAATTTTTGCCGCGGTGGTTGTTTCTTAGCCTAGTTAAATTGTTTTTGCTTTTCGTTCACGACGCTTAATATTGCTTAAAAATTAAATATGCAGTATTTCGAAATTGTGCAATTTCATTGACTCCTGATTAAGTAAAATATGTAATTTAATTATAATTTATTTTCTTTTTAAAACTAAGTAACTATGCCAAAAAATACCGCGACTATCCTGGCTCTGCCACATTTTCATATTAAAAAATTTAAAAAAATGAATTGTCAAGCGGTGAAACAGTGGAAAGTGGATTAAAGTTTGCAGGAAACCTATAATCTCTTATTTTTATAGTTTTCGAGAAAGTTAAAAAATCTCTATGGCAATTTTTCCCCTTGTAAGGATTCCTATACTATTTCACAATTTTTTTTCCTGATCATATAATACCTAATGTTTGCTATAGGTAGGTATACCTACATACACAGAGAAAAGAAATTGTTTGGTTGAAAGAAAAATTATTCAACTTAAACAAATTTGTTGTTTCAATAGAGAGAAATAAAAGTTTATTTGAATTTTTTCAATTATTTGTTTGAAATTTCAGAGGGTAGACTTTGTTGAATCAAACAATATTAATGTTGCAATATTCAATAAAATTTATTTGAATCAAACAAATTCCGTTATTCAATCAAACATATATTGTTTTCAATAACAGGAAGCATTCTTTAACTTAACTTTTCGCTTGTTTATTTGAAATAAAATATTATTTGATTTTAAACTATAATTTATTGAACCAAATAATTTTACATTAAAAAATTTAAAGAAATATTTGTTTGGTTTTGTCAATATCCCCGTGGGTAAAAGGTTAGGTTAGGTATATAAAAATAGATTTATAATAATAAGGCATTACTTATACTTTTTATTGTCAAAAAACAGTAATAAGTTAACTACAAAACAACAGAGCCAACCTAATCATTCGTAATCATAAAATATTAATATTGCAACATTTGTACCTTAAGTAATAAGTAGGTATACGTTTTCTTCCCACGAGAACAATAATTTTCATTTTCATTGGTGACGGATTTCAAGTTTCAGCTGGTCAGGACCATCGGACACATCTGCAAATGATTTGGCTTCTTCTAATAATTCATAGAGGAGAAATCTCGTATTTTCGTCTAAAACAGAACGATATTTTAAATTCCTTAATTCTTGTAGCAAGTTTGCAATATAATGGAAGAGATATCACACAAATAAGCTACGAGGTAGAGTACTTACCTTCAAATTTTAACAAGTGCCGTGTGCATCAGATTGTATTTGCGGACAGAGATTCTCCAATATCCATTAGGTAGGTAGGTATATCCATCTATTAGGTATTACTGTTCCGCTGTTACAATACAACACACTGAACACACAAAACAGCAACTAATATTTATACCTATTCGCCTATTCCAATAAATTATTATTCACTAATTAGTATTACTGAAAACAATGCGGAATTGATGAACTAACTCCATACCACGCCATGATTTTACACTAACAACCAACACCATCAGTCAGTCACCAACCCTGCTGGGATAGTGTAGTCCTTCCAGTCGCCACCAGAGGAAACAGACGCTACATCACGTGATGTACAACAACAAATCTATGACAAATCAAAAAAGTTAATGCTTGATTCAAAGTTTTATTTATTTCTCTGTCAATGGGTAGCGTTAATTAAAAGCAAACAATTCCTTATTTTTATTTTGATTGTTAGTTTATTTGGATCGATAAAATACTTCTTTCTTTCAAACAAATTTACGGTAAAATATTCTTATTTCAGTCAAAATTATTTTTATTTCAATGAAAAGCATAAGTTCTTATTGCAATAGTGAAATTATTTAGAACAAAATAAGATTTGTTTGAACGAAATAAACGATGCATAAAATCAAATAAATCTGATGTGTTTCTTTCTAGCTGTAATTTATTCAAATTAAATAAATTCTTAATAATTAGCAAATTTATTTGTTTGATTTGAAAAAAGTGTACCTGAACCAATTCAAACAAATGATTGAAAAAACTGAAATAAATGGTATTATTTAGGGCAAATAAATGAATGTTCAATCAAAAGGAAAATGTTTTAATCAAATAAATTGTATTCAAATAAATGAAAATACTGATTTCAAATAAACTGTTTTCTCTGTGTAATAGGTATGTTTGTGTATTAGAGTAAAAGTTACTCCTTTAGGTACCTATCTATGGAAATTCTGGCTGATAAATTGGAAACATTTAATAATTTTAAAGAATCTGGTACAAATATGTCTAGGATTATATTTCAGGTGGGGGGGGGGGAGGTTTTGTCAAAATTATAGCCAGCTCTCCCAAGTTTATAGTTTAAAAAAAAAAATAACCTGTTAGGTATACCTATAAGAATGCAGAACAGTTAAATCCTCGACCAAAAAATCGTTAGAATCGATCCAAACAAAAAGTCTTTCGAAGGTAGGTATCTATTTTTGTGATTTTATATATTTTTTTCTCAGAATATTTTGTTGGTTGACTTTCTGAGATGAGAATATTAAAATTATCGAATCAAAAATATCCCAATGCACCTAATAAGTAAATAATTCAAAAAGTGTCACTTTTAGAGGTATAATAATTTATAAAAATTTCCTACAATCAGACATTATTAAAAAATCATTGGATAACCATCTAGTTAAAAATTTACATTAGGGTAATGATTTTTTAATATTTTACCGTCCATTGTTCTCGTGCATGATATCATTACCATGATGAGGTAGACCTTTACACACAAAATGGCATTTATGTAAATTACATAATGGCAATTATTAGTTTACCTAAAGAAGCGAATAATATTCAAATGTTATACTGCTAATGGTCATGCCCAGCAGCAATAGCTGTCCAAATATTGCGTTTCCGTGCCTAAATAAGTTTCCTTCTCTCTTTCTCTGACTCTGTCTGTCTGCGTATAGAAATGGTAAAATTATGGTAATTTGCACCGTATGGCTTTAGGAAGTGACATAATAATTGAGACGTGAGTGGTCCCCGCTGGTGTGGTCCTGTGGAAATTGCTTTTCTAAATGATTTTTTAAACGGTCCACTTTTGTCGGTCTCGTCCGGGAGCTACCTACACGCATTTTCGAGACGTCAGGCGTGAAAAATACACATCGAGGTGTATGGAATTATTGTAGGTTTTGACCGTATTCTCCACCCACAGGAAGTCGGTTTTTGGACAATTATTAGAGAAGTTTGATAATATAATGGTTCCTTTAAAATAATTTCAATAATGATCGCATATAGGATCAAGAAAACCACTAATAACGTAATATGTTCCAATGTTTTTAATCGATTTATACCTACAGTTAATTTGCTCCATATAAGTAGGTAGGTACGCAATAATCTGTTAAATTCATAAAAAAATTTGCTGAAGAGAGACCAATCAAGTCTTCGTTCCTATACAACTCCAAGACAAATTAACGCAGCAAAAAGACAAAATAGAGCTGATCGTTATGTAAAGTCTGTACACTGAGAGTTGTCTGTTGTGAGAACTAAGGATACATCATCTTGTTATGTTTCTTACTCCTTCTATTGCATTACATAGTCAATCGAGTTAAAATGGGACGTATTGTCAGAAATACGTTTGAATCGTCAGCAATTCTAAAAAGATGAGCGAGAGTGAGACGGAAGTATCGACTCGCGTCTTGATACGCTTAGATTGATACGATATTACGATTAGATTGTCGTCGCTACTCTCAGTAGTGTCAGTGTCAGCGGTAAATATATTAAATAAGGTTTTTGTTGTGATTTGAAACGTTTTTAATACGAAATTAGCAGAATTACCTGTGTTATATTGTACGATTTGTACGGTGTGATAAACTATGAGTAACTTAATTTCGCGAATGCCTAAAAATCTATTTCCTTGTTTTGCCTGGGAAACGATTGAACTCCCTAGTACGTGGTCTTGTGGTAAAATTGCTGGAATATTTTACTTGCAAATAAGAAAACGGAGGTGTTATTCTTTCTTTTAAAC
This sequence comes from Malachius bipustulatus, assembly GCA_910589415.1. Taxonomy (NCBI): domain Eukaryota; kingdom Metazoa; phylum Arthropoda; class Insecta; order Coleoptera; family Melyridae; genus Malachius; species Malachius bipustulatus. The sequence continues at coordinate 28,329,332 of OU342635.1, read as the reverse complement.
GGCAACCAGCAGGTAGGTGACATGATATTTCTATCATGATGATAACAATAATTATTATCATTCTTATTTACTCGCATTACATAATATATTTGTTATCAAAAAGTTGCAAGGCTCTACTTCGTCAATAACTTGTCGAAATAATATATATTTGTAGGATATTCATTATTCCTCAACACACGCCACTGACACGAACTGCGATACCACATCTGGTTCGACTTAGAAATAAGTGTACGATTCAAATCGAATTAAATGAAATTGTTTAGTCAGAATCAGTGTGGCATGACAACGGACAACTCTCAGTGTACAGAGAGTAGGTATTTTCTGTTCATGGAAGAAAACCGATAGTTGTCGATTGACGCCCATAGGTTAATATTTTGAACAATCCTGTTTTCTGTTCTAAAGCCGCCACTGATTTTCCTTCGTTTCAATTCGTTTACAAGTACGTTTTTTTCTTAGCACATGTATAAAAAAGTATGTGGGTATATGTAAAAATATTTCAGGTAAATAGCACGACATCAATGAATGACATTGTTTTGCAATATGTCATTCTTTGTCAAAAATGGCTGATAGGTCATCACCTACTTCCACACCCATCATGGAACACTATAAGTGCAGTTGGTGGCATGCATTTTGGCTGCCTGAGGTGTATCCAGCTGCCTAACAAAAGATTGATTTAATTCCCGCCGCACTCGGATTGAACGGAAATCGTCACCGTATTATGAACGATCACTACTCGTTCGAAATACCGAATATCAATTTTTGTTTGTTCGTCTAGTTAGACGGTGAGTTCACCGAGTAAATACCTACAATGGGTTAGACGGCAGGGTGAGGATAGAGTGATTGGATTGAATGGAAATCGTCTCCGTATTGCGAACGATCACTACTCGTTTGAAATATCGGATGCCGACTTTTGTTTGCCCATCTAATTCAGCCCTTTTTTCCCTTTTTCTTATACCGCTACTAGTAATTTGTAATACCTGGTAATTTCCGCTTTATTGTATCAATTTGTTTTGTAAATATATCATAAAATTATCACTTCTCCCATTTTATTTATTTTTATTAATTTCTCCCATTCTCCCATTAATGAATAAATTCTCCCAGTAAACTATTATTTATTTTGAAATTTTTGAGAGAATAATTGAGGCATTTTCAACGCACTCATAAAAACTGCTGGCATCCCTATATTTTTATTTTAAGTAATCTGAGAAAGCTCTACACTTTAATAATAAATTATGAATTAAATTTTGGACTTCTATGGATTCTAAAAAAATAAACGCATCAAGATATTTAGTTATTGTTAATAAAAAAGCACTCAGTTATTATTATTATTATAACTGTTACATGTTTATAAAAACCAAACTCATTACTAGAGGGTTGTAATCGAGCCACCCCTAATATTGCGATCTGATGGGGCGATAAGTTGATTGATAAGTGAATTCATTAGAGCATTGGTGTCGATATATGACATATACCTACGTATAATATACCGGTCCCTAATGACAGTTTATTGAGGGACATTGGGGATTGTCATTGGGCAACAAACACCCTTGATTATTACTGTTGGGACTATTATGTCAATATGAATTGAACATTTAGCTTCATTACAGCGTCGTGTATGAGAACTAGAGCGAGCAGTATAGTGTAAATGTACCTATATGATATGAGATCATTAAAATGGTCACAATATTCAAAATAAAAGACGTAGGCATTTATAAATAGTCTATTCTCAATTAGAACACATTAAAAAAGAACTCAATAATATTTTTAAATTGCTCTATGTGAAGGTATAAAGGACTCGTTAAAGCATGAGCAAATGGAAACGTAGGTATAGTCTGCAGACTCAACCAATCAATTATTGATTGCAGAAAAAAATGATTGTTATTTTTTTACATACTACACACTAATTATTTATTTCCAATTACATTTGGTTATCACTGATAACACAGCTAAAGACTCTTCTTCAGGAACTTGGCTCATATCCGACAATCCGAGGTGGTAGAAATATTCTAGACCCTCATCAGTCTGGAATTATAATGACCATTCGGTGATTTTATTATGGTGATACCATTATGGTGATTTTATCAAATCTCAAATTCAAAATTTTGAGGAAAAGGGGGGGGGAGACAGATGAGACCTCATTTTAAAGGTATTTTATTTATTCACACAGAAATTGTTAGATTTAAATTTTTGACTAGTCGCTTCAGAATTTAAGGAGGAATAAGCGTCGTCGAGAAAAAATTTCCAAATTGAAAACTAATATAATTTTTGTGTAATAGATAATTGAAATATCTTCAAAATGAAAGCTCAAGCGCCCTCGAAATTTTGAAGTTAACAGCGACTGCGACGTCATCTTTGACATTGACAGATTAGTCAGTTTTATGTCAAAAAGGAGTAAGCTCATGACATTTGATTTGATTTTTGTTTCAAAGTTCTATCTCATTCGGTTAAAAAGGTCAGTCAAAAACGTCATCACTGAACAGTATTTAATCGTGCTCCGGGAGGTATCCATTCCGGGAGGAAAAAGGGGGTCTCGGCTGCTTCACGGCAGTCGTACAATATTTATTTTTATTTAATAGAATGACGTCATCGTGTTTACGATAGCTCATCGAGGGGTGAATTGAACCGTCTTATAAAAAAAATATAAGTCATAAATCGAACAGTGGAAGCGGTGCCCCCATCCATTTGAAACTGCATGAGTCTTATAAACCTATCAGGGATACGAACTGCATTTTTTATCATTTTTTTGAACTCAAAAGAAACTGGGAAAAGAGGTGCATGCTGGTCTCAAAAAAGGGATTCCCTGAGCATATATTGACACTAATTTTTCGCTTGTATGCTCTTACTTGATGTACTTTTCCGGTATTCAGATGTGGTTATTGGGCAACTTAAAAATACTAACCTGCTCGGTGAAGTGGGACTGGTATGGTTCCCGTTCAACAACGCACGCGTAGAATATGTTGAACAAGCTCATAAGAGAAAACACAAGAATGAATAAGGTAAAGGTGGCTTAGTGATGAAGATATAAGAAATGAAGAATGCGAAGAAAATGTAGTACATAAAAAAGATGCGTAACTATAGATAGGCAGAAGGGTTTAGATCGTGTATGAAGTTTCGAACCAGAAGTTTGGAGGGTTAATTTGGGTCGATCAGGGTTTATTTATATATTGGATTGTTTCTTCTAACTGGCACATGCAGATGCAAGCTTGGATGAGAGAACCTTTTTTTCTCACCCAAGGGGGTGGTTGGATCCCATGGTTATTAGGCTTAGTCCTATACTTATCATATATAGAATGTCCTTCGGAGCAGGGCTCATGGTTTTATGGTTTCTATTTCCTATTCCTATTTCTATCCATATATTATGCTAGGACGACGAGAATCTTGGGAATAACATTCCTATTTATTCAGTTATTTTAATATCATATTATACCTATATCGTAAAATCAGCACAACTGCATGGCAAAATCAATGATTTGCATAGTAATAATTGAACGTTTCTGCAATTTCATCTCCAGAGATGCTCTTAATAATTCGCTGTAAAACTTTTTTCTGTAGAGATTGAAGTTAGGATGACTTGTAAAATCGAGTCTTGCCATGTGTAGGGTATCATAGTAGAATAGATCGATCAACAATATCTAACCACAGAACGTTTGGACACGGGCATCGAGATCCCGCGAATAGGACTGAAAAAGCCGTCCGGTAAAAGTCCGGGTGTCAGCCATAACAATGTCTCTATTAGTTATTGTATAGGCACTCTATTAACTTGTATTTAAGAGGAGGCATTGTCGATCCGAAACGAATCAGACTACTAGATTTTATTATTATTGTCAGGCTACTCGAACAGTTGAAAGTCACTCAACATCAGCCCTTATATTATCCTTGGTTGCCAAGTCTAATTAATCACTGCTCGATGCAAGCGAAAACCTTGCACTGATTTCACCTTCATCCCCATGATCAAGCGATACATCATCCGCAATCTCAAGCACGCAAATAAAAATAATTAGAGTAACTCAAGTCTTGATTATAGATAATTCTTAACAATTTCTCATGTAAAGTTGGCAGCGCTGCCCTAATTTGTGGCTTCTTTTGTGCCCTCAAAGCATGCCTTCAGCGCCCCCTGTCGTATGTGATGATTTATCTCCATCGAAGCACACTTGATATTATAATATATGCAGTATCATTAACAAATAATATTATTACCGTCAATTTGAATATGAATGGCTCGGGAAGGCTGTCATTTATTGTTATTTATATAGAACGATTATTAATATTTGATTTCGTTCTGTTGAATGAGAATGGATATTAATGTGTCATAAATTCACCATACACGTCTTCAAGGTGGGCTTAAATTATTAAATAATTTTATTAAAGCGTCATCACTTTAATAAACTTTCATAGACTAAGGTTACCATGACAGGAGGATGTTAGTGCGTATAGTGGTCAAACTGACCAAAGTTAACTGAACATAATAAAATTTATTTATGTATTAACGATCGCTTATACAAACCTTACATGCACACTTTTTATTACTTCACCCTCTTTATCGCCAAATTTATTTCACATAACTTTTTCAATTCAATTTGAAATTTGAATATTACTGTTATGCATTTAAACAAGAAATTCGTTTAGGGGAGTACATCTCACCAATCAGACCTCTCACGAATTTTCTGAGCTTATATGTATATTATTATTAGGACAGTGGACAGTTTTCTGATATACTAAAACTCAAAAAATAAGAGCAACCTCATTTTTTACAGGTATATGGATATTGTTAAAAACTTGAGTGCAGCGCCACCTATACAAAGAGTTTTTTTTTATCTCTCTCATCATTGGGATCTCGAGAACTATACCTACTAGAGATACAGGGTCGCTTATATGAATTATAGAAATATTAGAAGAAAATTGTACAATTTTACGCTTATTAAGAATCTGTAATAAAATTTAGAAAAACTTCAAGCGTTGCTGAAATATCCCGAAAAAACTGAAAAATCGAGTTTTCCTATTTAATGATAGAACGCCCCAAAAGATTAAATTTAATTTTACGTATATTGCATTCTTTTTAGTAGGACCTTAACTGTCACTGATGGAAAGAGCGGGAAATTTGCCTACTATGTTTTAATGAGCAAATTTTAGCCTAATATCTCAAACGGCTTGCAAAATAGAGTGTATTTATTTTTCGGCAGTTGCTTGCAGTTAACAGTGGCGTGTTGAGATTTTTGGTGCCCTAAATCATACGGAATGAAGGAGTACCCATAACTGGAGTATATTTAAATATTTGCCCCAGGACAAAAAACTGCACTTTGTTTTGGTGTTGTATAAAAAGTGTACATATACCCTGAAACAAAGGAAATGTGCTGTAGGAAATAGATAATCAAGAAAATGCTCATAAATGTAAATTTATTATACAGTAGGTACCCGTCAAAAAGGTTACACGTTTTCGAGAAGTCTGTCAGTCTGAAAAACCCCAATCGTACATTTTTCCTCAAGTAAAAAATAAATCGAAATTACCACTACAAAAATCAAGTGTATGTATACTGCCCGAAGCAAACAAGTTCCTGGTAGAAGGACCGAATAATATTACAAAATATTACAAATCGACGGCCTTCCAGCAGGATCGGGTAGTCTGCACAACCATCCTGCTTGGACGTTTTATCATTTAGCCAAATCTTTGGATTTATTGAAAATAAAATATTTATATTTTGTAGACTTAACATACCTAAGTCGTTACTATCCAACTGGAATTTTAAAAATTTTCAAAGTTCCAAAGTTTTCATAGTCAACTTTTGTTTTCCTTTACCAGCCATTATGATTTTTCATATAATTTGGAATGAAAAAAATCAAGGAAACCACGCACAAGCCTAATAAATTAATAAAAAAATTTAAACTTATTTTTCTCTTTTTTTGAAAAAAGGTGAAAAAAATGAGATATAGTAGGATTAACTTTAAAAAGTCAGATGTGACGTCTTACTAACCGTCCGAATTAATATTTTTAATTTCACCAGAAAATGTCAAAAGTTAATTGTCAAGTTGTGAACGAGCGTAATTATTATTGAAGGAATCATTCAAAAAATGAATTGAACCGCTTACGTCAGTTTGAGAGCCACTGACAACTACATAAAATTTATTCACGTAATGACATTCTATCCTCTGTGTTGTGCATTTAATTCTCATTCAAACCCAATGTTGACGTATACTTATTTATGCGGGATGGAGTGTTTAGACAAACTGGACGGTTACTATAAAAACACGTACATGAAACAAAATAAATCGAACTATCAAAAGGATGTGTATTCTTAATCGATACGTATGACTTTTTAGACTTTATTGGACTATAATCAGTGCTTTGTTTATGAATTTTTTATTTTTTGGTTATTTACTATTTGGCGAATAATTTGAGTTTTTTAAAGCAGAAGTACCTACCACAAAAACACAACAACTGGTTACAGTAGGTTTAACTCGTCTTGAACAAGATGAAGAATTCAAACGCATGTGCACTTGACACCTAAAGTCAATTAGAATTGTAGGTATTATACCTACATTAGATCAATGTACCGGGTGGGCATTTAAAAATGGACAGCGACCATATCTTGGGACATATTGATCCTACACAGTGTCAGAATGAAAATTTTACAGACATAAGTGATATCCGAAATCCAATGAAAGTTTAGAGTTATAAACAAGTGAAAATCGCAATTTTCAATTTTCAAAACATCTCACATTGAAAACGGCTCAAGATATTTAAAAACCTTCTTGCGCATCAATCGCAGAAATAGTGTATTTTTATGCGATTCAATTATGAATATTTTCACCGCTTTTTAAATTGGCTTTCTGAAATTTTCCATAGTCAGGTGATATTAGCGTCGTGGTTTACTGAGAAAATTTCATTTCATTTAGTTTGAAAACGTGTCTTAGAATGGATTTTTAAATTTAACAAAATAAAAAAAAAATTGACAAATTTTAAAAAAATTTTCCTTTTCCTGTGTCCGCCACTGGCTAACTTTACTTAAAAAATACTATTCTTTACACCACCTTTAATAAATTCGCAATAAGTGAAAGGGGAGTTTTGAAAACCGAAAATTTGAAATTTTAGAGGAATAAACATCATGTAAAAAATAGTGTATTTTTTTGTTAAAAAATACACTAATATTCGAATATCTCCGCCATTTTTCTTATTTGCTTCTTGAAATTTTTCAGAGTTAGGGGTTATTCGTATAGTTGTCTACTGGAAAAACTTCAGCTCAATTCCTTCAAAAAAGGCTCATAAACGGTTATAGATATTTAGCCATTTTTACCCTTTTCCTACCCACGCCACTGGCTTATTAATGAAAAATATGCAAATTTTACTGCATTAACTCAAATTTAAAATAATTTTCTTCCAATCGTGTTAATTTGGTTTAAATTTGTTTTTCTAACTTGCTTATAGGTAGGTAGGTATAGGGGTTCAAAATCTGGCAATTTTTTTTTAAATTGAAAAGGCCGCCATTTTGAAACTGCTCGATTTTACTCAAATACAGTACCAGACGACTCCTTGCGGCTATCTTTCTCATAAAAAAATTTCAGCCCCCTAGATTGAAAACTGCGACCAGAAACCGTGCCTCATAGACGGTTTTTGTTTTTAATTTGGAGGGACACCCTGTAGAAGTAACGCAGCTTTAGGGAATTTTTTTTACGAATATCAAATGTCATTTCGAAGTTCACAAGGGTAAAAAATTTCGTTCACTAATAATCTTTATATGAAGCTACAACAGCGGTTTTAAAATTTTAAAGAAATAAACATCATATATGAAAAAAATATTAATATTTCCGCCATTTTTCTTATTAACTTCTTGAATCTTTTAAGGGTTAAAGGATATTAGTGTACTTGCCTACTGTGAAAATTTCAGTTCAATTTCTTTAAAAATGAACTCATAAACGGTTATAGAAATTTAGACATTTTTACCCTTTTCCTACCCACGCCACTGGCTTATTAATATAAGGGCCGGTTGTTCGTACGTCAGTTAAAAATTTTGAGATAACTACTGATTTTAAAATGCCCTGTATTATCAAACCATTGGTCTGATATTTCTGAAAATGAATTCTGCTCGCTTGAAGAAGAGTTAATTACTGATTAAAAATACAAGATCATTAATTATATTCGCCGTATTTTCAAAATTTGCAATTTAAAATCAGTAGTTATCTCAAAATTTTTAACTGACGTACGAACAACCGGCCCTAAATAATGCCAATTTTATTGCTTTAATTCAAATTTCAAATAGTTTTCTTCCAATCTTGTTAATTTTATTTGAAAGTTTTATTGCAATCTTGCTCATACAGGGACTCAAAAAATAGCAAATTTTCCAAAAATTCAAATGGCTGCCATTTTGAAACGGCTCGGCCGATTTTGCTCAAGTGCAATACCAGATCAGTCCTTATGGATATCTTACTCCCACAAAAATTTCAGCCTCCTAGATTGAAAATTGCGACCTGAAATGAGGTGACAAAAACCGGATTCCTGGAACTTTGAAGGGACACCCTGTAGAAGTGATGGGACTTTTGGAAATTTTTTCAACGAAAATCTAACGTCATTCCAAAGTTTCACAAGGATCCAAAATTTTGTTCACTTATCTTGAAAGATAAAGCTACAGGAGCGTTTTTAAAATCGAAAAATCGCGATTTTGGAGAAATAAATATATAAATATATAAATATATAAATATATATATATATATATATCGTGGGCAGGTGAATTTTGGAAAACCACTTTTTCGTGATCTGGGGGTCATGATCGGTGGACATTTCATGAGTTTGGGTGATTTTCGAAAAGTGATGTCGTCCTCAATAGTGTATTTTTTGTTAAAAAATACACTAAAACGGCTTACATGTCCCTATCTTAACTTTATTATTATGTTAGTTTAGATTTTTCTACAGGGTGATGAAAAATCTGTTAATTTTCATCACTCTGTATAAAAATTTAAACCACATGGTAGGATACCTTGTAAAAAGTTAAGATAGGGACATGTACGCCGTTTTGAAATGCCGTTTTCAATGTGAGATGCTTTGAAAATTGAAAATTGCGATTTTTACTTGTTTATAACTCATAAACTACTCAACCTAAATTCCAATTATGAAAACCACCTGTATTCGATCTTTTCAGGCAATTTAAAAATGCAATAATATAAAGGGTGTCCCCATTAAAATAACGAAGTAGGTGTCAACTTCCCGGTATTTCCAGAAGTGCGACCATCTTGAAAATATTTTCATTGCATTTCGCATAGTCACTTATGTCTGGAAAATTTTAATTTTGAAACTGTAGGATCAATATTTCCCAAGATATGGTCGCTGTCCATTCTTAAATGCCCACCTGGTACATATATAACACCTTCATCACGTAATATCTTTCAGATTTTTGTTATACTGGCTAATGTTAGGGTAGAAGAAGATTCTGGAAAAATACAGTGATCATGGCTAAGAAACGTGAGAGACTGGACTAATCTAAATTCACAGACACAGCTAAGGATAGCACAGGACATGCAGAGAACGATTTGCCGAAGTTGTAGCAAACCTTCTACGAGAAGATGACACCTTAAAAAGAAGAAGAATGAAAGATTTGGGTATGACAGAAGAGGCTTTGTAGCGTTTTCTTTCACTTACATCAACTCAATATTTGCAAAAATGCTTCAGTATAAACCTTTATCCACTCATGTCTTCAATTATCTTTATCGAATGTCACAAAAAGCCATAAGGCAAGCATATTGACGTCATATAGACGTCATTTTGTGAAACAATTTTTTAAGGAGAGGAGAGTACATTTTTTCTTAACATATCACATTTCCTTGATTTCTTAGACCAAATTACATGAAAAACAATATCGCTGATATAAGATAATAAACAAAAGCTGACTATGAAAATTTTGGGATCTATAATTATGGCTTTGAAATTTTTTGAAATGTCAAATGGCTCTCTTGACAACTTTAGTGAGTCTCTTGACAACTCTTTTTATTGGTTTTTGATAATTGAAAAATGTATGTATCAAATAAGAATTTTTTTTTAGTTTTTCAGGATATTTCAGTAACGACAAAAGCCTAAATTCTGTTCTCGATTTTTAATAAACATAAAAGTGTCCTTCTTTTCTCTAATTTTACAACACAACCCCCTTGCTGCGTATCTATGCTAATAGACTTTGAGATCCCGATGGTGAGATAGATTTTTTTAAACGCAGCCTTCTTTGACAATATTACCTTTTTGTATTTTCATGTTTTTGAAAAGATAACGAAATCTACCAATCGAGGAAGAATCAGAACTGTAGGGACAAATTCTTAGAGAGAAAGAGGTCAAAAAAGTCCCCTTCAAATCCGAATACAGTCCTCATTCTTTTTGCTTAATATTTTCTTCAAATATTTTACTTAACATCGAACTCCACCTGTTGAAAGTCTCTGTTATAAGTATGTATAAACTAATGTTGCACCAAAAATTAAATCAAACAAAAAAGCTATAAATTTGCATAAAAACGCGTTGCTGATGGGAGAACTGAATTTATGATTTTCTTAATAATTTTCTTTAATAATTTTTAATAATTTTCTTAAGAAGCGAGCTGACGCGCGTCACCATTTTTATAACAAATTTAAAAATCGCGCGATGAAGGAAATCGACAAAGCTCATCAATTCTCCCATATAACGCATTTCTAGGAAGGTATAAAAAAAACACTTTTTGAGAGTATTTTTTTGCTAAAAATCCTGACATTGTCAAATGCATTTCTCTCAGGAACATGATGTGTCTCTTCAAAACGTTTCTACCACAAAAATATCAGAGAGATTTTTACCGCTTTTGAAGCATATTTTGAAGGTAATTTTGAATAAAAAAAATAAAAAAATGTTATTGCGGTTTTTAAATATTTTCTATTTTATCTTTTTATTTAAAAAATAACTTATTAAGTTGTAGGTAGCTTATTTAGTATAAATCGTGATGATTATGATTCTTGGATCTCCTATATACCTACCTATATCTTGAAAACCATCATATTTGCCTTTTTGTTATCGATGGCGTCATGGTCATCTTACGTGAAAAGAACCACAGCTATAGCCACTTAATTTTTTTTATTTTGAATATAATGTTAAAGTACCAATAATTATAGCTTCATCTTTATCCTCTTTTCTGTTTGCAATTGCTACCATGCAAGCTCTATTCTTTCTCGGAGCACAACACCACAAGAAGTGACAATTTAAAATGCATTTTTTTATAATATAATTGCATATACTTAGCATGCAATAATACAAAAAGGTAATGTATGTAAATTCTAAAATATATTTTTAAAACAGGATTTAAATAAAACTCGACTTGTTCAAAAATATTAAAATGTACGAGTAGCGTTGCTGGAGGTAGCTGCATGGCAGAGGGCAAAAGAGCAAGCCAGAGGCGTGCTTTATATTGTTACCTCTATACCTCGCATGGCAGAATATTGAAGCAAGTTGAAAAAATAGTGCAACCGTCCCCTAAATAATCAATTAAGTAATTAACTAAATAATAATTGATTAACTTAATATAAGACAGAGCAATTTTATACTAACATATCTACATGCATGCAAGTACGTATACGCCGTACATAATTTGGACATTTATTATAGGCATTACCTCTAAATAAGGCGAACCGGTAAATTTTTTAAAACTTGAGATATGAACCTTATTATCTGATAATAACCTTCAATTATTATTATTGAATCTCATGGAGATATTATGTTACTATCAAGTTATCAAAAGGTTATTCAGAATGAAATGTTCAAGACGCTATTGACAGGACCATTGTTTAATAACAAATATTGCACGATGTCACAATTATACACCAGCACCAGCACCAGCACCAGAGATGGTCACTGCCATAACAAATGCTAATGATTTATTAAATCTAATAACAATTCAAGAGGTGAAAGTTTGTCGAAATCGAGATAATACAATTAAGGTGTATAGAGATAATAGGCCCCTTACTCTAGGCTAGTAATTTGCCTACGATTACAGCTAATTCTTTTTGTATACCTATAGGTACAACTTGATGATATAATTTGTATGAATTATTATTGTATCATTTACTAATTATTGTAGGCGTACAACGTTGCCCACATTCCAATTAAATCTCACGAACCGCATCTAAGATTTATAAGCCGCTCGTTGTTAATTATCGGAATTAGTGTCAATGAAAATATCGCAGTTCATGAATAATTGTGAACTAGCGCGTTTTTATAGCTGTCTTACGAGTAATTACGTCATGTAACATTGTTTCTTTCGGGGCTAAATTATATATTGTTTATGCTAATGATTTATTTAGTTGTTTGTCATGTTATTGTCTAAGAATTTGAGCGTGACTGTATGCTAATTTGATTGTTTCATGTTTCGACGGGCTATTTAATCTGGATTTTATGAATAGTAGGTCAGACGTTATTTTAGAGCTGATCTATCATATAGGTACTCATGATGTGATGTGATTATTTAATCCATTTATAATCATTCATGTGTGTTCTATTATACGTTGTGATTTCACGGCAATGCCCACGCCGCTTATACCTACCTTACTTTTTTGGTTACATTAATAAAAAATTTAGCACTTTTTTTAAATAGGTATCTGCGTATAGCTACAAAATTAGAATATATTTCGATATTTAATTTTTTTTAAATAGGTAATTAAGTTCCCCCTAATCAATTTGTCAATAAACTTACAAATTGGCCATGCATACAAAAGAAAGTGTTTGGCAGGATTTAAATATTCGGTCAAAAACGCAGGCTTTATAGAAGGTTGGGCTGGGCAATATCATCGGGCGCCGTCTGGCAAAAGCAAATGTTTAATTACCCACAATTGGTTTTTTTGAATGATGAACTGTTATTTTTTAATCAAAAAAGCAGGGGGAAAATCTTAAGACATGGATGCTAGCGTATTTGAGCAATGATTTAGTAAAATTTTGCCAAGTTTACAAGCAAACTCGGTTTTAGTAATGGACCACGTATCATATCATAGCCGAAGACAAGAAAAAGTACCTACTCACCAGCACCACTGCTGGGAAAAAGCCGACATCAAACAATGGCTATTAAGGGATAAAAACTTAGCTTTTACAGATGACATGGTCAAAGTAGTACTCTTATCCATCGTTATTAGAATTCATAAACCACTCTATATAAAATACGTTATGGATGAGATGACCAAATAATTTAACGTAAAAAATGTTTACCTCCATATCATGCGAACTAAATCTTATTGAGGTGATCAGGGCTCAAATAAAAAATGAATTGACTCTAACTCTAAGCGCCAAGTTCAAGCTCTCGGATGTAGGAGAACTTCTACTTTTAGCCGTGCCAAATGTGTTCTAAGAAAACTGGTGAAAATCATCTTGCAAATCATAATTAAGCAAGAACAAAATATGTGCATGAAATCTTGATTCTCAAATGGATCTTACCAGTTGAAAATTTGATTATTCTATTCATCTTGGCGCGGTGATGGAAAAGTGGTTCATCATTTTCCAGCGATGAAGAACAATAATTGAAGCCGTTTTTATTATTTAAATGTACCTAAGTTTTTCCATTATTTATTAAACATTTTCTGACAACACTATCTATGACTCTGGTTGACTCTCAAAACAATGAAATTCGTCAATTCCAGTAATGGACAGAATCGTATGTTTTCATAATCAAATTATTGACGATTTTTAATTCAGACGCATCCATCACTAGTAAATTCCACTCCATTCTATGCAATTTATTTATCAAGTCAGTATTTTATTCATAATGGAAAAATCGGCTATACTGAAGTTTGTTAACACTGCGTGTATACCAGCCTTTAAAATTAGGTAGGTACTGTGTTATCGAGCTGATAATAGTTTTTGTTTCTTCGCTTGATTTACGATCAGACTTATAAATAGAGAGGAGGTGATGTCTCAGAGTTAATTTTTAATATCATATCTCATGGACAAGTTGAGCTAATCGAACAAAATAAAACAAACTTTCTAAATAATACTTAAGGGTTTGACATAGTGATCTCTAGACGCAGGGGTGTCAAACTACGGTATTTACGGTTTAATGTATTTTTATTTCAGAAGTTCCACATGTAATAGTGAGATACAATGGGGATGACTTGCTAATTAATTTCCGAATAATTGTAACAATTTATTGTTACAAGGGTTATTTATTTATCGACGTTTCAATTTTACTTACAGTTATTACAGTTTCCGTGGTATTACTTTATTTTATTTCAATTATTATAGGCAACCTTCCCGATTACACTCCTCGCTTAGTCGCACATTTTAGATCGTGAGTGAGCGAGTGCTTACGATCAACGTAATTACCGTCATTTATACAGTGTGTGTCACAGGCATAGTACACCCCCTTTTTTTTCTTTATTTTTGGAGATAATTTTTTGAAATTTGGTACGTCGCATATTCTCGATAGAGCGCACTTTTTAGCAGAAAATTGAATTTTTTCCCACATCCGGCTCTTCCGGAAATGTTACCAACTTTTTATTTTTAAATGGGACACCCTATATATTATCATATTTTTGGATTTTATACATTTGTACAAATCCAACAATACCACATAAGTACCATTTTAAATGTCAGATTTGTTTTTATTTAATTTTTTATTTCTCAATTATAGTGTGCCATGACTATTTCGTTTTACTCCAATTGGGTCATCTAATGCTAGAAAAATCGAATTTTTGTTCAAAGTACTAAATTAAGTGATTTATGGATGAATAATGCGCATCGGAATGATTTTTTGAGCTGAAATCATTTTTTTCAAATGGTACCATATTGGTACCGAGGTACCATCTACTACTACTTCCAATAAGGGACATTTTGGTGTACCCATGTTGCATCTGTGACGAACACAACTGAAGTCATGGCACACTATAATTGAGAAATAAAAAATTAAATAAAAACAAATTTGACATTTAAAATGGTACTTATGTGGTATTGTTGGATTTGTACAAATGTACAGAATCCAAAAATGTAATAATATATAGGGTGTCCTATTTAAAAATAAAAAGTTGGTAACATTTCCGGAAAAATCGGATGTGGGAAAAAATTCAATTTTCTGCTAAAAAGTGCGCTCTATCGAGAATATGCGACGTACCAAATTTCAAAAAATTATCTCCAAAAATAAAGAAAAAAAAGGGGGTGTACCATGCCTGTGACACACACCTGTATACCTGCGTCTGAAAATTGTCATCTCCCAGTTCCGTCACTGCCTTTGACGTTTGCAGATTTTCGGGAATTGTAAATTAAATTTCTTTTCCTTTTTAACCAACGTTCATACAGCTTCGCCATAGGTTGCTGTAACTATTTTAATAATTTATTCATGATATCTTCCATCTCCCCTTTTAATCCATTGGTAAGTATAATTATTAATACCCTTTTGGTATTCATTTTAATTATTATGTCAAGTTGGACTTTAAAATGCCCGGGCAGAAACCTATTCGCTGCTGTTGCTTTATTATGAACATTCAGTGATTGAGCCGTGATTTTAAATCATTTACCTGGGAGCTGATTTTCCTTTTTCTGGGAGCTGTTTCGTCGTTCCTTGCGAAGCCGATTAACCGCTTTTGGAGTCCATCCGTCATTTATAACGTACGTCATACGTACATACGTCATTTAGGATCTGTTACTGAGCTCAACCAGCCACCGTGAACAATCAGCCTTGTTGGAGCCTTACTCCAAAGAAATCTTCTTGAGCACCAGCATCAGAAACACTCAACCAACACAAACCCCTATCAGTCCGTTCAAATTTCCCATTTCTATTATTTTTCAATACAGGGTGGGCCATCGAAAAGGTAACTCGCCCTAATAACTTGGAAACTGAAGATGTACGCGAAAAACGCCAAAACAGGTATATTTTGTTATCAAAGTAGGCATATTTTCGTGACAAATTTAACTACCCAAGTTCACCCCCTTGGCAGGGGTAGGTATCCCTTTGCTTATCATCATAGGGAACAGCCATCGAGTGATATACATCATTTGAAAGCTACTTGAATTCTCTTTACAACCATATCCAACATTTTGGGTTTCGCTTACATATACAGGGTGGCCTACATACAAGTGATTAAGGCGAGTTACGTTTTCGTTGGGCCACCTTGTATGTAAGCGAAACCCAAAATGTTGGATATCGCTGTGAAGAGAATTTAAGTAGCTTTCAAATGATGTATCACTCGATAACTGTTTCCTATGAGATAAGCAAAGGGGTAGCTACCCCTTCCAAGGGGGTGAACTTGGGTAGTTAAATTTGTCACGAAAATATGTCCCCCTCGATAACAAAATCGACCTGTTTCGGCGTTTTTTGCGTACATCTTCAGTTTACAAGTTATTAGGTCGAGTTACGTTATCGTTGGGCCACCCTGTATGTAAGCGAAGAGAAATTGTATTATATTTAGCTGTACGATCAATTTTAAATGAACCAAGGAAGAAAAATTGCCTCAGTTCTATTCAAGAAACGAATTTACTGTCTGTGAAGGAAAAAAAATGCAGCCTGAGGAATTTCCCGATGAAAAATCTCTGCGTAAGTATGTAAGAAATTCATCCCTATTTGGTGGACTTGAAACCAATAAAAAAATTGTGCGAGATAAGCTAATTCTTTTGTTTATTATACTTACCAATATCCACTGAAGATTATGAATAAAAGCCGGTAAATCTGATAAATTTAACGATATAATTATTTGTCAAAATAGCCAATTTGGAAGGTTATTATCAATAATTACCGAATTAATCATATTTACCATAACATTATACATGAATATTTACTAGCAGATTAATTTTTATATTATACGCAACCATAAACAATTCCAAAAATCCCCCTTCCTTCGCTTCAATAAAACTACTGTAAAAATAAATAAATGTCAACAAAAATTTTAATAATTAGACCAATATTTTTGATCGCCAGTTATCGCCAAATTACCGCGCTTACTTCAATTTTTCTGGTTTGAAACTGCCGTTGCATGCCTCTAGCTACCTTTCCTTGTGTAGGTTGTAGAAAAATGTTACGTCTTCGTCTGAAATTAAGTTAAAATAAATCTGTAAAACTTCATCTTTCATTTTACCTACAGTTTTACAGATTCAGTCTCGGAAATTTTTTGTCCAAAGCCTGTCTGAATAACATTTTCATCTGCTCATACACACGATATTTATAAAAGATCAAAAAATAATCACAATTTTTCTCTAAATAGGACACACAATCATTTCTGCTCCTATTCATAAATTCATTCGTATAGGTATCTGCTTATTATGCAGTAAGCAAAAAAAGTATAAAAAAATCATTTTGACATTAGCACCTTATATGATAATGAAATTTTATTTCAACAATTTGGTGATTTTTTCTAAATAATATAAAAAATTAAACCAAACATTTCCGTCGATTTAACCGTTGAATACTACTTTAAAACGTTACTCGCTTGCAGCTATAATCTGCCTACTTATATTTACGTATACGTTGTTTTTCTTAAACAACTATAAGTGAGTCTTGTCCTCGCAGTTTTCGAGTAGGCTTTAGTCACGCTCAACCTCCAATAGTAACGAGCCTCTCTACCGGCCAACTAGATGTATTTATACGCAACCATCTAGACGCTAATTGCTGTCAAGATACCCACAAATAATCGCCCCATCTTGGGGAATTAATTGGAATAGCGGTTCGTAGTTCGTCTAATATTAGAGGTGTTATTTGTTGTGACAATGAGCGGTTTTGGCAGTCATTGTTTGGAAGGACGTTGCACATGGGTGGCTTCACTGTCACGAAAATGGGTCTCATTTAAGGAGACAAAGAATGCATTCAGATAAATAGATCGAGCAAAGAAATTATAACACTCGTGTGTTAGGATGTGGGTGGACATAAGACTTTACTCAAATCTATGAGGAAATCTTCTAAATTAAAAAAATAAAATAAAAATGAATGAAAAGGTTCCATGCACAAAAAGTGCTGGCAACTTATTTTTTTAACGATTAGACTATAGCAGAGGAAATAAAATAATGACATACTGGGTTTTTTGTTAATTGCTACTCAAATTTGATTTTTAAGAAAGTAAAAAAAAAATGTCTCGGAAGTCTATTGAAGCATTTTTTTAACTAGGCATAAATCTGCGAAGTCTTATTATGCATTATTTCCCTCAAGCGATGTACAAGTAAGATTTTTTTGACCACTACTTAAGAAACAAGCCGGCATATAGGTATAGAAGACTAGCGCAATCAGTAAAAAAAACGTGTTTTATTTTTTAAGGAACCAGAAATACAAACATGCTTTATGCTTAATAAAGCATCCCTATACTTAAAAACTCAAAAAATTGTAATCCTGAAACTTCCTAACAGAACCAATTAATGTTATGCATAGGTAACAGAGACATGCATGCACAGCTCGAGAAGAGAAGGAACATTTTAGCTACCGCTACGGTTTAATTTTTATATCCTGAGATTAAGTCATTTCAAAAACTTAAGCCGCTTATTCGTACACATTTTTTTTCTTTCAGCTCGCAAATGATATAACTTTTTTTCCCAATCCTGTAGGCCACCTTCCAAGAAGGCAAACGAATAATGACTTCATGGAATGATTTCCAAAGAGCATCCGAACATTACATGCTTTCAATATAACGAGCAACAGAGCTCCGTAAGATTGATTATGTTGTTAATAATCGGAAGCCGTACACGGGAGAAGTACCACGATCATCTCCCTCAAACCCGAAACACGTGCTTCTTCTCTTCCATCCCGGTAATGAGGAACGGCGATAGCGGCGATAAGTCTAAATAATAATTTAACTAATTGGTCTAAAAACAAGAACCAGATTACCGGCGGTCGGTAACGCTGAGACAGTCGGCTGTGACCGCCAAGAAGAGACAGTCATTTGTTACATTAAATCGGCCATAGCGTGCGTGGCCATCCCGATGTCTGCTCAGCTGTTTAGCGATGCTCGTATGTCACTCATTTCCGACACAGACTTCTCTGATCATCTACACGGTGCGCTTGTTATTGTTTCAGTTTCAAGAGAAGACAGCACCAGACAGGATAATTCACGCGATTAAGTCAATCATTGGTCGGAATTATTATTCCCATGCAGTCGTCCTGGCTGAGAAACACTTCGCCGAGGGAGGTAGAGACTGATCTATCTATACCGCATGCCTGATGTGATGCGTAACTCAAAAAATCCTTTGAACAATCTATTTATCTGGGCAATATAGTTTATAACTGGAGTATCGTTAAATGGACTTTGAAGTCATTAACATTTAGATATGAACAACTTTTTTAGAACAAGTCGAGAAAAGGTAATCGTTTGTATGTTACCCAAAAACGTTCCAGTTTAAAGGAAACCGTCACCATAATGTCAGGATGATTTTTATTAAACTTTTTAGAAAAGAGCACAAGAACGCCATTTAGTCAAGAATTTATATCCCACTCTTTAACTGTGAATACCAATTTTTTTTTCTGCTTATACGCGCATAGCTACCTATAACATTTGGTAAAGTTTAAGACGCTCATATAAAAAATATTTTTATGGAGAACAGGGTGGATTAAATGGTAATGAATTTAAGACACCTTTGGAATTGGTAGTAATTACCTATAGGTGAGGTGAAGGAAGGAGGAAAAGGGGGGAAAAGAAAGAAAGCGGTGTACAATAATTAGGTATTAAGATTCCGGTGTGCATTTTCCTCCAGTTGACACCCAAATGATTCCGCGGTCCTGACTTGTCTATCGCCAAAATCATCTTTATGGACCCCTGCCTATAGACGCGTTGGGCTCATTGTCGACCTGCCGATCTCTAGTCTGCTCCTATAGATTTGAAGCTCAGAAAAAAAGAAAAGATAAATAAAAAAAGGAATAAAAAGGGAAAAAAGTAAGTTAGTAAGTGACCCTAACTCTCCACCGACTAGTTCAAAAAATCCATTAGAAATATTTTTTCAGGAAATTTCAGGAAATTCAGGAATTTTTCGTCAGGTGTGCCTTTCGCTAACCTTTCTCCTGGCCTTAAAAAGTCTGTGGCTGATGGAACGGGCGATCCAATGCCAAAATAACTCATACATAGCTACTTCTACAATTGTCCATATTGCATGTTAACCATGTTAACAAACTCGCAAGTCGTCAAGTAAGTGTAGGTAATATAATCGCCTCTATTTTAAATAATTCTGCATTTTAATAAACATGTCGCTGTAGAATTATTTATTAACTGAAAATACTGAAATACAAAATATATCATTTACAAAGACTGTATTGTTTTAACCAGGATAAAATAATATACCTCTACAGTGCAAGAATGGATCTTTAAATCAATGCTGTTGATGATTGTTTAACATTTTTCTCAATATACTTAAACACAATAATGGAACAAAGAATCATCAGTCAACATAACAAAATCGACCAGCTAATTCCACGTAAGTGCTAATACTCGACATACACACTGCGCGCATAAGCCATAACAAGTAAAACGAAATTAAAAGTTGAGATTGTAAGTTTCAAGGAGTTCAGACAAGGAATGTGTGTATCATCAACTTGCTGGGTGCTTGAGTTCTTAGTGACAATATGTTGTAAATATTTCATTAGCTTTATTTTATGACACCTACATAATTTTAATGTTAAGTACTGACATTATGGGTTGCAATATCTCGAATGACCTGTAAGAAGCAGTAAAATAGTCATTATAGTCTGCATGTCTATGGAACACGAGGTTTTTCATTGCAAGGGTAAGCAGCATGTGGTGAATAATGATAATAATAATGGTATATGAAATATTATTGTTCTTGCACCTGTGCGTTTTTTGTA
This sequence comes from Malachius bipustulatus, assembly GCA_910589415.1. Taxonomy (NCBI): domain Eukaryota; kingdom Metazoa; phylum Arthropoda; class Insecta; order Coleoptera; family Melyridae; genus Malachius; species Malachius bipustulatus. Next base: position 28,308,597 of record OU342635.1, on the reverse strand, counting down.
TATAAGAAACTAACAAACAATAACGTCCATATTAGTAAAGTTCTCACCTCACGTCATCAAGTCAAACAGCAGCAACGAGACAAGTGAGAAAGTTTAATGGTTCTGATTTTTTTTTGTATAAAAAAATTAATGAAGCCATACCTACATGATTTTTTATATTTAAAATAAGTTTAGTACTTTTTTCCTTTGATTTTTTTCTAATTGAAAAATTATGAAAACTTACCAATTTTGATTTTTTTATTTGAACCCAAACTCCTTCACAATGGTTTGACAACAACCCTTTGAAATGTTTTCAGTGGTGGGAGGGTCATGGCTACTTACTCATAAATCTGCTGCGGGGACTGACTATTAGCCAAGATTCCTGTAGAGTAGACACAAGGACTATGTCTTCATCTCTGACAGTCAATACGAATCTACAATTTTTCACTTCTGCAGACTGAACTAAAAGCAACATCGTTGGGTATCGTTTAGGATCCAGGTTACTTACCCCTGAGGTTTGTCACTAGCTGTCGAAGACCTCTCCTGAACCACCAAATCCATTCGAGTAGAATACTTCACTTAGGAGTTTTAATATATTACCTCACCTCATCCAAGCGATGAAGTAGTTGATCACTTAAATTTGCTACCTTAAGACCAATCACCGAAATGATGTACCTTAATAAGGATCATTCTGCCTCCTAACTGTTTACCATTTTCTTCCAGAGCCTGGTTAACCGTGGGACTTAAATTAAGTGACATAGGTACCACGTTGTCCATGCAGTCCACACAATTTTGGAGGTAAAGTTGACTTGTCCACGAAACGATTGCAATCGCTTGAGTCGCAACTCTTCTGGACCTTCAAGCTACTGCGTGGTGTCTTTCCATTTAAATCCAACGCTGCCTGGATCAAGGTGAATAAGGGTGATCTGGGGAGATATTTAATTTATTTTGTCTATATCTAGTTCCATAGAAAATGTTGTCTCAAATACTGACACGAAAACATCAAAATCATATTAACAAGGTAGTAATCCTTTTAATGAAATACCCTCTCCAAGTCAGTTTCATTGAGAAACTTGAGGACTTTGAGCGAATAAAGGTCTGGTAGATCCCCTGCTTTCAGTTGGTGTTGGCCCAGAGAATTTTCTTCTTTTGAATTCTAACGAGTCGCAGTTTAGCATCAAGTGAAATTGTGTCTCGCGTGCCTTTCTGCAAAATTGCAGAAATTTCAGGCTCAACCTTACCAAGGTTGAGAGACCTCGATCGGTTGAAATTCCCTAGGATTCACAAGTTTGAGATTTTTCGAAAAAGTTGAATCTGGTCATGCTGCGTACAATCGGCTTACCTCAATCCTGAGAGGTTGCTCCAATGGATTTCTGTCACTTCTTCTTCATCCTTTCGGAGTTCTGCCTTGAAGAATGTGTCATCGAAGTCACTGAATGGTTCTGATCCTATACAAAGGATGTTTATGGTCCTTTTCTTGCCAATAAGTGGGCACGTTAATTTCCCTCAATTTCAGTATGATCTGGTATCCAGTTGAGGTGAATTTTATTTTTTTATCTTATTCGCTGATTTTTTCTAGGCACCCCCAAGCCATTTGGGAGCTGATAATGAAAGAAGAAAGAACTCATGCAGAATCTTTATAACTGCTTAACTATCCGTTAATAATTCAATTTCTCTGTTTCATACCTATCACCCACATAATATTATGTTCATAAACGAAAAAAAATCATGTATGTATTTCTGATTTTTGGATATGTTGTTAGGACCATTGCTAGTAGTAAAATACCAATTTTGCACCAAAGAAAGCCTTGAGCATTTTATGCCATGCGAAATAAACCGACACTTTTCCACAAAATTTTTAGATTTTTCCCCGCATTTTGCGCCTAAACCTCACCCTTCAAAGGAAAAAAAATATTTGTAGTTCAAAATCTAAATTTGTTATTGTAGCTTAAGTCGTTTCTGGAGCTTTTCTAAGATTTTTACTGTTTTAAATAAAAAACAATAAAATAAACGCAGATTATGATATTATAATAACAGCTCTTTCCAAAAGTTTAGAATTACTTCTGAACAGATCATCATAGCTGGTGAAGATGTGGACCTGCTGGTACTTCTCACAAGTTTGAGATTTTTCGAAAAAGTTGAATCTGGTTATGCTGCGTACTCAAGCTCGTCTTTTTAAAAAGAAGATGCGACAAAATATCCACCAGGTGTTGTACCTACTATTTTTGGAGCACGCATTTAGTAAATGTGATACCTTCTGCTCCTTTCTTACAAGAAAAGAGTTTGTGCAAAGAATTGTGCAGCACACTCCAGAAAATCTTCAGTTTTTAGAACATGCTATATACAGTGTTTTTGCAAGAAAGTTCCTGTAATGAAAGCCTCTCCAAAGCAGGAGAGAAGTTATGTATTTGTTGCTCTATAGTCTATAGGTACCTATATGCAAAACTAAACTTTTTTTTTTCAATAAAATTATTATACTTAAATCAACTACTCTTGCTAGTGTTTCGAAATTGAACTTTTCCCCGTAGTGTTGCTGCTTAAACTTTTAATTACCGGTCATATAGTTATTTGACGTAAATAAATAAAAGCTAGGTGCGCTCTGACAACGAAAATGGTAACCATTTGTGATATACATTCTAGTGGAGAGGGTCTGTAAAAAAAGCTCCATCCGCCTTGGACTCGAGAATTTTTTTTGATTTTTTTTTTTCATAAAGTTGGACCCCCTCTTCATTTTGGTGGCATTTTCAAAAATTTAATCGACGCCCTGACGGAGAACTGTGCATGCGAAGACATCGGCAATGGGTTTTTTGCACATAACTCGCTTAATTCAACTCTGAGCATAGTAAATATCCTCGAAAAATGAAGAGCTCTCGAAGACGCGTAATTTGAACTTTGACTGGTCCAAACTGGTCAAACGGTTCTCGAGATATCGCATTTTCAATTTTAAGGCCCTTTCTTCAGGGTTCCGCCGCGGTGCGAATACACCGCCGTCCTTGTTCGCGTGTTTTGCATGGAAAAAATCGACTTAGGGACTTATTTTTTTTTTCATCGACAGACAGCAGTGTCCTCAATGATACCTGAAATTTTGAAGTCGCTATCTCGATTAGAGGGGGAGGGGGAGGGGAAATCATAATTAAAATTCAAATTGCTATAACTTTCGCTAATATTGGGGCCTCGGGCCCAACCAATGGGAGATGACACTTTGGAATGCCTACTTTAAAATGGTATTTTTTTTTTCGATTCCGCCAATATTGGCAAGATGCCCGCAGAAAAAACCGATTTCCCTCCCCCCTTTTTTTTTATTAAAACTGTATTTTTGCCATGAAAGAAGGGAGTGGGGGTAAAAGTTTTTTCGTCATCAGACGGGAATTTTTTTATCTTTGATTTGAGCCCTAGTAGACCTCGATCGGACCATTATTAAGGTCACAGGGTCACCAAACGCGTTTGGTCCTGTAGAATGGCAAGGATTAGGGTTAGCGGGTTCCGTTACCCGGCATTTTTTAGGGAACCCGCTAACCCTAATCCTTGCCATTCTACAGGACCAAACGCGTTTGGTGACCCTGTGACCTTAATAATGGTCCGATCGAGGTCTACTAGGGCTCAAATCAAAGATAAAAAAAATTCCCGTCTGATGACGGGATTTTTTTTACCCCCACCCCCTTCTTTCATGGCAAAAAAACAGTTTTAAGAAAAAAAGGGGGGAGGGAAATCGGTTTTTCTGCGGGCATTTTGCCAATATTGGCGGAATCGAAAAAAAAAAATACAATTTTAAAGTAGGCATTCCAGAGTGTCATCTCCCATTGGTTGGGCCCGAGGCCCCAATATTAGCGAAAGTTATAGCAATTTGAATTTTAATTATGATTTCCCCTCCCCCTCCCCCCCTAATCGAGATAGCGACTTCAAAATTTCAGGCATCATTAAGGACACTGCTGTCTGTCGATGAAAAAAAAAATTAAGTCCCTAAGTCGATTTTTTCCATGCAAAACACGCGAACACGGACGGCGGTGTATTCGCACCGCGGCGGAACACTGAAGAAAGGGCCTTAAAATTGAAATTGCGATATCTCGAGAACCGTTTGACCGATTTGGACCAGTCAAAGTTCAAATTATGCGTCTTCGAGAACTCTTCATTTTTAGACAGATATTTACTATGCTCAGAGTTGAATTAAGCGAGTTATGTGCAAAAAACCCATTGCCGATGTCTTCGCATGCACATTTCTCCGCCGGGCGTCGATTAAATTTTTGAAAATGCCACCAAAATGAAGAGGGGTTTCAACTTTATGAAAAAATAAAAAATAAAAAATTCTCGAGTCCAAGGCGGTTCGAAAGTTAGACCCTCTCTACTATTCGAGTGTCCCATCTTCTGCAGTCAGCGCTAGCAAAAACCGCTGCGGTATCTGTTTTTCGGCCTAATTAAGTTGTTTTTTTTTTCCTATAATAATTAACGTGTTTTTCTGAAAGATTGTTTGCGTAAAAGGTTTTATAATTGAGCATACCATCATTTTTTTGTTCTTTACAAATTTAATTAAATGTGCCACAAGTCCTATATGGCTCTTCCAAAATAGGTAAAAAAGGGACAAAATTTTCTAATTTTTTATATTTATTTCAGAACGCGTTTTCAAAAGAATTAAACCTAAACTTTTATAGTAAACAAACTTATACTAATATGATAATATGACCATGAAAAATTTCCTCAAACCAATTTCCAAAATGCCGTAATATTCATAATTGAATCGTCATAGGTAACGCATAAAAATGCAATTAATGCGCAAGAAGGTTTTTAAATTATTTACAAGCTCGCTTAATGGATGTTAGTTACTTATGCAAGTATTTATAATAGATACCTACCTACTTAGTTAAAATTACAAAGTGGTATCTCAACATTAGCGTAATTTCTCTATTTTTATTGCATTTTCCTATTATAAAGTAAAATAAACATTCTAATACTCAACTATGTATTACATAGTAGAATCAGCTTCCATATACGAGTAGGTATACGAGTATGTAAGCATCAATTATTGTACTTACATGTTAATTTATTCGCTTATTATTTTACCTCGTTTTAACTCTCAAATTATTTTTTAATCATCCATGCGGTTTTACTGATACCCAGCATTATTTTATTATTTATCCATAAACATCTAACAAGTAAAAATGCAATCAATTTACTTTAGTAAATATCTAAGTACCTACCTACCTACCTACCTACCATATACAAGCTCACAACATATTCATACACTCATACTCATATACTGCGTACACTCCGGCACATAATATTTACTTAAGCACTTCTTCTGATTAGATTTATTATACGGACACATGTATTTGAACAAGCGGCAGGAGTTTTTATGCAACGGAGTGTACCTCTCCCATTAATTGTTTTATAACACCTAAGTGATAATTGTGGACGTTAATGCAGTATTTCACATCATAAACTGCCTGCCCAAGTCAAGCTGTTAATATTGACACCAATTATCAGACTAATAAAATTATAGACTTCTAAATATTCCGAAAACTACTTATACTGCCTTTAGAAAGATGTTTACGTTCTTAAATCGTCCGTGTTTACCCAAAAAAGGACTTTACAACGGACGAGCGGTATAAAACCAACAAAGAGGTTCCGAAACTACTACCAAACAATAAAATTGCTATTATAAAATCAAACCCTCCCTAATAAAGGCCAGTACTATTTGGCGTTAATCTCTGGATTCTGGATGAAAGATGCAACCATTCTATAAGTACAGTTTACTTATATCACTCTGGGGTTTACTTTGGGTATGTATAAATAATGTAATCAATAAAGTTTCGTATTTTTTTTATCTACCTATGACTCGAAATTTTTAAGTCATTAAGTAGTATTGTATTGGTGTATAAAATTGCGTTAGAACGTCCTGGCCTTAATAAAAATCAAGCTGAAGTATAATATAAAAGTGAACCCCCTACTTGTTAGCATCCTATATAATTATTCTCCGAGGCACTGAATTGTGTTCTTTTTTTCTTGCGAGTCATAAGATATAATACCATCTTTGTCTAGTTACATTGTGGGCGCATCCTTTAGTTAATGGAACACCCAGATCGAGTTGGCGGCGTCTTTGAAACAACTGACGGTCAATGATTGTGACGTCACGTGTTGGTTAAAACGCCGCACAGGCACACAGTGTCGCGGCAGACCAAGCGAGGTTCTCGTTATTTTCTTGCCAATTTTTTTTTTCTGCAAACCACTTCCTATCTTTTCCATGACGCCTGGCAGTATAGCGAAAGTCCGTTTTAATATTTGATTTCGTAATGTTGGGAACCGAGGTACGGGAGTGTTATTATTGAGAGGCTATCTAATAAAATAAATGGACAAAGTGAATAGAAATGGTCGAGTAAAATGATTGAAAAATGATTGAAGTGTTTAAATAAATAATGCTTGGGAAAGCGTTCTCTTCCTGGATCTTTTATTGCTGGGAATTAAATCTTGGATATTGATTATCAGGTGTGATTGCTTGTATCTGTAAAAGAGTCGCTTCCTGGCTTCCTGCAAGTTATCAAAAGCTAATTAGCACCTTTTAATTAGAAACTCGATTAAACATATAAACATGTGATACCTAATTTTTTTTAAAATCTCCTTAGACCATTTCAAAAGTATAAAATTCCAATAATATGTTGTCCAAAAAAAAAAAAAAAAATTTAAGTCTCTATAGGTGGTTACTTTTAAGTTAGTGAAATCAAAATAAAAATCACGGTGAGCTCGGCTTGCGCCATAGGATACACCCCAGGCAGCCAAACGCATGCCAAAACTGAGTGCAGTGCCGCTCTAGAAATAGGTATACACCTACTGGTCATTTTTGTAAAACAACATGTCATTCTTTATTGATGTTGTGCTGTGAGTAGAGGTGGAAATTATAGACACGTTTTTCGTCCTGTTTGATGGGACTCATCAGTACAATGACGATAACAAATATTTTGATTTCACTAGATTGATTCACTCACGGGATATTGTGATTAAACTGAGCTGCGTGCTGATAGATGAGTACTGATGAGTCCAAAACAGGACGAAACACGTGTCTAGAATTTACACCCCTCCTCAAAACACAACATGATGTTTTACAACATAAACGTCATTCATCTCTTGTCCACTTTTAACTTGTTCACCATTGATGCGGAATCTCTTCAACCATAGAAGTTAAAGATTCGGTTAAATTAGAAAAAGTCACAGGTTCTATACAGGGTGTTTATAAAACAGGTGTGGGAAAAGAAAAAGTGTAATTCTTTGGGGCATTCTATGTAAAAATGTTCCCAAAAACATTGTTAAAAAAATATGTTTGTTACAGTTTTACTGTACAGGGTGATTCTTAACCTGAAATATTCAAATATCCCGAAAAGTAAGCACTCTACGAAAAATGTTTTCTACAAAAATGGTTTTGTTCTATGAGGGATACCGTTTGAATACAAAAACCACCCTGCACCCCTCACCCTCTACGAGAGAGTAACTTTGAAGTTGTAAATATCAACCCCTTTTTTTATTACATATCCGTATTTAGCAAAAAAAAAAACGTAAGATTTCTTTCAAAAATTTTTTACGATCAATCATAGATGGCGCTGTAATCGAAAAAATTTCATTACGTTTATTTCTCCCAATATCTCGAAAACTAGGTATAAGCACTCTTCGGCAAAATGTTTTTTACAAAAGTGGTTTTGTTTGATAGGGGACATCGTTTAAAGACAAAAACTACCCTACACCCGGTATCTCTTGCAAGGGAGTGGGGATAACTTTAAAATTCTAAATATTATATTATAATATTTTTAACAATAAAAAAAAATTATAATATATATTATAATATAATAGTTATTAATATAATACTCGTATAATAAAATAAATAAATAAATAAAATAAATGCTTTGGCCGGTCTGGATTGGGGTGATGTTTGCGTCAGCAATGATGTAAATTTTCTTGCATCTTGTATAACCAACACACTTGGTTCCTTGGTGAGCAAATTTTTTCCAATGAAGGTGTTGGAATTAAAGAATAAAAAATCACCAGTTCTCTGGTATGGAGACGACCTAAGAGCAATGAGGAATACACTGTCTGGCATCAAACTTATAGCTGATATGACGGGAAGTTCCGATGATGTGAAAGCATATAAATCTTACAAGGCAGAATATAGTAAACGCATAAAAAATGCAAAAAAGTTGGCCTACGATAACTTCATTCTGTCAGCTGGAAATAAATCAAAGGCTTGCTGGAAGATAGTTAATTTTGAGAGAAATAAAAATGTAAATGTGTTCAATGATAACTATGATCGCATTTCCCCTGACTCTTTGAACGAGTATTTCGTAAATATAGCGGAGAATATCATAAAATCTCTTCCCTTAGCATCAGATACTGATCTGTTTGCCTACAAAAATTTCCCGACTCCGAGAAACTCCTTCTTTTTCAGGCCGGTTATGGAGGCGGATGTTTTGGATGTTATACGTTCGCTAAAAAACTCGGGATGCCTAGATGTAGATGGACTGAATAGTTATGTAATCAAAGAGATTTCCAGTACAATGGTACAGCCCTTAACTCGCCTTATAAATCTTATATTAAGCACTGGTATTTTTCCGGATGCTTTTAAAACTACCAAAGTGATACCTATTTTAAAAAAAGGTGACAGTTCTGTTATTGATAACTACAGACCGATCTCCATCATCTCCATATTTGGAAAAATTACGGAAAAATTAATAAAACGAGCTCTCTACGGTTATTTTGAAGAGAACAAATTCCTTGGTGAGAGTCAATTTGGGTTTCGTCAGGGCTCCTCTACGGCAGATGCTCTTCTCGACATTGTTGATGGTGTGGTCGAGGGCCTTGAGGCGGGTAGATGTACCTCGATTACACTATGTGATCTTTCCAAAGCTTTTGATTGCATCTCGCATGATATATTACTGGACAAGCTTAATCACTATGGCATTCGCGGGATCCCGCTGTCTCTTATACGCTCGTACTTGACGGGGCGTTCTCAGGCAGTTTGGTGTAATAACATCCTGTCTGATTTCAGATTGATCAAACATGGTGTACCTCAGGGGTCGGTGCTGGGTCCTTTATTATTTATCATATATATAAATGATCTAGAGGGATTTATGCACCCATGTAAGTCTGTAATGTTTGCGGACGATGTCACCTTCGTTTGCACGGGAAAAAATCTGTCAGAATTAACAGCAAATACTGACGAAACCGAAAGGAGGGCACAGGATTGGTTTACAGCAAACAGGTTAAAACTGAACACTGGTAAAACACAAAAGTTGCAGTTCTTGACGCGTCGTTCTGAATCCAGAATAGATAGTGCGAGACTGCTTGGAGTTACCTTGGACAACACCCTGACCTGGGACTGTCATGTCCAGTATTTAAGACACAGATTATCTAGTGTTCTTTTCCTGATTCGTAGGCTGAGATCCAGCATTGGTCCCGGCCCCCTGAGAGTGGTCTATTTTTCTTTATTCCATTCTAGCCTGAGTTATGCGGTTGTTCTCTGGGGCGCTGCTACAGAGACTCTACATATTTTTAGATTGCAAAAAAAGGCAATCCGTATATTGGCTAATGCACCTTTCAATGATCACTGCAGGCCATTGTTCAAAAAGCTGAGGATACTTCCGTTACCATCCCTGTATATACTTAATGTTCTGCTTAAGATTCATGAAAAATCTGACCAATTAATAAAGCAGTCAGACGTCCATAACTACTTCACACGTGGCGCGGACGACATTCGGACAGATCGCTTCAGACTGACAAGATCGCGGAAGAATAGTTTAAATTATGGACTCTATAATGCACTGCCTAGATGTGTAAGGCTTCTTGACGCCAACAGGTTCAAAAGTACGCTCAGATCCTATCTCCTAAGCCACTGCTTTTACTCAATTAATGAATATTTGGACGAGGTGGTCTGTTGGGACGGCGCTCACCGATGTGCATATGACCTGAAACTTTGACTTGTTTTTATTGTTGTTTTATACACTATTATGTCTAGTTTTCTGTGTTTTATTATTGTATATGTTTTATTTTCTCGATGTACACTACATTTTTGTTAGATTGTATATCTGTGATTAGGTACATTGTACTAATATTTGTGCGCATGTAGTACGCCTTGACTTGCTACAAACATAATTTTATGTATACGTGGTCAAATAAAGATAATCTAATCTAATCTAATCTAATATTAAACCCCTATATTTTTTATTGTGAATTCGTTTTCGACGACAAAAAATACGCAAGAGTTACCTGAAACATTTTTTGACCATGTTTCTTCACTAAATGCGAATTGGCAATAAAAAATAGTTTTTTTTTTAATTTTAAAGTTATCCCCACTACTTCGCAAGGGTTGAGGGATGTAAGGCGATTTTTGTGCTTAAACGATGTCCCCCACCGAACAAAACCACTTTTGTATAGAAAACATTTTTCCGCAGGGTGCTAATTTTTTGAGATAATTGGATATTTCAGGTTAAAGGAATCACCCCTGTATATCTATAATATTTTTAAGATTCCATGCACCTTTCGCGAAATAGATGAAGTGATGTACTTTTCAAAGTGTCATATTCCCCCTCTAAAAGTTATGAACATTTTTAAAGAGGAATTTATAATTCATCCCTTATCAGCAAGCGGGGAGGTATATACAGGGTGTACCAGCTCGATTTAAACAACGGTACGAGCCGTGTAGGTCTCGTCAAGACGAAACGTTTTTTTATTCGAAGTTTTTGGATTTGGACCTTCGTTGCGGAAATGTGGTCGACTTCCGGTTTTTAGCTTTTTGGCTACAGTTTCGGCATTTTTAGGTTCTCGCCCAAACTGAAACTAGTTTTGGCAACTCCTTAGCTTCAGTTACAACTTTCATATTGAAGTCAAGGTTCTATCTCTGTTGGATTCAAAATCTTAATTTTTCAATTTGATTCAATTTGAATTGATTCAAAGACTTAAAATTGAAAATCTTGGGATTGTCGCCATTTTGAATCCAACAGAGATAGAACCTTGACTTCAATATGAAAGTTGTAACTGAAGCTAAGGAGTTTCCAAAACTAGTTTCAGTTTGGGCGAGCAGAACCTAAAAATGCCGAAACTGGAGCCAAAAAACTAAAAACCGGAAGTCGGCCATATTTCCGCAACGAAGGTCCAAGTCCGTTGTCTAAATCGAGCTGGTACACCCTGTATATTATGATTAAAATTAACATCAAAAATAGCTGCTATTAGGAATAACTCGCTTCCAGGGTTGCATTTTTAATCTGAACCAGACCTCATGAAAAAAGCTTCAATTACCCTTAGGACTTATATCTAGCATTATATTTTTTCTCCAGTGGCGTAGAAGTTTTGCGGCTTAAAAGAAAAAAGAAAAAAAATAATATTGAAAGACATAAAAAATGGAAAAAAGTCTTTATGAACCTACCTTCTAAATTGAATATTAACGAAATAACAAAGATATTCAATTAAAAAAACAAATTACATATTTTTAGTGTAACTCCAAAACACCAAAAGGCTTAATATTCATTTATGAAATGTTTTGTGTCTTTTTCTATTAATTAGTTTATTATTTGGGCAATAATTACATGTTCGCAATTTGAACCAGGGGCGTACGGTACCTAGACTTGTTTAGGAGTTATTTTTTGAAGAATTTTTATTTTGACATATTTTACAAAAGACAGACATTTCTGGTACAAAAAGTGTATAAGGTTTGTTATGTAAATTCTCAACAGTTTTTGAGATGGGTGTAGTGTACAAAAGTTCAGTAATATTTACATAGGTACAGGCTGTTCCACTTTGTCTGTTCATAACTCCGGCAAAAGGTAGAATACGTAAAAATAAGTGTATGTTTTTCTACAAAGTTTCTCTAAAACGCTTTGTTTTCGAGATACAGGGCGCTAAACTGGGAAAAAATCTATTTTATTGAATATTTTCTAAACTATTGAAGATATTTTTCTCTATTTGGTGAAGTATTAAGAGAGGTAACATTTTGAAGTATAAAAAAACTTTTCACATGCAAAAAACCAGTGGCATATAGTTTGTTATGATACACCAAGTTATGATTTGTCATCAGATCATTCCCCGATAATTGCAACGATAGGTACATCCGTCATCCAAGCGAAATTATCCCCAAGACTTCACAACCATCAAACCAATTGGGAAATATATCGCCGCAAAGTATAACAGCAGATAAACCTAAAGATAAGTCTGAAAAGCCCCACTGAAGTTGATGAAGAATTATCAAGCTTAATAGAACATTTGAAGCATTCGGCTATACAAAGCACTCCAAAAACCAAAACAGAGGTGAAAATCAAAGTAATACCCATTGAGATTAAAAAACTGGTTGCCCAGAAAAGGAAAGCAAAAGCTCGATGGCATCGAACCCACACACCGGTTGATAAAGCGGCGCTCAATCGCATTGGTAATCAACTTAAAGCAAAACTCAGAGATTTACGGGAAAAAACATTCAACGACTACATTCTAAGCTTGAACCGCTACGACAATACAATCTGGAAACCAGTTAAAAAGCTCAGGAAACCAAAAGTACAAAACCCACCTATACGAAATTCAGCAATTCCCAATAGCAAATGGGCCCAAATTGACCAAGAAAAATCAAAAGTGTTCGCTGAGTACCTATAGCCGAAGTCTTCTCACCTAACGACCATAAAACGAATGATGAAATCGAGAGGCACATCTCCAGTATTCCACAAGATATTACGAGAATTAGAGCTTTAACCCCAAAAGAAGTTCAGGAAGAAATTAGGCTCCTAAATATCCGAAAAACCCCTGGTTTTGATAAAGTAACACCAAAGATGCTGTATGAACTACCAAAAAAAGGAATAACTATATGCTTACATACATCTACAATGCAATTCTAAGACTAAACTATTGGCCCAGAAACCTAAAAACTGCGGAAATAATTTTAATTACAAAACCAGGGAAAAATCCAAAGGAGGTATCATCTTATCGCCCAATTAGCCTTCTGCCCACAATATCCACGATTCTTGAAAAGCTTTTACTCCATAGAATAAACTCTGATTTACCCCCCGACCAATGGATCCCTCTCCATCAATTCGGTTTCCGCCAAGGTCATTCAACAATCCAGCAAACCCATAGAATAACTCAAGTAATTAACCAATCGTTTGAACAGAAACTATACAGTACTTCTGTATTCTTAGACGTAAGCCAGGCCTTTGATAAGGTCTGGCATTCCGGATTATTGTACAAAATTAAACAGATACTCCCCTTAAATTACTATACAATATCTTAAAGTCCTACCTTTCCGATAGAGTATTTAGAACTAAAGTGGGTGAAGAGGTTTCAGAATACTTACCTATAAAATCAGGAGTTCCCCAAGGGAGTGTTTTGGGCCCAGTTCTTTATGTGCTTTACACAGCTGACCTGCCGACTGACAGAAATACAATAATTGCAACATTTGCTGATGACACGGTCATTATTGCTACCGATGAAGATCCAACAAGAGTATCTAATAAACTCCAGAACCACTTAGATCAACTGCAAGCTTGGTTAAAAAAATGGAAGATCAAGATCAATGAGAACAAATCAAAACACGTTGACTTCACTCTAAGAAGAGCACAATGCCCGGAGATATATCTAAACAACATCCAAATACCTCGTTACTAATCATGCAAAATACCTGGGATTTCATATGGATGCCAGACTCACATGGAGAGAACATATTGTCAAAAAAAGAAAGCAGATTGACCTAAAAGTTAAAGACATGTACTGGTTAATTGGTAAAAAATCGAAACTTTCCCTTGAGAACAAAGTCTTACTATATAAGGCAATCATAAAACCGATATGGACATACGGTATAGAGATATGGGGCTGCGCAAGCAAATCCAGTATAGCCATTATCCAGCGAAGCCAATCTAAAATCCTGCGCATGATCACCAATGCGCCTTGGTATGTATCTAACCAAACCATACACGAAGATCTTCGGGTACCTTTTGTAAAAGACGTCATCACGGCTAGATACACGAAACACCATGAGAGAATGGAATACCACACTAACGAACTGTTACAGCCACTACTTGAACAACCTGGTGAAAGAAGATTGAGAAGACATTGGCCATCCGACCTGAGAGAAGGGTAGAAGATTTCGTCAATGGAGGAGATCTTGTCACGTCATCATATAGAGCCTGATGCTCTCAAGACAACATATTAGCCTATAGAATGTATTTGTTCTGATTGCTAATAAATTAAATATATATATATAAAAAAAATATAGTTTCTTTTTGCTTTTAAGCCCCAAAACTTCTGTGCCACTGGAGAAAATCAATTTTTTTAAACTTTATTTGAAATTTTATAATATTATCTGAAAGAAAGTTACTCTTAATACAAGTCTCTAGGGGGCTTCGTTTTTAAGATATTTTGATTAGTACCTAATATTATGAAAAATGATAAAAATATTCACAATAAATGCTCAAAACAATTTTCTTTTTTTTTAATACCTACGTCGTTTTTTCAAAGAAATTAAAACATAAAATGTCTCATAGCAACTGCTGACGCTATAAAACACAAAATAGTGAAATCTAAGAACACTTCTCTCTTGAAGTTTGCAGTTCCATGATGACAAAACTAAGTTTTCCCACAAGAGCTTCCTAAGAGACCTCTAAGAGTATTTTTTAGATACAAACAAAAAAATCATATTAAATTTTGAACAAGGAACAAGTTTAAAAAAAAATTGCTTTTCTCCAGTGGCGTAGAAGTTTTGCGGCTTAAAAGAAAAAAGAACCCCCATAAACTATCCCATTGATTTCGCCTTCGAAGTGTTTTGTCCTTATTATATATCAAATTTTTACCTCTCTATTAATATTAACCTACACCAAAATTGATGAAAATATTTTCAGTAGCTTAGAAAATACCTAATTGAATAAAATGTATTCTTTTCTTCCCAAGTTTCTTTAACACCCCAAGTATCTCGAAAATAAATCGTTTTAGAGCAAAACTTGAACATACACACTGGTACACCCTGTATATATCTACTTATGTATAAAAATTTAAAAAATGATAAAACACAAAAAAAATTGAGCTCAAAGAGCTAGGAAATGTGGCTAAGATTTTTCAATGTTCGGAGAATCTATAGAAAAATAGCTCCATGTCAAATCTGTAAATTTTTTCAAAAGTTGAAAAACACTGACGAAAAACCTATAATTTACACAAGAAACCTATATACTTTTGGTACCATGCAGAAAGGTTTAGATTTTTGAAAATTATGTCAAAACCAACATTTACCCAGTGGCGTCAAAATTGAAGGGTGAAAAAGTTGTAGCCCTATCTATCGTACGTCCCTGGTTCAAGTAACACACATATAATTACATATTGCTATAATATTGGACTAATTAACAGAAAAACGACACAAAAATTGCATAGAAAAATATTAAGCCGTTTTGGACTACACAAAATTTTTTTTACCACATTGAATTGCGGTAACTTCGTTAATATTCGATTTAGAGGGTAGGTTCATTGAAACTATTTGTCTTAAAATCAAGTAAAGAAGAGACCTTAGAAGTTGGTCTCCTTTATATAATACTGCGGACACCCTTATAATGCATGTATTGTATAAACAGCGATTATTTATAAGTGGTTGGAAATCTATGTATCACCTTAATATCAATAGTGTACAGTTTACGTTTACACATAATGGTGCCATATTTATCATAATCTAGCACAATCGCTAACAAAATGTGTCAAAATTTGTCCCAATTCTTAGAAGAGGTATCAACTTTTTGCACCAACGAGCCCTTAATAAGCTAAAGCTAAACTCAAAAGAGTTATGTATTTGTAGAGGGAGGCTCGTGTTGTCTGTATAGGATCATTCCATATCATATCAGAGGGTTTTATGGTTTATGGCGAGGCAATATTTGGCTATTTGAGCATTTCTGGTTAGCTCCCGGCCTTTGTCGGCTTCTTAGGTCCATTAATTTCCAGGGCCGGCTTAATTGTCACGTCGTAAACCTTTTGAGATGTTGGTAGTTCCGACAAGTTCCGACACATCGTCTTCCTTGATGTTCGTTGTAAACAAAAAATGCAATCTTCTATAATAGCGTATAATATGGATATACATAATAGGTAAATAAAATTGAAATTTCGTAAAGGTTATAACATGTTTAGAATGTGGTACTTATTATTAGGATTTTAGTTGTTTATAGGTACATAAAAATCTTCTATTTGCGGAACGACTTATAAAGTAAAAACAATAAAAGGAATGGTAGTTAATCCTATTAACCATTTTTTTTAACACAACAAACTTATATGTTGGAGTTTGATATTTGTTTCCTATAGGTAGGTATATGAAATTTGCGGATTCAACATCATCACTTTTGATAAAACTATCCTATAAAAAACCAAAATGGGGTTTAGCTAATTTGTGATTTGACGCGAAGCAGCTTGATGACCGTATATTCACTAAACGATTCACGGGTTATAAAATTCGCCAATTATTCTAATTTGAGTAAATGCATATAACAAGCCCACAGTATGTACTTTGTGCTATTTTAGTCAGGCAGTTGACGTGTAGATGTGATACATTGATTAGGAGATGAATTAGTAGAATTCGCGGCCACAGTTTGACTTGGAGGACCTCCAAAGCACCTGGCTGTGCTTAAATCAGGAGGATTTTTAATGTCTCATTGAGTCCCACATCTAATCTATCCACTTCACTTAGAGATTGTCGTGGCAGATTATTTACGACCGCAAACATTGCATTTTATTTAATTAGATGGAAATAATACGTTATTTATGATTTATTTCACGTATAAATTGTTTAATTATGAGAGTAATTTTTCTTCACAAACCCCACACGAGTAGATTTTCTTAATATTTTTGCGCATTAGTTGCATAGGAAGAAATCACTTAAAATTATTATAAAATCCACCAAAGTGTGTAACTCATTTGTAATAAATTCTATATCCCTAAGTACCTAATTATATTTTCTAAACTGCAAACTTTGAATTTTTTAAATCTAATGATTTAAATTATGCAGAAAAATTATAATGACCTTACTGCCATCTAACAGTCCTCTTTTGTACTAGAACTAGACTAATTGAAGACTATGAAAAAATCTTACAGATTTCTGTAGCTACGTTAAAAAAATTCGGGAGTTTTTACGATATCGCTGTAAACTAAGATAGTTCCCTGTTCCTACACAAACATAACGCTTAGTATAGAAGCTACTCGCCAGAGGCTCGCTTCTATGGAATAATCGTCGACTGTAAAGCAACGTTGCCGCTGTGTACATCATTTACCAGAATTATAATAAAATAATTATTGAACGCTAATAATAATTAATAAAATGAAATATTTATAACAATCTGCAAATACCTATTTGTGTACTGGAAAGATTTAGTTTACAACTAATAGTTGGCAAAAATTCCAAGTATTTCAGACTTGGAACCCTGTCCATCCCAATAAGTTGTCATAAAATTTCTCTTCAGACTGTGCTGACCGGTGAGCACTGCAACAGGTTCAATTTGATTACGTTGGGGTGCTTGTTTCTGCCGAACCTTAGAATATAAAACATCCGGAACTTCCGGAAGGGCTATAATTCCAACTGGGCGTTTTGGTGCACAGGCGCACGACGTAAACCGCCTCTTTAGTGACAGTTTTGTGTTCCGGTCTTGTGACGTCACGTGGTTCAAAGACTACACCATGAGATTGCTCATATCTTTTTTATTGTCAGGAATAAATAAATAATTCTTTGCAGGCTTGCATAAGTCGGCAACGGCTATCCATGTAACGTTTAAAAAATTTTCACGGCCAGCTAAATCCCAGAGTTTTCATTGTCAACTTTTGTTTTTCTTATAGCCGCCATTGTTTTTTTTATGTCGTTTGGTACAAAAAAATCATGAAAATCAAAATTCAATAACATTAAAAAAATTTGTAAAAATTTCATTTTATTTTTTTCGAAAAAAAATTAAAGATTTTTCCATAATAGATCTAGCACAAAAAAAACACAAGCGAGAAGGATGGGAAGCAATACATATAATTTGACATTTATTTTATGAACAACCTCACCGCAATTAATACTTTAAGTAAAAATAAAACCACATGACGTCATTGCGCAGTAGTTGACCAAAATAGAAAACGCTATCGGCATACCGTGTATTGTGTATATGTGTATCGTGATTAGTATTGGTTTAAGTAGGTACCGGATAATATGTTGTGTCCGCCATATCCAAACACGTTCAGACATTCGCAGCTGTTGTCTAATCGACTTATTTAGGATGTTAGATGACAGCTTGCGTATATTATGCAAGAAGCTTATAATGAAGGCTATTAAAACGCGAGTATGATGATTAAGATACATGCCGTAGGCGAGTGTCTTAATCATAAAAAAATGAGTGTATAATAGCCATTATCTGCGAGTTACATACACTGTGTTTTCTACAATAACCCATTTTATTTAATAAAATAGATAAGAACATTTAATGAAATTAATTAAAATATGTAGTAAATTTGACACATGCTGACATTAAATTGATAAAGAAGTAGGCTGTGAGCGAATAGGAATCGATTCAATTCCAAAAACTGTGTTGCTATTTGTCATCAGTGCGTTAATGAAAATTTGTATCTTAATGAGATTTATTAACGACTGGTACTGGTTGTACACATTAAAGGTTAGGAGCAGTATGGCGGTTCGTGAACTGCTAAAGTTAGTGAAGTGCATATTCTACAAAAGACAAGTCCGGTTATACTTTAAATTTTTCTTCAAGGTCATTCCGGTCAGCTCGAATTTTTTTCTTTTTTAAAATGTTTTCTTTTCAAGTCCGTCTAGACTCTAGAAGACCTAGTCCGTTCGTAAAAATATTTTTCTCGAAATTTTTAGTAGTCCAGTACTCACATGGGCCCGAAAAAATTTATGGTAATTGTTTACATCCGCGGCTCCTAAGTTTCATCAATTTTTTCGGGACCGAGGAGCGAAATAGGGGTGCTGGGTGGGTAAGAAAGTAAAAACAGCCATGGCAAACTAATATTAAGGTCACAACTATAAGGCCTCTTTGGCACTACGGTCGAATTTCTATTTTTTTTTCACTTTCAGGACAAGGAAAATCTTCGAAAATAACAGTACCGCGATTTTTATTTTGAATTTTGCATTTATTTTGAATTTATAATCCGAAAATCATTGCATCAATCCCTGTGCGGACTGAACACGTAATGAAAGCGGATATATCGCTCAGTCCGCCTCTGTGAACCTCTAACACAGAATAGAATACTTGGCAATTATGGTGAAGTGGTTTTATCCGGGATCGCGGCATCTAATCGGTGCCTCTTGTCAGGACCGCACTCCCTCCGCACTCTCAAAACCATTTTTTACACTGTTTTGTGGCTTTCCCTTTCATTTGCCCAGCAAATGAATACCTTCCTGGTGTTACTATAGGTATGTTCTCCACCCCTATATAAGTTCCATAGTGAAACTGTAGGAGCCGCAGATGTAAATAATGACCAAATTTATCTTTAAAATTTACCTTTCTCGATTTATTAAGCCCGTTTATACATCAGAACTGAAATTGTGTGCCAGTAACATGACTGAAGAGCGATTTCGGAGCAGCGTCAAGCAGAAACTTATATTACGAGAAAAATTTGCTGCTTGTCGCTCCCTCCAAATGGATTTTTTATATATGTATATTAGGTACCTGCTGATCGACGTACAGACAAGGTCCGGTAAGCTAAAAAATTTTTTTGTTCTCGAAAATGTTTTTTTTTTTGCAACAAGGTCCGGTCGGCTATAATTTTTTGCAAGGTCCCCTTAGTTTTAAAATTAGATTTTTGCAATGTCCGCTTTAACAATGTTTTTAACAAATTTTATTTTTGGAAGGTGGGTGAGCTCAAAATTCGAGAAAATAAATTCGAGGTGACCAGACTTTACCAAAAAATGAAAATCAAGCTGACCCTACCTTCCCAAAAAAAAGAAGCTGATCGGCCCCGGTCCAAGCCGTATACCTACCTCATACCTTGCAGCTTGCTGTAAAGAAATCCAAGCTGGCTGAGCATTGTTAAGCCTGACTGTAAATTATTAAAAGAAACATGTAAAGTAGCACTAGCACTTCACTTACTTCATCTGAAAAACCGCAACTGGTAGGAGTAGAAAAATTGTTTTAATAAGTATGAGCTTCATAATTGAAGTGGCAACACTGCTCCGAAAAGCAAACTGACGACTGCAGCGCAGCGGTGACGAATAGCTTCATAATTGAGTAACAGGTCTTCCAGTTCGCTTAGTAGTAACGCAACGTAGTAGATGGCGCTGGGAATTTAGCGCAATTAAAATAAATGAGTTATGTATTATTAGGTAATCGAATTTGCGATTAAATTTAGAACAAACCATCTGAAAAAGTAACAGATTTTTAACAGGCGAAGTGCACAGTAGTTATGAAAACGATAAAAATAATTAATAATAATAATAATAAAAAATATCACTAATCAGCTGTATTAATAACAGATTCAGTGGTAACTAACGCACGCTATTAAATAAATAAATAGTCGCTTTATTATATTGTTTAAAAGATTGTCAAAATAAATTGACAGCTAGTAGTATTGTTGCTATTATAGTCTCTCACTAGCCAACTAGAAAATCCGGCTAAAGGCCTCGTTATTAATACGGCTGAATAATTTTTTCGTGAATATGGTTATGGTTCCCACTAACGAAAATCTAACAGCAATTAATAAAATCGAAGTGAAGTTGTCACGGCTCTTTTAATAAGATCAAGTTCAAGTTCGCACGAATGTGCTGTAGAAAATTCCATACCTCTATTTTGCATAATGCCAATCCGTTGGTAGATTATTACACAAGACACAATATGTTCACCAGGCATAAAAAAAAAATTGTTTTAATTTTTGAATGCAACTAAATATTTGATGTAACAATATACCTACAGGGTGAGATTCATATACGTTGTATAACTTGATCTATACTCGATCTAACCAGCATTATGTCAAAACAGGGGTAATGCACAAAGGAAGCGTAAAAAAGGCAAAGATATAACTTGGAAATTCATAAAAGCTCCTCTAAATTATGTTCATCTAACATAATTTTAGTTTACATAGTTTATATAACTGCCAACTGGATAACACTTGGTAATTATTGCAACGAATAAAATTTATATGTCGTCATAACATTTTTTTTTCAACAGTTCCTTAGAATTTATGGAACCCTGCATGCAGTGGCGGCGATAGGGCCCCCGCAGACCCGCGGTGCTCAGGTAGCTGTTCTCCGCAATTTTATATCGCTTGTAAACCAATGTATAAGAACGTTAATAAATTTTCTTCACTAGGATAAGACACATCCTGTACTATTCTTTTCTATGTTTGTCAGGTACGAAAGAGCGCTGATTCCCTCATCAGAAAACGGGCAGATGTAGGGAATTTGGCTGCTGCTTATCAACATTTCCTAAAGTCTTCACAATTGAGAAATTTGATTTTGTAGTAATGTTTTGTGCAATCTTTTGTTTTTTATGTTTTTTTCCTGAGTCAATTTTCGACCTGGGATTTTTCCCCTGAAGTCTTATTTTTTGAGGCTGAATTTAATAAATTTTGCTTCAATATACATATGAGGCTAAAATTTAAAAAATCTATCGGGGAGGAATAAAGTTATCACTTCAAGAACAAACAGTTGATTTTTTGAGATCATGCACCCATTGTAAATACAGGTGTTACAGCGAAAATTCCTAAAACCGTCTGGAGACGAGACATAAAGCTTTTTTCTCATCAAAATGTTGACCAAAAAGAAAAATTTATTTGGAAAACTGGGAGTTCAAAACAATTGAGTGATTTTGCACTCCTTCACATTTGACTCTGTAGAATTTTTTTGCAGGTTTTGTATTTTAAATCCAATAAAAAGAGAAATATATAAAGGAGAGGGCAGCTGATGCGAAAAAAAAATCGAAAAAAAGTCGAGTAACGGTGTGATAAAACGCCCATTGAAATTACGAATACAGTACCTTTACTATACAGGGTGCGGCGAGAGAACCTTAGGGCATTTTTATATGGAGAAGTCCTGGGAGTAGAAGTCTAAAAATTTGTGCGTGTATAATTTCGGTTTTGACGAGCTGAACTAAAATATTCACAACCCCTCACCATTTCCGGTTATTCCGGAAGTTGCCATCAACCATCTTATTTTAAATGGGACAACCTGTATATTATTACATTTTCAGATTGCCTGAAAAAATGTAATAAAAATGGTCTTTATAGTTCAAAATGAGAACGAGTGGTTTATGAGTTATAAACAAATGAAAATCGCAATTTTACATTTTCAAAGCAGCTTAGGTCGAAAACGGGTCAAGATATCGGAAAACGGCTTACATGTCCCTATCTTAACTTTTCACGTAGTATCCTATGGTGCTGATGAAATTTGTATACAAAGTGATGAAAAATCAGCGATATTCAAAAAAAAAAAATTAATAAATTTTTTTTTTCGTAGGTACCTACTCACGCGTAATATACAAAAAGTTAGAATAGGGACATGTAAGCCGTTTTCCGATATCTTGACCCGTTTTCAAGCTAAGCTGCTTTGAAAATGGAAAATTGGAATTTTCATTTGTTTATAACTCATTAATTGGTCGTTAAAAATTTGAACTGTAAACATCATTTTTATTACTGTTTTTCAGGCAATCCGAAAATGTAATAATATACAGGGTGTACCATTTAAAAAAAGAAAAATATGGCAACTTCCGGTATAACCGGAAGTGATGTGGGGTTGTGAATATTTTAGTTCAGCTGGTCAAAACCGAAATTATACACGTACAAATTTTTTGACTTCTACTCCCAGGACTTCTCCATATAAAAATGCCCTAAGGTTCTCGCGCCTCACCCTGTATGTATTTTACGCAATTTTTCTGAAAAAACAAATCCCGGGGAGCCCCCCATTCTCTGGGGGACATTCCGTACTACCGGCAGTTGTTCGCCAAAATTGGATTAATTTACGTCATACCTTATACTTCCAGATTTTTTTTTCTTGTAAAATTCCTTTTCTTTTTGTAAGTATGACACCTAGTGCTAAAAAATGCTATCTAATGATGATCCATATTTTATATACTTACTTAGTAATATACCTATCATAAATACACATTGAAAAATTCGCGGAGGGGGGAGGGAGTCCTTATCGCTTCCATTGGAACCCTGATACAAATCATGCATGTAAGCGTTTTACCTTGTTCAAAATAATTTTAAATGATTGCGTTTTAATGTTTTTTTGTTTATTTTTTTATCATTATTTTGTTATAAGCGAGTTTAGGATCCTATTCGGAGTCAAATATTCAACTACCTACCTATACCTTTGAGGAAAAGAATTTAAAACATTTATTGCATATTTGAAAACATGTTGACCATTTTTTTAAATGAAACTTCCTCTGCTGATTCATAAAAACTCCATAAAAACTGTCATTACCTTCTGTTGATGATTATTTTCAATGCTGAACAGCATTGAAGCTGTGCATGAGTTCATCTTTGAACACCTTTTACTAATAATTTTTTGATAAAACCAATGCAATTTCCTTCTATTATCTATCTATGTTATATGTATAGGTAGTTCACATGGGCAACTGGATCTCTTGTTTACACGCTCATCTCCAATCCACCACATCCCGGGACCATTAAACACTACGTTAACCTAATAATACACTCCAGGATAGGGATGGACGTAGTGAGTGGAAGAGAGACGGAAACGGGAGTGGATCATCAGAGCCGCGTAATGCAATCGTTTGTTTATAATGCAGTAAAAACAATCCGTCAGTCATCTGTCTTTGCTACTGTATGCTGTTAGAGGGAATTGGATCGGTACATACAGGGTGTTTCGATTATTAATGCACTATATTAGCTATGTATTTATATTATTACGTATGACAACTACTTATAACTTAAAACTATGGGACGATTTGAAAATTTGACCACTTTTCCAATCTCTATAATATGACTGGGATATATCAGATCTAATATTTTATAAACATAAACAACATGGTCTTAGAAGAAAAAGATTCAAATTCTTTTGTTGAATTTTACCTTTCAACCACTTTACAATAAAGCCCAAAATAAAATATTATTGCAAAAGAGCTCCCTTCTAAAAAAAAAACGCTCAGGTTTCTGTATTTTAGGTGTACTGAACAGCTATTTTTTAAACACTATTTCTGTAGGTGCAGAACTATTATTCTCCCAATTGCCCCACTTCCCCCAATTGGGCGCTTGGACGTCCCTCGGTGAGAGTTAATTACGCTTCTCCTCCATAATAATGATCTACTATATGACTTGTTGTCACTACCCTTCCATTTATAACGCACGGTGTTAAACTGACAATTTATAAGTATGTTTGATATTATTTATATTTTTCCTAAAAAGATTATACATATCTTATTACGCTTTTATTAAATCGCTTTTTTGTTAGTCTGTCTGCGGTACAAATCTTGCAATCGATTTTAAATTCACTCCCAGAGCAGACAGAAACTTGAAACCTTATTAAATAAACATTTAGTTTATAACCAGAGGACGATGCAATAATAATAACTCGTTTTCTTGTCTGTCCGTCAGTCTGTTAGGCAAAAATTTTGGAAAATCCCGAGCGCCGATGACACAGTAGCGCATGAGCGGAGCCAGCTACAGTGTTGGTAAGAAGGTGAGAGTCAACAAGTGTCGCGTTTCAATGTCTGAACTGAACATAAGCGTCAAGGTACATTTTTCTTTGTGACTAGAACCCAATCATGCTCATTGACATAAAAAGTACAAAAATACTGTTCCTAGCCTTGCGTGAATATTCTGGGCCGAATAAAGAATCATTAGATCTTGTAAGAATCTTGTAAGAAAAGGTGCGACGTCAAAAAATTGCTCCAATGGCTGGCTAAGCTGCTAAGATGCTTTATTGGGCCCGAAAATACTTTTCCCCTCTAATCTCCATGTGTACAATTTCTACTTACTTCTCTTAAGCAAGCATGGCTTTGTCTTGAATATCTCCAATATTTTAGGCAGGCTATTGATTATTATGTCTTAATAATCAGGGCAAAAAAGAACTATCAAAGAGTGGGTTTTTATTGCAAATATCCTTCAAATGGTCATTTTGGATTAAAAAATCGGGGAGTCATATTAAAGTAGAGGGTGGAAATTGAAGATAGGGATGAAACTGCACCCTTTTACCCTTTTCAGTATTTTAATTGAATCTCGAAAACCAAGCAAAATTCAGGTATAGTTAATAGGGAATTTTCTATGGATATTGCGATTTTAGGTTGTAAGAAATATTTAAAATGGTAACTTCAAAAAGGGCAAAAAATCAATGAATTTTTACTTTTTCATAATTTTTGCGTAGGTATAACTTTTTTCTGAGTGGAATTAGGTATAGGCATTGCTTCACAGAAAAACAAGTAGATTAAATTGTCTTCAAAACGGCGGGTTAAAAATTATTTTAGGATAAAAACTGACCTAGATAAAAAAAAAAAATAAAAAAAAAACAGATCAAAACTTGGATATTTTTTTCAATTTTTATAGCATTGTCTTTATATCGTATATTAATTGTTAATAAATTAACTTAAAATACTCTTTTTGTGGAATAAAAATCATTTTGTTGTACAAAAAATAAGAACTAAAACGCGTCAAAAAAAAAAACGCGACAAAAAAGTTTAAGCGTCTTCATCTCAGTCAGTTTTTATCAAAAAATAGTTTTTAACTCGCCATTTTGAAGACAATATAATCAACTTATTTTTCTATGTATAGGTATAGCAATACCTATCTTCACACAGAAAAAAGTTATAGAAATTCAACAAAATTAAAAAGAAAATTAGAGCTTTTTTTCAACTTAAGTTCCTTTTTGAATATTTTTACCACAATAAATGTTTTATGAATTTTCAAATAAATTATTTTTATTTAGATATAAAATTGCATCGCATATCTACAAAAAAATTAAAATAAAGACGAAAAGGGGGCATTTTCACCAATTTCAACCCTATCTCCATTTTCCTCCCTTTAATTTAAAAGCACTTCGCGATTTTTTAACCCTTAATGAGAATTTGAAGGATCAATATACATATTAAAAATCCAATCTTTTGATAGTTCCTTTCCATAATACAAAATCAATAGCGTATTTGAGGAGCTGAGCCACCTTCAACACTCGACAATCTTGACTGTATGTATTCAAAGAAGGACCTTTAGCTTGCAACTGAGCAGTCAAAATCGAATGCCATGTTAAAATCGTATTTTAAGAACAAAAGAGGGAATGGTTTTTTCTATCAGTCCTCATTTAGGAAATATCTCCAAAAATGTAAAACTATGGCCGCAATAAAAATATTTTTTATCCGGTAACTGAACAGCAATTTTTGAAATATTTCCTAAACGAGGCCTGGATCTTCAAAAAAGTTATCATTTCTTTGATGCTTTAAATACGATTTTATACTTACATGAAGTTAGATTTTGACTGTCGATAGTTACCAAGTACCCTGTATACTTATAGAGTGATGCCAGTAGATCAAGGGATGAAGGGCAAAGTTAGGTTTATTCAATCAAGGGATGCATTCTTATAATAAAGACCAGTCTATATCTTTCATTTATTGTTGTTCATAATTTCATAAAGAAGGACCAATGTTTCATATAATTACAATAATTTAAAAATAAAAATCGACTTAATTTTCCTTTTATGTACCTACTTTCAAAAAAAAAATCATCAATTTAGGAACATGAGTTGGTAGCTATGTATAAATATTTATAGAAAAAATCTAATTACCTACTTAAGGTAAAATCAATATTATTCACAATAATTATTATGATACACGTTACTATAACGTTTCACCCTGTATAATACATCAAGCTCTCCACATTAATCATATATTTAAAAGAAACAACCAGACGCGAAGTATATGTACATAATTTGTGACCACCTATGTATTATTATAGTAGATATATAGAACAACTGTGGTTATAAAAAAAATGATGATCTGGCTAGAAATTTTTGTAGGAGATGTATTTAGTATTTTAATGGATGAGAATAGCCCAATTTCCTTTATTTTACAGTGTATTTATACCATGAAACACCCAGCAGGATACTGTTTATATGTTTAAGTAACATTAAAAGCCAGGAATATTGAGTTATATATTCAGGTTTGAGGAACAGACACTCCTGCGTCTTTAGAGCTTAATCCAGCTTAGAATAAACATTGTTTTATATTTTGTGGCCACTAATAATTTACTCAAATTGTTCTATATACATTGCCAGGAATAAAGCTTTTGCTTCAGATGTTTACCTGCGAGCTAAATGGCTTTCTAAATTGTTTTAAAAAGCTTTGCTCTTATTTCGTTTGTATGGAAACATGCATTGTTTGTAACTATTTTCCCGGCCGATTTTCACTTTAGATTTTTAAGAAATTGCGCCTCATTGAGTTCATCATCAATGGGAATAAAAGCGAAACGGTTCTTTACATGAAAATAAAATAAATGTGCTTTAAATAATTTCAATTTCGATTTCTGATTCCGATCAAGCCAAGAGAGTGTGTCTTTATACTTACTCGTTGTATCGACCGGGCCGCGTAATAGGAGAGTCGATAAAACGAACTAATTCAGCTTTTATCGGGACGGAATTATAAAGAAAGGAAAAGAGGACGACTGAATAAATTGATTCTGTAATTTGCGGCGCAGATCTACGAGTCTCTCTTGAACAAAGTATAGACAGAATAGCACTTGATTGGCCAACAAAAAAGTTTGCTCAAGTTGTCAACCGCTTTCCCAAGAACTTCCATGCTTTTGTAGGATCATGCTAAGAACAGACCAGCTTGAAATTTCTCCCGTGTGTTCGTTTCTGGTTCTCCGCACTTTCCTAACTAAACTAACATAATTTATTATCAAAAAAATTGATTTTTTTTTGTTCTTTCTTGTGGAAATTTAAACTTAATCCAGTTCTTAATGTTCAAATATTTGACTTATCTATACAGGGTGTTATGTAATTGAATGTCAATATTTAAGGGGGTGATTTTTGGGTTCATTTTAAGAAGAAAACTTCATAAGAACATATGTCCTAAGAGTCTTAACTTTTCAGATACAGGGTGGTAAAGTTTTATTAAAATAAATAATTTTTTCGTAATGTCTGTAATACTGCTCTGGATATTTTAATTAAATTTCGTATACAGGTATTACGCATCAAGGGGCATTTTTTCATGTACCACGTTTCATTTTATTTCCATTAGTGACGATGGTGCACGATTGTGCAGAATTTTACCTGCATATTTTAACAGACATTGATGGTACGCCACTGATTTCTGTTCGAATAGAAATATTTTTTGGAATCTCCATTAATTTCCAAGCAAATTTGATTTTTTATTTTTTTCAATCCCATGCACGGTTTTCGCATAAAAAAATAAAATCTATTTCTCTACATGGTCACAAGATTGTCGTTAAATGACAATAAAAAAATATAAAAATATGCAGGTAATAAAATTCTGCACGATATCACTAGTGGAGATAAAACGAAATGTGGTACGTGAAAAAATGCCTCTTGATGAGTAATACCGGTCTATTAAATTTGATTAAAATATCCAGAGCGGTTATTACAGATATTATGAAAAATTATTTATTTTTAAAAACTTTACCACCCTGTATCTCAAAAGTTAAGACTTTTAGAACATACGTTCTTATGAAGTTTTCTTTTTAAAATGGACTCAAAAATCACCCCCTTAAATATTGACATTCAATTACAAAACACCCTGTATACCAATATTTTGAGATGATATTCTTTTTTTTATTATTATTGGGATTAGGTAAATTCTTTTCGTTCTTATAAACTGAAATAACTAGGATATTGAAAGGTTTATGAGATTGAGTTTAAGAAAAATATACAGGCTGATTCATACCTTAGCCACATAGTGGCTTACCTACAGGGTGTAACTGGACAGCCAAAATCAAACGTCATGTATAGAATCCTATTTTACATAAAAGAGAGAATAACTTTTTTCAATATGAGACTTAGTTTAGGAAATATTTCAAAAAATGTAAAACTAAGGCTGTTTAAAAATATTTTTTTAGTAACTGGAGAGCCAAAATTAAACGCCATGTATATAATCGTATTTTGAGCATAAAAAAAGAATAACTTTTTTCAAGATCAAGCCTCGTTTAGGAAATATAAAAAAAAGTAAAACTAAGGCCGCAATAAAAATACATAATAATGTTTTATTCAGTAATATTTTAAATAATGGAAAATGAAGTACTTACAGTTTTTAAACAAATTTCGAAATTGCTTGTTTTTTGAGAAAAAATTCATTAGAGCTGCTATATTTGTTGAAATAAAAGAGAAAACTGGTGGCGAGAATTATTATATCTCCTGCTATGGTTTGTTGCCATAAATTTACTGATCTAAAAGTTTTTAAAAATCAAAAGACAATAATCTTGATTGGGAAGCTCTGTAAACATTTTTTATTGCCTCTTCAGGTATCATCCTTTATTAAACCGGCTAAAGATCGATCTTGACTATAATATCTAAAACAATACTCTTCAATACTCAAAGAACGAATTTTTGAGGGCTCTACTTATAAATTATAGTTTAAAAAAAATTAGTAGCTATTTTTCTCTTAGCATGGTCTCATCTCCGCGATAAGTTCGGTGTAAGTCAAGGGTCCCTTGATTGAGCGTTTTCAAATAAAATCGGTCGCGTTCGAGGAGCAGCTATTACGCCCTGTTAGAAGCTGTGGTTACGGCAAATTGAACGTGATTCCCGTGGCCCCCGATGATCGAACACCCCCACACCCTAAAACCCGATGATTGGCCAATTCTTCAACTTACTTCTGCTCCCATTGACTCCAATTATCGTCTAAGAATTAACACTTGAGTCAGTATTATAGATTAGGAAGTCTTTAATCATTATTGAGGGACGATTTGATGAATTTCCTCTAAATTATTTCTGATGAAATGAATGTTTGATTGCGAGTGAAAAATAAAGAGAGAAATAAGATGCTAATATGGTAAGAATCTGACTATTATTTTTGTTGCAGAGATAATTTGAAGCGATTTTTTGAAGTCGAACATAACTTTTTTTTATATAATAGTTTCAATTATTGTTTCTAATAAGGCAATTCGGAGAAAGATGACCAATTTTCAAAAATCAGAATATTGTAAATTAAACGATGGTTAAAAAGGAAAATTCATGCGTATCAGTTAATACAATATGTGCAACCTAATCAATATGCACTCTACAAAGCAGGAATCATTTTTTCATAACATCCCAAACTGTACTGACTCCAATGCGAGGAACTAGCGCTTTTGTACATATACCATGACCGTTGAAAACTATTTACAACTGTCATCATTTTCAGCACGGGGACCAGACTCCCTGAAAAACACATCATCAGAAACTAGTGGCGGTTCGTGCGGCTTGCAAGGTTATAGTGAAGTGTATAGATTCTACTCAGGGCAAGTCCGGTCAGTTCAATTTTGTTCCAAGGACCGTCAATTTGACAGGCTTAAAAAATGAACACAAAGGCTCGAATTTTCACACTGCCAAAAAGGGAATTTTCGAGCTGTGACCGGACCTTGTCAAACCAGTTTTGGTAACGCAAAAAAAACTAAATCAAAAAAGACGATTAAAGGTGAAATGGATCCACCTAGGTAGGATGATAAGGAAATTATTTCCACCTCCCTCGTTAAATCAGCCCAAATCGAAAAAGCAAATAGTGCAAGCATTAGGTACGTAAATACCTAAAGGTAAAATTGTTAGGAAATTAAAACGCAGCCACCCGCCGTTACATCAAGTAAACGATCCCTGCCAGCTCATTAAATATTCAGAAAAATAG
This sequence comes from Malachius bipustulatus, assembly GCA_910589415.1. Classification (NCBI taxonomy): domain Eukaryota; kingdom Metazoa; phylum Arthropoda; class Insecta; order Coleoptera; family Melyridae; genus Malachius; species Malachius bipustulatus. The sequence continues at coordinate 28,277,887 of OU342635.1, read as the reverse complement.
AATCGCGCTAGCTGGTCACATTTCAACACGGAACAGCAAGAGAGCGGCCACCGCAAGGGTAAAAAAATAAATATTGCCAGATGCCTTTATAAAAGACACTCTCGACCCGCGTGACGAAAGGATGAGCTGACCTAGAAACAGACCGCCGGGTGGAAGATTTTTGTGGAATCATAAATTAGACAATAACCTCTTGCAAAGACTATAGTAAGTTGATAGATATTACACCCACGAGAAGGAAAATTACACCAATCGATAAAGCGAATTAATAAATGGAGGTAGCCGGAAATACATCTCGATCCCGAAATAGCAAGCAGGTGAAAACGCGAGATGAAAGTTAAGCCGGTGTAATTATAATAGTTAGGTACAATGAAAAGACGATAATGCGTCGGCCGATTTGAAGGAAAATTTAGGTAGTTGAAGTTTAGGGAAATTCAGTAAGGTAGCCGCGAGGTCAAATCGTTAAGTCTCGTGATTAGGGAAATATGACAAGAAACAAATCACGATATGAGGCAGTGCCAATAAGGTGCATTGTTGCGTGGTGTTTAGAAAGCGGACCACCGCTTCTATAAAAGCAGACGTCTTACCGCAGCTCAAGACAGATAGAGATCAGCTTTCGAGCAGGTCTCTGACTTCCTAACCCTTTATACGGTACCCAGAGATGGCATAGCGGACTGCGGGATACCTAATCCTTATCTATACCCGAAAATTCTACCAGAGATGGCATAGCGGACTCCGGTCGAATTTCCCTTATCTACCTTGGAAAAACTTCAGCTGAAAACCCGAAAAGGGCAAAACAATCGTTCTCGTCAATTTCTAATCACAATTCTAATAAAACTCGACCAAAGATGGCATAGCGGACTCCGGCCGAGTTTCCTTTACCTATCCCGGGAAATCCCAGTGAAACACACTTCATTCGCGTCTCGAAATCAAGATTCGTAGTTGGCAAATTCTCTTCGAACCAATTCACTAGTAAATGGCTAAGCGCCTATTCTGAAGGAATTTCCTCCACAAATTAGGGAAAATCCATTGAGAAAATAGTTAGGGAAGATCTCTCTTCGAAACAAAATCCACATCGATAAATAATTAAACCGATTCGCAACATCCACGTATGCAGGCCCCATTTTAAATCAGGCAAAATAATCAGCTAGGTATTAGGCGGCCCCACAGTAGGTACCTACGCAATATACCGGGTAGTCTGTAAACGAAACAAAAGCAAAACGAAATAATAAGAAAGCACAGGTGTGCAAAAGAGTGGTCTCTGAAATAGATAGAAAAAAAAAGACAGACATTCCCGCAATATCCCGGGTCGTCTGTAACCAACATGGTTGTATTTTTTAATTATTTCAAGCTGTTGCTTGAAATGAAATCAAAGAAACTAGAACAAGGAAACTAGGCAAAGAACATCATTGAATAGGTACCAGACAGACATTTCCGCAATATACCGGATAGTCTGTAACCAAAATGGTTGTACTCGTCAATTAATTCAAGCAGTTGCTTGAAATGAAATCAGACAGACATTCCCGCAATATACCGGGTAGTCTGTAAACGAAACAAAAGGAAAACGAAATAATAAGAAAGCACAGGTATGCAAAAGAGTGGAATCCGAAATGGATTGGAGTTTGAAAAATGCATGAAAGGGATTCATCATTCGCTTTCCATTGTTTTGTACTCTCTATGCAAAATTACAGCCTCTCACGCCCTTTACCATTTTACGCTCTTGCAAACGAATTCTCTCGCTCATCATTCGCTTTTAAACTCCCTGACAGGAAGCCAACAGTTAACAACAAGTCTCAGTTAATTTCCCCGCTTTTCCGTGGGAAATCCCAATCAACCGAGATACAATGAGTCATAGTAGGTTCTTTTGCGCATCCGTTTCGGCCATAGTAATCCTGGCATACCTCAATCAAAGAGCAGGGGTGACTACGGTAAAAACTACGGTAAACACAACGAGGAAAACACAACGGTCCTATTAGGGGAAACCCAGAGGTAAATAGACGATCACACAGTGGCTTTTCGCGAAAGACCATGAGGCCCGGGTACTCTTTGTTACAAAAGCAATTGTATTAAGAGAAAATTATTCGAAAAAGCTTTGTAATAAGAGAAAATTATGACAACATTTTTTGATTTGAAAAATGCAGTAGGTACATATTTCATTTAGAGATAGAGGTACGTGAAGTGGCGCTTCACTCACTGCATCTGAAAAGCCGCCACTGTCAAAAATATTTTCATCCACAGATGAATCTTACACAACTTTTTTACGTTTAGCTCTGCTACCTTCTTGAAGTTTTAGATCATTTTTCTGTTTCTGAGCTTGCAAAATTTTTTCACAACACCCGTGAGAGCTTTCTTTCAAATTATATTTAAGGAGAAAAACCTCTGCTACAACGTTTGTTTGCATCATAACAAATACTCAGGAAATAATACTACGAATTCAGTACCTATACCTATCTATTTTCGTGTGCGCTGTGACAAATTGTTGTTTATAAAACCGGAAATTTGATTGTCCTTTCGATGAAAGCTCCATTAAAGTCTTTATGTTTCATAACTGAAATGAAAAGGCAAAGGATTATTAGCAATTATTAAAATAGAAAAGTGGCACGTGCTTTACCGGAAACGTACACGAGTATCAAACCCTGCTGTTGAAAGTAATCTCTAAATGGATTGCCGAAACGATTTAATAATTCCTGAAATGTGCCCTTAATAACGAAATATCGATCGTCATGAAAATCACGATCCGTCCTGAAAGCAGATTATTACTACACAAGCATGGTATTTCTTTAATAGGTAGGTACGCCTAATCGATACCATATTTTAATTATTGTATTAACAGTGCCAGTACCGCACAATGTAAAGAAAAAAATCAAGGAATCTTTCATAGGATTGTCATTAAGTGTACTTAACAGTACACGTGCTCGCGTTGGGATACTAATTATAAAACCAAGCTCCTGAAATTGTTCACATTATATTATGAACTACTCAGATCAATCATCTAATGCTATTTATGTCGTAATAATAACATGAAAAAATCGACTGAAGTTGAAGTAAACAAAATCTCAATTCAGCATTAATTATCAAATTAATTTATTCCCATAAAGCATTACATAAAGTTACGATTGCAAGCATAAAAGTTCACATCCACGTACGAGATAATGTAGAGAGAGTACTTGTATATTCCTTGAGGACTTCATAGGGGTGTCTGTATTTGCCTAAGATTGGAGTTTCCGGTCGCGTGATGGCCTAACCAACTCCGGAAGCCCGTCAGTTTTCTGTTTACATCGATATAAGCATTTAAAAAGCAGTTAAAAATAATATAGGAGCGAGCATAGTCGCCCATGATTATTATTGTAAGAGAATTTCTAGGCTTGATTGTCCTATAAAACGCGCACTATTAACTAGAATGTTATGATTATTGGAGTTTTAGAGTAGTAAATTTGTTATTCTGGTCTGTTCTGAATGTTTTATAATTATTGACGTTATTGCTCTCTAAACGAGTTTGATTTGGCTGCTACTGCAAATAAACTGACGATTTGTGGAAAGCTAAATTGTGCGGAATTGAGATGTTACTTGTCAGAGGTGATTTTAAGAAAAAATTTGCTCGCGATTCTATTTTCAATTTCTTAAACTTCTCTATACGTAATCGTAGGTATACAATTCCCATTGCGTAGGAATATAAGGCACGGAATTTTTTCACTTAGCAATGACAAATCGAACATTAAACTCTATTTTACAGCTATTCTTGTTTTTATCATATGTGCGTGAGTTTTCGTTCCCGTACACTACTTTATAAAATAATTATTGTAACATAATATATCAAGACCATCATAGATACAAAAGAACCAGAGTTTGAACTCCTCACATTTTACAGACTTTGTAATCCCTGCTTTATTTATATCCGCCGATTTTTCTGTTCGAACAATTAAGTCCGCGGGAGCTTTAATTAGCCCTTTGATTTATAATGAGGTGGAGGGTGGAGAGATAATAACAAACAAACGTATAACTAAGTATCATCAGCCGGCACCATTTATCATGAATGATAAGATTAATAATTATACAGGGTGAGGCGCGAGAACCTTAGGGCATTTTTATATGGAGAAGTGTTGGGAGTAGAAGTCTAAAAATTTGTAAATGTATAGTTTCGATTTTGACGAGCTGAACTAAAATATTTACAACCCCACACCACTTCTGGTTATACCGGAAGTTGCCATCACTTTCTTATTTTAAATGGTACACCCTGTATATTATTACATTTTCAGATTGCCAGAAAAACAGTACCTAATAAAAATGATGTTCAGTTCATGAACAGTTCAAAATTGTAACGATTAATTAATGAGTTATAAACAAATGAAAATTGCAATTTTCCATTTTCAAAGCAGCTTAGCTTAAAAACGGGTCAAGATATCAAAAAACGGCTTACATGTCCCTATCCTAACTTTTTATATACTACGCTGGAGTAGGTACCTAAAAAAATAGTATATTGTATACTTAGGCGGTAAAGTGGCACTTTTCAGGCCTCAAGAAGATATGGCCAGGCGAGGCGCAGCCGAGGCTGGCCACTTCTTGAGGCCTGAAAAGACACTTTACCGCCGTGGTTTACACATAATTTTTTATCCTACACAAAATAATAAGAATAATTTTTTTTTAATTTATTTTGAAAGAAAATTTATTGAATACCTACATATGATTGCTTAATACATTAGTATCAGTAAGCATAGTTTAGTTATATTACAATCAGTAATTTATTTATTTATTTATTTATGGATAACATTAATAGTGAACGTTGGATTTTGAATATTACAATAATTATTATTATTGAACGAAAATCCTTGTTTGGATAAATTTGACATCAGTAAGTTTAAATCATCAAATCTCCAATAATTCATTTTTAATTTGCTGGGTCTTGCTGGTCTATTGACATTGACAGATTGACATACAGCTAGCACAGAATAGACTAATCTATTCTGTGTCTGTGCAGCTAGCAGCTAGCTTGCTTGCTATTGGTTCCCTCTGGAAATAGCTTCAATTGCAATTGGGTGGCCCTCTAGCGTGAAAATATAAAAATAATTTTACCGCCTAGGCAGGAAAAGTGGCACTTTCTCCGGGGGCATGCAGTCGAGAAAGTTCAATTTTCTTATGGGGTAGGATAATAGTATATTGTATACCTAGGCGGTAAAGTGGCACTTTTCAGGCCTCAAGAAGATATGGCCAGGCGAGGCGCAGCCGAGGCTGGCCACTTCTTGAGGCCTGAAAAGACACTTTACCGCCGTGGTTTATACACATAATTTTTTATCCTACACAATAATAATAATAATAATTTTTTTTTTGAAAAAAATTTGTTAAAAAAAAATTTGTTTTGAAAGAAAATCTATTGAATACCTACATATGTTTGCTTAACACATTACTATCAGTAAGCGTATAGATTAATTAAATTACAATCAGTAATTTATTTTTTGACAATTCGGACAAATACGTTAAAATTACACTTTCACTATACAGGGTGATTCATGAGTGACCTTACATAGACCAATGGTGATAAGCGGACTTCAAGGCGGGTCGAAAACCACAAAAGAAATTTTTTTTGTGTGATTGGTTAAGAAGTTACAGGGTGTTTTATGTCTCAGGTACAAAACTTTGATAGGCGATATTTCTGAAACGGCTGGAGATATTTTGTAGAAATTTACTAGGAATGGTGCATTCCGGAAACTCATCAAAACCGCATTCTGAGTTAATTAAAAATCCAGGACCGGACTTGAAAATTTTTGCCCCCATGGTCTTTGTTGAAAAAGTTTATTTTCTGACCGTGCTACTGAAAAACTGTCATCGAATTTGAAAAGATAAGAAAAAACTCTATAGAAATCATTCCTCAATTTGAACGGCACACCCAAACCGTCTCGAAAAAAAAAATGTCAAAGTAAAACTTCTCAGTAAATTATCGTTTTCGAGCAGACATATTTTACTTAATGTTCGTCTGAATTCCTTCAAATTTATTTTTTGACTTGTTTCTGTGGGAAAAATGTTGGACAGAAGGCCAAGCTTTATTACTGGGAAATCAGGTGTCAACTACAAAATTTTCAGATTTCACTAATAATCACAAATCATTTCACTAATAACGAATACCAGATATTATGTTTGTGTATGGTTTCTGCAATGGAAATTCAAGAGCAGCTGCGAGAGAATACCATAGAAGATCACAATCGAAGAACACCGGCCCATGTAACGTTTCGCGTCTGTTTTCCAATTTTCTCGAAACCACGGCATATTTCCCTAAGTTCGAAGGAATGCTGAACCTCAATTGGAAAATCTGAGTCATCAAAACATCGTGGAGATGGTGGCAGTAAATCCAAGTACAAGTACGCGAAGAATTGGGCAAGCACTGAGCATTTCTCAATCAAGAGTATGGCGAACTTTGAAAAAAAGAAGAGCGGATGCCATCCCTGTCACGTACAAAGCGTACAGAGGCTTCAACCATTCAATGAAGTTCCATTAAATGGACTGCGTAGAATTTTGTGTACTGATCGAAGCTCAGTTCACGCGGGATGGTGTAACGAATAAAAAAAACTCCCACCTATGGGCATATGAAAATCCGCGCTCTGTTGTTCAGAAGAACTCGCAACAGATTTTCTATAAATGTGCAGTGTGGCATTGCAAATGATACCCTAATAGGACCCCATTTTTTGCTGGGCGGCTCACGGCGGAAATTTATTTACTTTTCCTACAAGTCATTTTGCCCGGTTTGCTTGCAGAGGCGAACGTGAACAGGCGTGCTCTTTCCTTTCAGCAAGATGGGGCACCACAGCATTTTTCTCGACAAGTCAGAGAGCATCTCCACAATGAGTACCCCAATCGTTGGTTCGGGCGCGGCGGCCCTCATTCCTGACCACCTAGGTCCCCCAACCTCACTGCTTTAGACTATTACCCATGGGGCCATATGAAGCAGGAAGTCTAAAAAACGGAAGTAAGTACCAGAGAGGAGCTCAGGACCTGAATACTGGTAGTTGCTGATGAAATTACAAACAACAGGCAAATAATTCAAAAAGCAAACCAAAATTTATGGAAACGCTGGAGGAAATGTATTGAAGTTGGTAAAGGACATTTTGAGAACCGTTTGTAACATTAATATTGATAACATTTAATTTACACTGACATTTTTCCCACAGAAACAAGTCAAAAAATAAATTTGAAGGAATTCAGACGAACATTAAGTAAAATATGTCTGCTCGAAAACGATAATTTACTGAGAAGTTTTACTTTGACATTTTTTTTTCGAGACGGTTTGGGTGTGCCGTTCAAATTGAGGAATGATTTCTATAGAGTTTTTTCTTATCTTTTCAAATTCGATGACAGTTTTTCAGTAGCACGGTCAGAAAATAAACTTTTTCAACAAAGACCATGGGGGCAAAAATTTTCAAGTCCGGTCCTGGATTTTTAATTAACTCAGAATGCGGTTTTGATGAGTTTCCGGAATGCACCATTCCTAGTAAATTTCTACAAAATATCTTCAGCCGTTTCAGAAATATCGCCTATCAAAGTTTTGTACCTGAGACATAAAACACCCTGTAACTTCTTAACCAATCACACAAAAAAAATTAATTTTGTGGTTTTCGACCCGCCTTGAAGTCCGCTTATCACCATTGGTCTATGTAAGGTCACTCATGAATCACCCTGTATTTCTTAATTTGCTTGGAAGCACACCATTCCATAAACAGTTTGTATTGGAGGTTATATTTTGCTTTCGATTTTTCTGGTAATAAATCAAGCGTGACTTGCTTTGCTTTAGCTGTAATTTCTATGGCGGAGTGAAATATAATATTTCTTCTGATTCACTATCCGTTAGTTCCATTGTAATTCAAATATAATATCTTCAATAACTTCAAAGTTTAAATCATCAAATCTTCAATAATTAATTTTTAATTTGCTGGGTCTTCCCGGTCTATTGACATTGACAGATTGACATACAGCTAGCTTGCTTGCTATTGGTTCCCTCTGGAAATAGCTTCAATTGCAATTGGGTGGCCCTCTAGCGTGAAAATATAAAAATAATTTTACCGGCTAGGCAGGAAAAGTGGCACTTTCTCCTGGGGCATGCAGTCGAGAAAGTTCAATTTTCTTATGGGGTAGGATAAAAAATAGTATATTGTATACCTAGGCGGTAAAGTGGCACTTTTCAGGCCTCAAGAAGATATGGCCAGGCGAGGCGCAGCCGAGGCTGGCCACTTCTTGAGGCCTGAAAAGACACTTTACCGCCGTGGTTTACACATAATTTTTTATCCTACACAATAATAATAATAATTTTTTTTTTTTTTTGTAAAAAATTTGTTTTGAAAGAAAATTTATTGAATACCTACATATGATGTTTGCTTAATACATTACTATCAGTAAGCGTAGATTAGTTAAATTACAATCAGTAATTTATTTATTTATTTATGGATAACATTAATAGTGAACGTTGGATTTTGAATATTCCAATAATTATTATTGAAAGAAATTCCTTGTTTGGATAAATTTGACATCAGTACCTCACTATTAGTATTTAATTTGCTGGGTCTTGCTGGTCTATTGACATTGACAGATTGACATACAGCTATAAGCTTGCTTGCTATTGGTTCCCTCTGGAAATAGCATTCAATTGCAATTGGGTGGCCCTCTAGCGTGAAAATATAAAAATAATTTTACCGCCTAGGCAGGAAAAGTGGCACTTTCTCCGGGGGCATGCAGTCGAGAAAGTTCAATTTTCTTATGGGGTAGGATAAAAAATATTTTTTATTAATTTTTTTTTGAAAATCGCTGATTTTTCATCACTTTGTATACAAATTTCATCAGCACCATAAGATACTACGTGAAAAGTTAAGATAGGGACATGTAAGCCGTTTTCATTTATCTTGACCCGTTTTCGACCTAAGCTGCTTTGAAGATGGAAAATTGCAATTTTCATTTGTTTATAACTCATAAACCACTCGTTCGAATTTTAAACTATAAACACCATTTTTATCACACTTTTTCAGGAAATCTGAAAATGTTATAATATACAGGGTGTCTTATTTAAAATAAGAAAGTTGATGGCAACTTCCGGTATAACCGGAAATGGTGAGGGGCTGTAAATATTTTATTTCAGCTCGTCAAAATCGAAATTTTACACGTACAAATTTTTAGACTTCTACTCCCAGGACTTCTCCATATAAAAATGCCCTAAGGTTCTCGCGCCTCACCCTGTATATAGGCCTATTAATCCTTTCAGTTCTTTCCTGTTAAGCTCCAATAGTTGTTTGGTTCTTTTTTTCGAAGTACGCTTTATAATGGTCCAATCTTGGTAAGTTACGCCAGTGATAGAGGACTTTTTTTCTCAGCGCAGTTGCGTATTGTTGTTTTGTCAATATCCAGTGATATGCCAAATGCTGGTTCTGGTCCGATAAATTCGAATTCGGCACCTATCCTGCCCAAAGAATCTATCGGCATACGTTCTCTCCATATCCAGAATGGTCCGGAATCCAGATCAGACAGTTCCAAACCAACTTGGAAGTGTAGTGGCTCGATCTAAGGGCTTTTAGAGCTGCTTGGCTGTCTGAAAATATCTTCGTCGATCTGCGTTGGTATATGGTGCATCTTTTCCTGTATCTGCATACAGAGCTATATGCTCTGTATGCATAGATAATCTATATGGCATAGATTTCCACCTGGAAAGCTGTTGAGTGAAAGGCCCGGGCATGAGAAGACTTTCTCCTTTGATTCAAGCTAAACATCCCAACTCCAGTTCCTATATGGATGTCTTAGATCCATCTTTGAACCATCTGAAATATGCTGTTAGAGTTCATTTCTGTTGTCCTCCAACCTCCAATACGTATCTTCCCGGGAGAAGGACCTTATAAGCCAGAGCGATACATGATGGTCTTGTGGTTCATGATGGTTCATGATGGTTATGTCCGAGGGCATACCCAGTAGGTGATGGCGTTTTATGTCATCCAGTAACCTGGCTCGCTCCAAGTTATTTCCCTTTGGCAAACATTTTGCTTAAGTATATTTTTTATGAGAGTTTGACTCTGTAAAACTTTTTCTAGATTGGAGTTCCAAGTAAGCTTTCTATCCTGGCTGACTCCTAGGTACTTAGCTTCCCCTGTAAATGTAATGGTTTCTCCCAGAAGAGTTTTGGGGGCGTTAAAGCGTCCAACCTTCTCTTTCTGTAAAATGATTCTATCGCAGTTTTGCGAGTGTTGACTGACATGTGTTCCCTCTCGCACCATTGATAAGACACCTCGAGTACTTTCTGAAGGACTCTAGAAAAAATGGTCACTGATCTTCCTTTGATCAGAAATGAGCAAGTCATCAGAATATGCCTGGACTTCGACACGCCATAGTAACTCTCTCACGATGGACAATGGCTGAAAGCCATCGACGAGAAGGAACCAGAGCAAAGGGGGAGAGGATGAAATTTGAAATTGAGGAAGGTGATCCACAAAAATCAGGATGAACTTACCTATATGTTGCCGATTCACCCATCACTACAGTGCCAGGTTCAATTGTTCAAACTCTCTACACACCATCTATCGTCCACAGAAAGAATATTCACATACGCATCAATAAAATACCTAAACCACTTCAAAATAGGTCCGGCAACTTTTGGATTATCATTCAGTGTTCAGGGCATATCTCCGGAAACACCTCACGGAGTTGGAACCTTACACTACCTCTGTCCTTCCACCCACCACCCCTACCTACAATCTGATATTAAAATACCTAAAACCCTTCAGATTTGGTCCATCTTTTCTCATAAAATTGGAACCATACCTCACTGGTGACCTAATGTCTTTAGTGTCTTTAAGTGCCTCGACTCTCACTATTATTGCCGGTGTTTTATTGACTTGCTGTGCGTTTGTTCCTTTGTTTTGTCTTTGTGTTTTTTTTTTCTGTGATAGCTGTGTACGTACTAAGCCATGACTGTTGAAATTTCTAGTACAATAAAGAAACGTGTATTATATTGTAGCAACCGCAGTCTCTTCTTTGTCAATAGACCAGTTGATCTTGCTCACAAGATTGTTGAGAGCAAGGTCGGTTGACTTTCCAATCTGGCCCGAATTTCGTGGGCGGCTAGACTAAGTCAGCTCATTAGTCATTAGTTTAGGCGGATAGATTATATCAAGTCAACTCCTCGATCTAGGCTTCAGGAATTGGACCAAAGTAGGTCAGGGGTGATGGCAATTTTAATTTTATTTCTTTGCTCATCGCACAAAGAGACCTGCAAAAAAACGTCTATAAGAACAGTTAGGTCAGCTTCCCTAACCAGAAGATAGGTGTACCTTATAAGGGTGCATTTACCGGGATAAGGTAACACTGGCAGTAGAATTAATCTGTTCTTGTATGGTTGATTTCCTGCGGCGTATATATTATAGGCTTTTTCGTAATCTGGTTTACTCAGTTTACAAATAACAATTATGTTTATTTTATAAGAAAGAACAGAAAATTTATATCTGCATCTGGCTTCTAGTCTTCATTTGATTCTTACGGAATTTATACGCTTATAAATCTGTCGTTATTATATTGGTGTAAGATTGATAAGGTTAATCCACGAAGTACTTAGGTACCTGATTCAACAAACAAAACACAAAAAAACTTCTTTTAGCTCGATACCTACACCTTTCCCAGCGGAGAATCAGATGGCCAATAGGGTGGTGGCAGGTCTGAGGAAGCAATGAGTTGACCAAACGCATTGATTTTCGTCGCTTGTGCATGAACTAGTGAATTATTGTCGTTTCGCCAAATGAAGTCATTTTTTCTTGATTTGTTCACCTAATACTGGACGTTGATGCACCCACATCCCAAAAAACTGGTGACATGTTCTTGACAGCAGACAGAGATCTGTTTTTTCTAAAGTGACATGTTTTCGTCTCCCCTGGTGAGGCCAAAAACTTGATTTAAATATCCTCACGATGTTGTTTTTGCTCCATTATGAGCAACCGCGGTATGCCATCAAACACGGCATGCCATGCACCCATCTTGTGCTCAGCTTTCGCATATAGGTACCCAA